>JARJLG010000123.1:0-300579 GCA_029448575.1 Mycena maculata
CAGTGATGGAGTGATACTCTTGCTTGAACTTGCACCCCGAAATTGCGGACGAATACGCTCCCAGACCCCGAAATCGCAGACGAGTACTTACTCGGATTTTATTCCAGCAGTATAACCAAAGTGCGTTGCCAGAGAGCTGCTGTGGGCAAAAATATTGACGAATGCAAAGGTTAGATTATGGCGAAGGGAAAAACCAGGGAGAGGCAGCGTATCCCCAGAGAAAATAGAAGAAATTTGCACCTTTGGGCAGAGGGCGCACGCGAAAAAATCCTACGACCTCATCTTGACGCCTACGCCGACGCGCGCGATCTAGGATGGATGTCGGAACGACCTTACCTACAAAAAGTCTGCAACGAATTTCACGCGCGTGTGGATTGGCAAGTGTCTGACCAGGAAGAGCCGGTCTTGAAGCCCTACGACCCTAAAGCAATCACAGTGGAGCCCGAGTTGCCACCCGAAGAAGAGGTGCGCAAGCGCGCTCGGATTAAGACGCTCAACGCTGTATGTCACGCCCGCCTGTCACGTGGCAACGCTCATCTCACTCACCAAACAGCGTATCCGACGTTGGTTTGTGTATCGTATTCGGCGGCGCCGCAAGAGCGCCTCGGGGCTGGACCCACGCAAGGACCCTTTCGCCATCTATCTGGCCAAACTCGCAGGAATTGAGCGGCCTCCCAAAGCACGCCAGGCGTATCAACAGTTCATGCACGAGGAAGCTCAGAAGATCGCACCTGAGGTCTCTGCATGATGGGCTGCCTTGCGGGAGAACAATGACGAAAAAACTGTTGGACGCCCCAACCCAAAGGCAGGATTCCGCACGTCGGTGGCGCGCGAGATGTACGTGGCGCTATCAGCCGAAGAACAAGCCGGTTTTGCGAAACGAGCCAAGGACCATGCAAAGCAGGCGAAAGCCGAATATGCAGCTGCGCTCAAGAACGGACCATCGAACAAAGCAGAAGATCGTCACAAGTGGGTCAAATTGTGTTTACTGATAGTATGATGGTCAACTAACAGTGCCCTCAGATGCATTGAGAAGCTCCCAGATTTCGTGTATCCGTTCCTTCGAGGCCTGCAGGAGTACACGGGCCTTCAATCGTTCATAGTGTTTGGTGGGCCAATCCCAAAATTTGGCGGCGAAGTTAAAACAGTGCAGTACGTGAATCTAGCGGGCCTTACAGCTTTCACTGACCTGGTCTAGTGTCTCTTGCGGCCGCAATAGGGCAAGCGGTCCATCTAACCTGAGCCAATGGGACATGGACCGGTTCCGCACCGGTGTCCTACAGTTCTATATGGAGTTCCTCAAGAAAGGATACAGTGCGTACCATTCAACTGAAGCACTATTGCGGAGAAACTGACAGTACGAGTAGCTGCAGAAGAGTGTGCAGCTGCTGCACTGGTGGATCTCAATAAGGTGCAGTACACCATTGAGGAGGACGGGTTGGACGGTCCAATTTCGGACGACGGTGAGGACGACACAGACTCCGACCTGGACTCTGACGACGATGTCCCGTCGGATGATGAGTTGCTGGAGACCTCACGCGTGGCAAAGAAACGTAAGGTCGACAAACGGGGGGAGAAGGAGACAGTGACAGGCAGCAAGCGTAAGCGCTCGGTGGTGCCAAAAGCAGCGAACATCATGGCGTCAGCTCCACCAGTGCCCACGCCAGCTGCAGCGGGGGCCCCGCTCGTTCCCTCAACGTCTACATCAGATGCCCCCGGATCTCCCCCGGTTCCTTCGACGTCCACATCAGATGCTCCTGCACCCCCGCCGGCTGTGCCTTGCCCTCCACCGGAACTCACGTACTTCGAGCAGCGCGAGCGCAACATTAGGAGAAACGCGGAGATTGCGGCCAGATTCCGTGCTGAGAATGCGGACCTCTACCCTGTACGTGCACCACGTGCACCTTGGAAGAAAGAGGTCGCGCTTGCCGTGCCTACCCGGCGCTCGCGCCGCCTGACGACAGCGAATAAGGAGGGGGAAGGAGGAGGGGCAGAGGAAGACGCAGGAGCCAGTGATGAGGATGGTGACGGGGACGAGGACAAGGGGGCAGGGGAGGAGGACGAAAATGAGAGGGATGATGTTTTCATGGAGGGGGATGAAGCATCAGGCTTCGACACAGGCACCGAAGGCATGGACCTGGACGATGCAGCGTCGTTGGTTGTGTCTGGGCCCGAGTCACGGCCGTTGATACCGCCGGCTACCGAGAGCGGAGACAGCAGCATGGACATTGACGAGTCCGCCTTCGACTCCCACTGCCGACCCGACTTCGATGAAGAGGACGACAACGATGAGATGCAGCATGATCCCCATAGCAACAGGGAAGAGGACACCACCGCTATGCGCGCTGCCTCTGCGGACGTCGCTGGTCAGCATGCACCAACTCCTTAACAGCTGACGATCGCTGAAGCCGCATGCCCCCTTCCCAAGCCAAACCACAGGGTCAGCAAAGAGCCTACCGCGCCCTCGGCACCGCACAAGGTTACACCGACCCTGAACAAGCAGCACCCGCATCCCGAGGATGCTCCTACTGCCCCGCCCCCACCCGTCACGTCGTTGCCTCTTACCACGATGGTTGTGTCCTCACTACCCACGCCCCTGCCAGTCAGCGCGTCGCTATCAACCTCAGGCACGCTTAGCTCCACCACTGTGCCCTCCTCATTTCCGCCCCCGCCAGCCATCGCATCATCAAGCAATGTGCAGAGCTATGCCGTCTCCTGGCAGCTCTCACCCAGTTCATTCCCCCTGCCCTGCCCCGCCAACGCTGCCGAATGGTTCATTCACAGCCGGGACTCCATGATGAAGGTCAATCTGGGGGTCCATTTCAACGCGATGTTAGCGGCTTGGACCCGGCTCGAGACGGCCTGCGGCTTCGAAAACCAAAAAGTGACGTTGCCATCAAAAGGGCGGCCCGAGCAGGTTGGGCGGTGGATCACTGCAGCGCGGGGGCGGCGGAACCAGCCCGACCCTGTTGTACATGACACGGAGAAATACGGAATACAGTGGTGGAGATGGTGGGATAGCCTCCAGCCCGAGTGGAGAACGAAGGAGCCGGACAGAAAGACATGGGTAGTCGGAGGCGAGTATGGTGCGGATTGGGATTCTCTGGCGTACTGGGGTGTCAATGGGCTCCTGAGCGTCGTTGCCTCATTGTACTTTTGGGGATGCGCTGTGGCGGGCGAGGAGGAAGAGACAGTAGAAGAATGGGAATGTGCCATCAACAATGTTGCCTGGATGATGGAGGGTGTGGCGTTGTGGCACGAGAGCTTCAAGAGGCGTAGATAGCGCAGTTGTGTTTTTATTTGACGAAATGAATGGCCTCCAATTTACTACCTAATGGTATTGAAAGTGCAAGATTACTCGGACTCGTAGATTTTGCCTAAGTCCAAGGCACCACGTGAGCACTTGACGCGCGTGTGGGGGGTAAACAAAAACAAACACACCTCGCAATTCACGCGTGGGAGGAGGCCCAAGAGCCCGGGGATGATCCAACATAATCTAAATGGCAGAGAAAGTGTGCTATGACAAAGACCGCACTGATCCCCCTAAGGTAATGGTGGAAAAAAAGGTGCACCCAAAGGTTGAAAGAACGGAGGGAGCTGGTTTCAATGTGGAGAAAAAATTCGAAGAAAAAGGGATGTAATTCAAAAGAGTGCGACCGCCCTTCCCTGGGACGACGGGTGTGCGGAGGGGGAAGCGGAATATTCGGATTCCTGAGAACAAATTGAGAGCTGTATAGGAGCTATTGGTATTTGAATATGTCTCCTGGAGGGTAAAAAGAAGGATACAAGAAGGCAAGAAAAGGCGCGAAGTAGTAAGGCGAGGTGGGAAGGGTAGGGAAGCCCAGCCAAAGCGAGACATTGTGGGCACGTGACAAGAACGGGAGCTGCCGGAAAGACTGAATAGGAAGTGAAGTATCTGTTGCAGCAGGCGCTACAAGGACTGACAAGGAAGGAAAATGACAGACAGACATATTACAGGAGGTCAATAGAGGCCTGAATACCCCCCAAGAAGCGGGGTGTGAGCAAAAAAGCGGAATAGGGGTAAATCCCAAATCCCTGTGCAGCGGAAATACAGGTGCTACAGGTGCTGATTAGGGATGAAAATGACGTACAAAAGGGATATAAGCTTGTGGATAACATGCTGAATGCCCCCAAGAAGCGGGGCAAGCAAAAAACCCAAATAGGGGCAAATTCCCAAATTCTCGTGGAGCCAAAATACAGGCGCTACACACACTGACAAGGGAGGAAAATGAGGGAGACATGGCATGTAAACATATGGACGGAGTCCCGCGGGCTCTGAAGAGGCGGGGCGAGGTGGAAAGGGTAGGAAAGCCCGGTCAAAGCAAGACATTGTGGGCACGTGACAAAGGCGGGAGCTGCCGGAAAGAGTAACGGAATGCAGCGCAAAGCGGACCCGGATTCCCACGAAGCCGAATGCGGATGAACATCTGGTGTCCCGATTAGGTAGCCATATTTTGCCAAAAAATATTGTCTGCTCCTGCTGGTGCCATCAATTGATCCCAGATGGTACCAGGCCATAGAACAAACAATGGAAAGCACCGGGAGCCCGGAGGCACCGGTATATAGGCTGGGACGCAGTGCAATACCCCCTAGCCATCCACAAGGCTAGCTCCGTGTAAAGAGCCAACATGATACATGGCTAGGACCATATCATTTTGACTATATATTACAACTAAGGCTCTTACTTGCTCATTGTCCGGTTTTACGCCTTTTGCCACCGGGTTCTCCCTTTTCGGGAATTGACCTATCTCCCATTTTGGGATAGCCCAACCCCGAATCGAACGGGGCACCGTCTTTGAAGACGGGGTGTCCAACACCCGGGCTGGATGCACAACATAAAAACCAGTAGATAAGTATGAAACTAATACACATTTCACATTTCACATGAAGTCGTAAAAAATCGTAAGACTAGCCCTCTAATCCGTGTATCTCGATCTCCGACTCGTAACGGTCGAGGTCATCCTTAGAAGCGATGATGGGCGTCATTCGGGGGGGGTATAGTAATTCAAGTGCCCGGCGTAGACTCGTATACCGTGTACCGGTCTGCGCGAGTGGGGTGGTCTGTAGGCAAGAACCCAGTGGCACGGAACACCTTTGCGTGCCCAGGTACCTTGAACTTCATTCTCATTCTCACGTCGTTCTGCCTTGGTTCCTCTTCATCCCTATATTTCGATCCCGATGCCTGACCTGTACGGTCCGACGGCCCCTCCCCCTGCTCCTTCCGTGGACGTTTCTGGTCGTGGTCTGTAGCGCCCAGTGCATGATGCTTGCGTTTCAAATTCTTTGTTGCCATCTCCAGCAAGTCGATGCACGGCGGACCTATTTGCACCTCCAGTGCACTGCGAACTCTGGGGGCAACACCGCCGCGAGGCGGAGGTGGAGGAGATGCAGGGGAACAGGCAAGCCGTGCAGGTGGGGGGGAACGGCGACCAGTGCCGGCGGCGCCACCCCCAGGTGCTGGGGAACAGGCACACCTTGCAGCTAGAGGGGCAGGCAAGTGAGGGGACGAGCGCGCCCGAGTGGCACCCTTCCGACCTGCAGGGGAGCAGGGGCGCCATACAGATGCAGGCTTCAGCGCATTGTCAACGCGGTGGTGGACATCGTTCCGATGAAAACGCTAACTCTCAGGTATGTGTGAATGCGAAATCCAAAATGCATATGCAGCTGAGCTATGAACTCAATACTACACACAACACACAACACTATCAACAACTAACCCCTCAATAGAGAGAGTCAGAGTGCAAGTTCGGGGGTGTAAGTCAAGTATCAGACTTGATAGCAGCTGGTTTCTCGGTCAATCACTTAGTTAACTAAGGGTTGCTCGCGCTTTTGCAAGATTTGACTGGTCAAGTCAAGTTGTATTGGACAAATAACGTCTAGGACGTCAAGGAGACAGTATAGGGTAGGTTTTAAGACCGTTAAGTTTGCGCTTTTGTGTCTTTCGACGGTTTCAGTGTTCTGTTCAGTGTTCTGGGTCTGTTTGCCGTGTTCTGACTATTGCCGTGTTCTATCAATTGCCATGTTCTGATTCTGAGTCTGGTATATAAATCGTTCGATGCAATCTAACCTCCACGGCTATCAGAGCGACGTTCCAGTGGCTGACACAACGTGTACAGCGCCCCTAGATGTGCTAGCTTTCCCTCTCCTTCTGCTGCCCTTTTATACTACTGCCCTAGGCTTTACATCACGATGATTACTGCACAATGTCCGTGTTCCTGCGGCCCAAATCCCCATCCCTGGATCCTGAGTGGCCAAAGAGACATGTGGAGATTGACACAACCCATGTGATTGCTGATTAAGTGGATAGAAAGTGTCGTCTTCGTCTGTAGCCTCTTGTCCCAAGCCTGAATAGTCTTGAAGCTCATGCACGTCTCTTCTACCTTCCAAATGATACCCCATAGTCCCTAGTTTGGTTCAGTGGTTCAACCACAATTGCCTAAAAGGTCTGTCTGAGGTGTCTATCTCTCATTGTCATATCTTCTACTCATCCGGATAAAGCGGATAGGAGTGTCATGTCGTTCAGGTAAGTCTTGTCAGACCTAGGCCTTGGGTCTGGACTCAATGCGTGATCAGACGCGTCCCCAGTTTGAGGTAAACAGGTCACAATAAGTCTAGTCTTTGAGATCTTTGGTTCTTCCCACTGTTGCCTGCCAGCAATTGGTATCTCGCCTTCATAACCTCTTTGGTATGCTGTTTGTGTCCTAGCAAGCAGCCTTAGGCCTTGTATGTCCTAGTTTCTCTGCCATCATCGTCAAGTTTCCTTATTTAACTAAGAGATCTGGTGGCCCCATTTGTGAAGGTCCCGGTAGAAGTCCTCGTTAACCTCGTAGCTTGTGCTAATAGACTGGACCACTCAGTCAGAGTGCCCTGATGGTCCCTCAGTGCATGTTGACGCGCTGAATCATGCAAAATCGCAAAATCCATGTGTACTTGATTTCACGGCTTATCATCTCCCCCATTCTTTAATATTGACCGTCCCCGGTCAACCAGATCGTGGCAGTACTTTTTTTTTTTTGTGGTCCCCTGACTCTCTGACTATCCTTGGCCAGCACTACATTTTTCATGAAATAGCCAAGGCGACAAATTTTTCTTGGACATGAAGAGTCATGCAACCGTTTTTCCCATGTGGGGCTATCACTCAATTGAGTCCGCACCCATTCCAGGGTCTGATATATTTTCCTGAACAGGCAAGTAACCCCATCCACTTGCACCATTGGATTCTCTCTGTTTTCTTTGTTCATTCTGATACTCAATATGCCTAGGGTTCAACTTCACTGAAGGAGAGTATCTTCTTTAACAATGCCATGTTCTATTTTCGTCTGAGACTGGTTTCCCAGTTAACTAAGAACTGTTAGGTTCTTCGGCGTCCAATCGTGCCCTTCTCTTTGGTCTTGTGAGTCGCACGATTCCTCGCACTTCCACATGTTCGTTGCATGTCGTTCGATAATTTATTTCTTAAATTTTCGTGCTTATCTCCCCCATTCAAAATAACAACTGTCCCCAGTTGTCCTGGCGGTTAAAAGCTGGTATGTTTCGCATTGAACACCCACTTTCCTCTTTCTCTACCACCCGTCTAGAACTACTCCGTGTCGCGCATCTTTATCCCGTCGAGTTTATGGCTTCACTCATCGAGAACCCAGAGGGCCTCCCCAGGATGTCTGCGGATTATCTGACCAAGTTCAAGGGTGCCAACTCTCTTGCTATGGCTATCAACGCGCCTGGTCAGAGAGATTTTGTTCTCCAACAGATGCTGGCTCAGGCTGTTATCATGGTACGTTCACGCCACTTTATTTAACCAGTCTAACCGTTCATCCTAGGCTGACATCGAGGTGTTCATCCCTCACCTCTCCCGCCCTAACAATATCTTCATGCAAGCCCTGCACGCTTTTATTGGCAAGTGGGGCAACGTATGGGGCCGCGAGAAGGGTGAGTGGCCCACGCCAGTCAAGACCCTTCAGGCTATCATCGCCACTGTCACTATCAACAAGAAGGCCGCCAACGCTATGCGTACCAACCAGCAACAATTTGATCGGACCGAGAAGCAGCTTGCCCTTGACGCTGCTGCCGCTCTTCAGGTGTCGTCGGCCAGTACTGGCAAGAAAAACCCTGCCAAAGTTCGTCTTTCCTTAGTTAACCAAGGTTTTCGTTGCTGATTTGCATCCTAGCGCCAGAAACTCAGCGTCAAGGCCACTTCCTCGGCCCGTGTGGAGGAGTCCGACTCCTCTGGTGACGAATCCCAAGGTGAAGACAACCCAATGGACGGAGGCCCCACCAGTGGATCCACTTCTTCCTGCTCGGGAGTTCTGCGCGTACATTGTTAACCGTAATTTCAAGGGTGAGAAGCTCACTATCATCGTCAGTGACAGCGAGGATGACGCCCCTGCACCAGCTCTTCAGGTGAAAAAGGCACAGGTACTCATCTTCACTTCATTTATCCCTCTTATTGATTTCTTTCTAGGCCGCCGCGGATACTGCAGCACCTGCTTCTAAGTCATCCTCTACCGAGGCCTGGAAGGTACCTTCATTAGTCCCCCGCAAGCGCCGGCTCGTTGCTGACCACTCTGGTTCTCAGGGTAGGCTGTCATCCCCCATCATACTCGACCAGAAGGCCTATTTGGTCGCAGGCCGTGCTCCTGTCCCAGCCCCTATTGTGTACCCCGGTTCCACATCTTTCCACCGTGCTGGTTGTTACCAGGCTGATGGTTCTGAGGCTCGTTCGATCACCGAGCTTGCTAGCGCCGCAGGCCTTGCACTTGACAATGCCTCTGAGTGCATTATGAACGACGCGCTGCAGAGCATCGAGCGCCTTTCTCGTGACCAGCTGCAAGTCGTTTCATACCATCTGGGTGTCCAATCCGCCTCTACGAGGTCAATAAAATTGAACATGACAATATCCTCAAGGAGCTCTCATCGCGTCAGCTCCCTGTCATCGAGGACCCTCATGTCTGAACTCCGAGTAAGCTAGTTTTCCCCCATTCGTCTCTTTCTGACTTGCCTTCAGGCTTCCATAGCTCAGACTGGGCTTGGTTGCCCCAAACAGGCATTGGATTGTCTTGCGCGAGTCTTTCCAGTCGTTACATCTCACTTGTGTACACTGTATGACCCGTATTCTCATTCGTTATAACACACTCCTTGCGTCGAAACCATCCTGGTCCTCAGATTCTTTAGTTAACTAAGAGTTTCCTTAGTTAACCTAGACCGCCTTGATCTCCTCAGGTTATCTGGACCGTATTCGGGCTCATGCTCTAGGCTTTCATCAGGAATGAACTCTTCTTCATATTCGTCTGATAGTTCAGCCGGGTCTGCATTCTCCCAGTCGGGATTCAACCGCACTCTGTGGAAGTGCATGTCCTTTCCTTGGTACTCATCCACCCCTTCATCCGCAGCAGCTAGCTCCTCCAATTCAGCATTTGTTAGCTCAATGAGTTCCAAGATATTCTGTGGCAACTCAATTCGCTTCCTAGCTTCATAAGGAATTGCTCTGAACTGTGCAATTTTTCCAGGTAGCATAGCTCCATTCATCTCACAACACAGATATGATCCACCCTTGGTACGTCTGATTACTACCATTGGTCCATTGTATCTGATTGCCATCTTCATATTTAGCGACTTCTCAACCGAAGTATTTCGGACCAATATCAGATCTCCTGGTTTAAAGTCAAAGTCCTGAATGGTATGTTCATGGACCGCCTGGTAACGTTTTACCGCCGCTAACTTCTCCGCACTGACTCGATTTCTCATTTCCTCAATGTGCTGGACGTGCTTTGCCAATCCCTTGGCTCTCAGTCCAATCAGTTCACTGTGAGATATAAGGTGGCCAGGGTATTCAACCAACCAAGTTGCCTCCTCTCTATCAAGAGGTATCACAGGATGTGCACCACAAACTGCAAAGTAAGGGGAACATCCTAGGCCTCTCCTTGTAGTGATCCTGTCTGCCCATAAGACGTGAGGTAGGAACCAGAACCATTTGCGTACATCACCGCCGGTTTGTCTGACATCCCAATGACTGCACTCTACTGGTCCATTTGCTTGCGAGTTATAGGCAGAGATTCTAATCCCTATAATGCCATACTTCGCAGCAAGCCATTCTAATGCTGCAATAAACTGTGGAGCATTGTCTGTTACAATTTCCTTGGGACAACCCCAGCGACAAATAATTTCCTCTAACAGAAATTTGCCTATAGCTTCTCCATTGTCTGCCCTTAAGGCCCTGGCTTCTGGATACCTTGTCAAAGAATCCCTGGACGCCACTACGAACTTGTGACCATTGGATACGACTCCCATGATCATCACATCTGAGTGTATCTTCTGAAAGACACTTGGAGTCATGGTTGGTTTCGGTGGAATCCGCAATAGCGTCTTCTGCCTAGCCTGGCATAAATGACAGGTCTTGACATACCAGTCTACATCTTTGCTGTAGTCTGGCCACCAAAAACGCAATTCAATCATGAATTTAGTTGCATATGCCCCTTTATGTCCAAGACTGTCATGCGAGGCACGCATCATGTACATCCTGTGTTGCCTTTCTACCACCAATTTATGTCCACCACCTTCATCGCGGCGATACAGCTTTTTAGTCTTGGGGTCTAAGAAGAATAGAGCGGCGTACCACACAAAATTGGGGTAATCCTCTTCAGGAATCTTATCAGGTTTCCTTGAAGGATCAACCAGCCAATTTCGCACCAAATCCACTCTGTTATCCAATTCAATGGCTTTCTCCTATCTGTGGTCTAGTGGATAATCCTCTCTGAATTCTGGATCCGATTTGTACTTTAATTCTGGTAGCAATGGTTCCTCATCCTTGACGTGAGACATCAAGAACTGGGGCATTACTAATCGTTCATCCTCATAGGCTTTTAAGACAGAGTTTGTGATTTCTGTTTCATAGGTGTAAGCCCGTATACATTCCTCCTCAAAGTCTCCTTCCCAGGTAGCCTAGTCCAGCACTTGTTGGACATAACCTCCACGAGTATCAATCTCAGTTTTTGAATTCCTCAAAATCCAACGGTTGTCTGCCTTCAGTATCCCAGTCAGGATGGTCTTCAGGCGGTTGATTTTCATCATAACCGTCTTCAATATTCTCTGTCTCCTCGTCATCATCCTGAGGGTCTTTCCTTGAAAGTCCATCAGGTGGGAACGTTTTCCCAGCTACATGTTTCAAAGTAAAATGATACATCAAGATGTGTTCTATCCAACAATTAATCGTGGCATTGGGCCCCATTCCAGGGTTGGAAAGCATACCCTTAATGTATAGGGCATCAGTCTCAACTACCAGTCTCCTGGCGCCAAGTAACCAATATTTCATGTGATCCAAGGCCCGTAACAGCCCATACAACTCTCGTTTAGGTTGTGAGAACCTAGATTCTCTGTCATTCAAAGGAATGGCCAGGAATTTAGCGAAGTACTTCTTGGTAGGATCCATAGGGTCTCTTTGATAGACTTGTAACCCCACTGACTTCCAAGATGTATCAACCGCCAATACAATATCTGAATCCCAGTCATAATTGAGTGGCTTCAAGGCTCTGCTGAGTTTCAACTCCGCTTTTATGGCATCCATAGCCCTCCTTTGCTTTACATCCCATACAAATTCAATGTCATTCCTTAAGAGTTTTGTTATGGGTCTTGATATAAGGCCGTAGTCTTTTATAAACATCCTCATCTGCCCAACAACCCCAAGGAATTGTCTGACTTCAGAAACTGTCTTAAGATCTCCCCATCTCAGGATAACTCCCACACGATCTTCAGAAGGATGTCTTCCCTCATAGGAACATATGTGTCCGACAACTGGAAACACGTCTAGACATAACAAAGCTTTCTTGCCAGAGAAGGTTCCACCACAATATTTGATTCGCTGAACCACTCTGTTCACATTCTGGAAGTGTTCCCATACGAAACATCTAATCCCAGCATTCTCAGGAATAGTCTCATATCTCCCCTTTTTGTTCTGATAACGGGTCCCAGGACCTCGTATTGGAACATCATCAATGTAAGGAATCGTAACGTGTGGTATTTCATCCCTCAGGATGTAAGTCACATCGTCATGGAAGATTGGGACTGAGTTAGTCCAACCTTGCGGTAGCTTAACTAAGTGCAGAGCCCCAAATGGAGTCTGGAAAGTCATATAATCTCGACTATTTTCAGCTATGTCTCTATGATCATACCCTGAATACAGATCTAAGACTGCACCACAAGCTCTTCCTGCGAAATGATTCGCCAATTCCTCAGTTGTGGGTGGTACTCCTGAGTGAGCAATCGTTACCGCATTTAAGGGTTCTAACAAGTGTACAAGCCGAATACTTTTTCCATCCTTCTTTATTACACCAAAGAACTTGGTACGATATGAAAGGTTCATAGACCCCAGCATTTATCTTGTCCCTAATGATATCACAAACCATTCCTAACTGTCCACGAGGTATGGGAATTGATCTCTCAACCCATACCTTATGTTCAATTACTGGAAACTCAACAGGAGGGAAGAAGTCATGTCTGAAGCTTCCCCTCTCTGAGTCGTCCCAAGCAAATGCTTCATTCTGTTCCATCGTGAAATTATGCATAAGCTTCTTCTCTTCAGGCCAGAGGAAGTCCACTTCATGGATAGCATCAATCACTTCCTTCCTTTCCTGTGAGTACCTTCCAGTAGTCACAAAATCGGTTAGATTAGTAGGAAGGTCTGGAAGATCTTGCAGAGGATCCCCTTGAATATCCCTTTTTATTCTGAACCTTTCAGGTACTTCAGTGAATACCGGTCGAATTTTGAGGGCCACTGGCTTGTATTTCTTGCCAGCAAATGCCTGTCTGACCGGTAATCTATCAGATTTCCTCTTGGCTCTCTTAGTTAACTGAGCGTCAAGCCGAGTTCTCTGTTCATTTTTGGCTTCTTCCCTCCTCAGACGAGCTGATTCTCTCTTCTGATAAGGTTTACTCCACCCAACAAGGTGTTTAGCCTTCACCTTCTCTCCTAGTGGGAAGAAGTTTACTGAGACCGACCCTTCACATCTGGGGCAATCCCCATCAGGATCCTCACAATGAACCTTCTTTTTCCTTCTGTCAGACTTCTTTTTCATGAAGTCAGATTCTGGATCTTGATCATCTCCTTCTTCCCAAGTGAATACCTGGTAAGTCTCATGATCTTGGTTGATATTCTGGCTGGCTTCCATGAAATCGTTAAATAACACAGCAGCCTTTTTGTCATTTTTGAGATCCTCATTCTCTATTGAAGCTGCTATGTAACTAGCTCTCACTTCCTCAGCAGAGAATGTTTTCCCATTTCTAGGCTGCTGATAGCCTTGGATTTCTAACTCGTTCCTATCATTGAAACCAAACTGTAACACCAGTTCTCCTCCTTGAGCGTCTGTGATCAATTCCTCGAAGACCGGCGAAAATCCACATCGGATTCCTCATCTGAGGTGTCAGTTTCCTCATTATCAGATATTTCTGATTCATCTTGGACTTCTTCTATGGTGGCTCTCCTGAAATCTGCTTGTCTCGTTGATCTCCCTTGGTTAGGTACAGGAACCGCCGCTGGCAGAACCTTCTTGGCCGTAGTAAACGTACCACGAGGGTGCGTTGGGATCGTAACATGAGTCAGCGTGTTTGGATCAGTCAAGGTCACAGTTTGTCCTCCATCAGATGAGTTCTTTACCTGACTTTCGGTCAGGATGTCGAAGGGTCTTCCCAGAAGAACCTTATAAGCTGGATTTTCAATCACATGAACTTGAAGGTAGACTGTAATGCCCCCAAATACAAAGGGTACATTCCTGGCCAAGCCAGCAGACTTCTTCATAGATGAGTTTGCGCTCTGCATAAAGATCTGGACATCTGGGTCCCATATCAGATTCAACTCCTCTGCTATTTTCAGAGCCATTGAGACGATTTGCGAACCGCTGTCTATCACTGCTTCAACCTGATATTTCCCATCTATTGTAGGGAAGATACACCTGAGTGAAGCCGATTCACTGGCTACAAACACTTGTCGAGGGACCTTGTCAGGTCCCAACGAGGCAAGGTATTGCAAGTAAGGGTCTGGAACGACCATGTACCCTGCTTTTATATGAGGATCCCAATCACGGTCTTCCTCAGTTGAAATGTATAGAGAAGTGACTGTGGGTAGGTCTGCGATGTTTATTGCATCATATTCCAGACTGACTTCCACACCACTGTCCTCCATGTAAGGAAACTCAGATTCCTGCATCAAGGAATTCATAGCCTTGTGTTTCAGAACCTTCCTCCTCTTTGTGGTGGCATTCCGCAATTCAACAGCCAACGAGGGCGAAGCTTGGATTAATTTTCCTAGCTCCACTGTGATAGGTGTGTTCAATACGTCCTGACCGATGGTAGACGAGTATTTAATCTCATCTACCAGCGACCGAATGCTATAGGCCCTTTCTCGGTTGGTGACTGGTATATTGTGAGTTGATCTTCTTAGATAACTAACGTCCTTGTCAACCATTCTCAAGTTTTCCTGGTTTTCCACGGGTATTTTGCCTCTATGATGGGTTTTAACCACCGGGACTGCCTTGTGTACTGGCTCAGGAGCTGCCTTGCGCATCGATCTCGGTCTACTCTGTGCCTCCACCAACTCTTCAGGTCTAGTCTGGTCTTCCACCAACTCTCCTGTTTCACTGTCTCCAACCAACGTTTCCGTTGGCCCCTTGATCACTGTCCTTCCACTAGGCTCAACTTCCTCTTCCCTGACTCTCTCAAGACTGGTGGCTGGTATATTGTTGGTCGGTCTTGTTAGATAACTAACGTCCTTGCCACCCAATCCTGATTCCTGCTGGCTTTCCACGGGTATATTACCTCTAACATGGTTATTAACCACTGGGACGTCCTTGTGTACTTGCTCAGAGGGCGAATCCTCTACTGGCTCTCTAAATGATACAATCTTCAGGCCCGGGACAAGAGGCTACAGACGAAGAAGACACTTTCTATCCACTTAATCAGCAATCACATGGGTTGTGACAATCTCCACATGTCTCTTTGGCCACTAGCCAATCAGGATCCAGGGATGGGGATTTGGGCCGCAGGAACAAGGACATTGTGCAGTAATCATCATGATGTAAAGCCTAGGGCAGTAGTATAAAAGGGCAGCAGAAGGAGAGGGAAAGCTAGCACATCTAGGGGCGCTGTACACGTTGTGTCAGCCACTGGAACATCGCTCTGATAGCCGTGGAGGTTAGATTGCATCGAACGATTTATATACCAGACTCAGAATCAGAACACGGCAATTGATAGAACACGGCAATAGTCAGAACATGGCAAACAGACCCAGAACATTGAACAGAACACTGAAACCGTCGAAAGACACAAAAGCGCAGACTTAATGGTCTTAAAACCTACCCTATACTGTCTCCTTGACGTCCTAGACGTCACTTGTCCAATACAACTTGACCAGTCAAACCTTGCAAAAGCGCGAGCAACCCTTAGTTAACTAAGTGATCGACCGAGAAACCAGCTGCTATCAAGTCTAATACTTGACTTACACCCCCAAACTTGCACTCTGACTCTCTCTATTGAGGGGTTAGTTGTTGATAGTGTTGTGTGTTGTGTGTGGTTTAGAGTTCATAGCTCTGCTGCATTAGCATTTCGCATTTCGCATTCATACATACCTGAGAGTTAGCATTTTCACCGGGCCGGAGCTATGCTCTTCCATCTCCCCATCTCTCCTCTCTCAAGTAGTTGCGGGATTCAACTCCCGTGTGCATGCGCTTGTGGACTCTGGATCGTCTCATTGTTTTGTATCATTGAAAATCTGTGAATCTAATGCTTTTCCCACGTATACAGTGGACCCGGTGCGGGTCCGGTATCTCGACGGCTCTTCCTCCATCATCAACCGGATGCTCCGGTTGTTGCTCCGGTTTCCCTCTGGCAAAGTCCAATACATGGACTTCTTCGTCACCCGTCTCGATTCCCCTTGTGATCTGGTCCTGGGATACAATTGGCTCAGCCGCATTAATCCATTGATTAACTGGTCTGAGGCCACTATCACATTCCGGCCCAATCCCACAAGGATATCCTTGTCGACGAACCCGGAAATTATTCCAGAATCTGTTTCGGTAGTTCCGATTACGGACGAGGCACCTCCAGTACAAGTCGTTCTGGCTCCGGCACCTACACCAACTCCGACGATTCCGCCATCTCCCGCTCCTTCCATGGAGATTCCAGAGGCCTCTGGACCTCGTCCATTCTCTACCCCTCCACTTGTGTCTCTCATGTCAGCTGCGGCTTACCGTTCCATCATACGAGACAAGGATTGTTGTCAATATACGCTGTGCGCCACTCCCTCGGAAGAAGCCCATACCCGGTTTGCTTCCGCAACAGCTCTGGACACCTCCGGTCTACCTTCCGAGTACCACGAGTTCGCTGATGTCTTCTCCGAGCAGGAAGCTTACAATCTTCCTCCTCATCGAGAATTCAACCTCAAAATTGAGCTCCTGGACGGCGAGGAACCTCTGGTTGGTCACGTCTATTCCCTCTCGCCTACTGAGCTCGCTGCCCTCCGGGACTTCATCGACAAGAACTTAAAGTCGGGATTTATATACCCGACCCGTTCTAGTCATGGAGCTCCTATTCTCTTTGCTAAGAAGAAGGACGGTAGCCTCCGGTTGTGCGTTGACTACCAAGGACTTAATCGGATCACGAAGAAGGACCGCTATCCGCTTCCTCTCATTGCCGATCTCCTTGATGCTCCTGGGAAGGCTCGCATCTAGACAAAACTTGATCTCCAACATGCTTACCATCTTCTCTGGATCGCTCCGGGTGATGAACCTAAAACGGCTTTTCGTTCTCGCTATGGGTCCTTCGAATTCCGGGTCGTCCCGGAATGCCTTACCAATGCTCCAGCCGCTTTTCAGCGGTTCCTGAACAGTTTGTTCGCGGATCTGTTGGACGTGTATGTCGTCATTCATTTGGACGACATATTAATCTATTCTGATGATCTGTCCCAACACTCCGAACACGTCCAGAAGGTGCTCCGGCACCTCCGGAAAGCCAGACTCTACTGCAAACTCTCCAAGTGCGAGTTCAGTGTCACCACTTGCGAATATCTCAGTTACATCCTGTCGCCAGAAGGCTTCTGGATATCTCTGGACAGGGTTTCCGCCATCGTTGATTGGCCGGAACCTCTGAAAGTGAAGGACATTCAGTCTTTCCTTGGGTTTTGTAATTTCTATTGACATTTTATCTGGAACTACTCGGTGATCACGATCCCTCTTACTCGCCTCACTCGTTCTAATGTCCGATGGGATTGGACCCCGGTTTGCCAACTCGCATTCAACACCCTCAAGCATGCGTTCACGGAGGCTCCAGTACTTTCGCACTAGATTCCGTTCCGGCAGCTCACTGTCGAAACCGACGCCTCCGACTATGCAATCACCTCAATTCTCTCCATCCTCGGAGATGACGGTGAAATCCATCACATTGTGTTCTGGTCTCGGACACTCAGTCCGGCCGAACTCAACCACGACACGCACAACAAAGAGCTCCTGGCTATTTTCGACACCTTTAAACACTGGAGGCATTATCTCGAAGGGCCGGAGCTTCCGGTCGACGTAGTAACCAACCACAAGAACCTGGAATACTTTGCGACAACCAAAATCCTCACTCGTCACCAAGTCCGGTGGTCGGAATACCTGTGCCACTTCAACATGGTTATCCGGTTCCGTCCAGGTAAGCTCAGAGCTAAGCCACACACTTTTGACTAGACAATGGGACGTCTACCCTAAAGAGGGGGATAGGGCTTACAGCTAATTGAATCCTCAAAATTTTTGCCCCATTTTCACCCAAGATCAACTCACTGCATCGCTCCGGGCCACATTCCTCGAGGAAATCACCCTCCGTTCCTCCATTGTTATGGATGTTGAGAAGCTTTATTCCGACATTCATGCCCATTATAACAATGATCCAGCCGCTGTTGCGGGCCTCGATTCCGCAACCTCCGGCACCACTCCGCGCTGGAAACTCGACCCTTCCAGTATGCTCCAGCTGTACAATCACATTTATGTTCCAGTGGTTTCCAGAGACGCTCCGGACCAGCTCCGCATACATGTTCTGCAGAATTTGCACGATCACGAGTTGGCTGGCCACTCTGGACAGAATCACACTCTAGCCCTCGTATGCTGTGAGTACACTTGGCCGGAGGTCTGGACTTTCGTCTGGGACTACTGTTGGTCGTGTGTTCTTTGCAAGCGCAACAAAAGACCTCTATGAAACGCTAACTCTCAGGTATGTGTGAATGCAAAATGCAAAATGCTAATGCAGCAGAGCTATGAACTCTGAACCACACACAACACACAACACTATCAACAACCAACCCCTCAATAGAGAGAGTCAGAGTGCAAGTTCGGGGGTGTAAGTCAAGTATTAGACTTGATAGCAGCTGGTTTCTCGGTCGATCACTTAGTTAACTAAGGGTCGCTCGCGCTTTTTGCAAGGTTTGACTGGTCAAGTCAAGTTGTATTGGACAAGTAATGTCTAGGACGTCAAGGAGACAGTATAGGGTAGGTTTTAAGACTGTTAAGTCTGTGCTTTTGTGTCTTTTGACGGTTTCAGTGTTCTGTTCAGTGTTCTGGGTCTGTTTGCCGTGTTCTGACTATTGCCGTGTTCTATCAATTGCCGTGTTCTGATTCTGAGTCTGGTATACAATTCGTTCAAAGCAATCTAACCTCCACAGCTATCAGAACGACGGTTCCAGTGGCTGACACAATGTGTACAGTGCCCCTAGATGTGCTCGCTTGCCCTCTTCTTCTGCTGCCCTTTTATACTACTGCCCTATGGTTTACATCACGATGATTACTGTACAATGTCCGTTGGTTCGCGGCACCCAAATCCTAATCCCTGGCTCCTGATTGGTCATGTCTTGTTGAGACATATGGTAGACATGTGGTGTTTGACACGACACATGTGATTGCTGATTAAGTGGATAGAAAGTGTCTTCTTCGTCTGTAGCCTCTTGTCCCAGGCCTGAATAGTCTTGAAGCTTATGCACGTCTCTTCTACCTTCCAAATGATACCCCATAGTCCCTGGTTTGGTTTGGTGGTTCATCCACAATATCACAATCTGTCTCTCTCTCTCTCTGGTTTATCCTCTGGATCATGTCCTTCTGTTCAAGTCATCACCAGACTCAGTCCGGACCCAATGCGTGATCAAATGTGTCCTCAGTTTTGGGTAAAACAGGTCTAAATAGTCTTGTCGTGAATAATTGGGTTCTTCCCACTGTTGCTTGCCAGCAATTGGTATATTGACCTCGCAACCTCTTTGGTATGCTGTTTGTGTCCTAGCAAGCAGCCTTAGGCCTTGTATGTCCTAGTTTCTCTGCCACCATCGTCAAGTTTCCTTAGTTAACTAAGATATCTGGTGGCCCTATTTGTGAAGGTACCGGTAGAAGTCCTCGTTAACCTCGTAGCTTGTGCTAATAGACTGGACCACTCAGTCAGAGTGCCCTGATGGTCCCTCAGTGCGTGTTGACACGCTGAATCGTGCAAAATCGCAAAATTCATGTGTACTTAATTTCACGGCTTATCATCGGCATCGGCCTTACGGACTCCTGAAACCACTTCCAGTTCCGCTCTGGCCTTGGCATTCCATTTCTATGGACTTCATTGAGCAACTGCCTCTCTCCGGCGAGTTTGACTGCATTCTGGTGATTGTTGATGGGTCATCTAAGCAGGTCATTCTCATTCCTTGCGATACCCATATCAATTCACCGGAGCTTGCTCGCCTCTTCCTCATTCACGTCTTTTCCAAACACAGTGTTCCGGCACATGTTACGTGCGACCGGGGCTCGGAATTCATTGCTTCTTTCTTCCGGTCGCTGGGCGAACTACTCAATATGGAGATCCACTACACCTCCGGTTATCATCCGGAGGCTGACAGTCAAACGGAATGTATGAATCAGACTGTTGAGCAATATATCCGCATCTACTGCTCTTACCAACAGGACGATTGGGACCGACTCCTTCCGCTTGCAGAATTCGCTCTCAACAACGCTCCGAACGGATCTCCCCCTTCTTCGCCAACAAGGGTTGCAATCCGGCAATCACGGTTCATCCGGAACGTGATGTTGTGAACATGTACGCCAAGGATTTTGTCGTTGATCTTCAGGAACTGCACCAGTTCCTCCAGGAGCAAATCACTTTTGCCCAGGAGAGTACAAGGAAACCGGAGACCAGAAACGGTCACTGCAACCTCTGCTTTCACTCAGCGATCAAGTTTTCATCCTCGTGAAGCATCTTCCCACCAGCCGGCTGACTCCGAGATTCTTGGAGACTTACCTTGGCCCTTACGAAGTTATTGGCAAACCCAATGCCACTTCCTACACCATTCGGCTTCCGAAATCGTTGTCGCAGGTCCATCCAGTTTTCTATATTTCCCAACTCAAACCGCACGTTCCGAACCCTTTCCCGGAACGTGAGGAGCCGCCTCCGGCTGCCGTGAAAATTATCAACGGCGAGTCACACTTCGAAATCAAGCAAATCATTGACTCGAAGATCGACCGGAGGTTCCGGACTAAGCTCCGGTACTACGTTGAGTGGCTCGGCTACGAGAACACTGACGATCAGTATACTTGGGTTGGTGCGGACGACTTGGACGTGGCTGAACACATTCATAACTTTCACCGGCGCTTTCCCAATAAGCCTGGACCCAAATATTAACTCATCACACAAATTTAAACCCAAGAAAAAATTCATCCAATTCAAAATACAACGCTCATTTCATATATTTAAAAAGTCTGTTGTCCTTAGGCCTCCAGGGCCTTCACTCCGCACTTCCGGACGCTTCCGGTTTTTCCAGAGCCTCCAGCTCCCCCATCTCCTCATCCGAATCATCCAACATGTAGATCCCGCCTTCCTCCTTGTGAAAACCCGCTGGCGCTCCCGGCTGCAACACGAGGGTTTGGAAGCCCCGCTCCTCCGACTCCCTCTTCACGTGTACCAGAACCTCCGGTGCAGGCGATGGAGAAGGTGGCACAGGCAGGACCGGTTCCGAGTCGGGCTTGAAGGTGAGGACCGTGATGGTCCTCGCCTCTGCAGCCTGGCTCGCAACTCAGGATGTCACAGGTTCTTCATCGGGCCCTTCCAGCCCCTCAGGCACATCCACAGCCATCCCCTTGTCCACCATCTCCACATTCTCCTCACCCTCCAAGACCTGGAATTCCGTGGGCCATGAAGCGGAACAGGCTCGGGGCGCAACCGGAGCCTCCAGTTCAGCCTCTGATTCCTCCGACTCGGCAGGTCCCTCCACCTTCTCCTCCACGACAGGGCTTCCATGCTTCATCAACCTCCGGTGCTTTGCCAGGTGCACCTCCTCCTCCTCCTCCTCTGCGAGCCGATCCAGCTCTGCCTCCTCCGCCATGGTAAAATCCCAGGCAGAGGCCTCTGCGTCCACCGCCATCCATCGGAGCATCCTCTCTACTCCAGGAGGCACCTCTGTCCCACTCCCCGGTGCCGCAAGCGTCTTCAAGATGAGCTGGCATGCTCAGAATGCCAGCTTATACCGCATCATACTCTGGGCCACTTGTCCGCCCAGGTAATCCACGTGGTCTTCCAACTCATGGAACCTCTGGCTACCACCCTCCTTCTGCTTTTCCTTCATCTCCCCCTTACGCGCCCTCCACTCCCGCTCCTTCCTCGTGCAATCGCGCACCTCGCAGTCGCTCCGGTCAGCCCGCTCTGTTTGAGTGTTCGGGCGCATCCACGAGGGCCCCGCCATGGGAGCTGACCCTTGGCAGCGGGCCTCCTGCGCCTCACGCCGCTTGTTGATGCAGGGGGGACCAAGGGGCCACGCGCGACTGCACTGAATGTGTTTGTTGCAGCACTGGCAGCAAGCAGTGCGCCCAGCCTCCACGATGCAGACCTGCCCACTCTTGCAGCAGGAGTCGCAAGCTGAAAAACAAAACGGTTAGAACCGGAACCTCCGGGTTGACTGCGACACACCTTCTGCACCCTCCTGCTCAACGTTGCTGTTGTCCTCGTCATTCAGCTCATCCTCCTCCTCTCCACCCTCTGCGCGCTCCAGGGACATGGTCTCAATGACCGGCACCTTATCGAACACCGGAGCCTTCGCGTCGAGTGACTCCAGCTCGCGAGCAAGCTGAAGAGCTCACACGGCCTCTTCCTGTGCCGCCTCCACCCGATGCACGGCCTCTGCTGCCTGCTCCTGGTACACGGAAATAAGTGCGGTCCGGCACGCCTCGCGCTCCTCGTAGAAGAGCTGTGCAGCCTCTTCACGCAGCTCCACCATTGTCGTGTGTGCCTTCCCCTTTCCAAACTTCTTGCTGTTGCTGTGATCGTCCCCGCTCGAGCCCTCACGCCCACTGTTGCTGTTTCTGCTGGAGGACATCTTGTTTGGTGTTTTTTGTCCGGAGGTGGTGGTGGTTAAGAAGAAAGAAATGTCTGAGTCAAAACCAACAGCACGTGACTTTCTGATCTTGTTTATTTTCCCATGCTTCCTCATTGTTCGACAAACTTGGTTCCTTTTGGCTTCCTCATAGGAGAGGAACCTAAGAGGGGGATACTGTTATATCCATGCAACATCCCCAGCCCTCACATCGACCTTCCAGTACTTCCAGTAGGCTCCGAGGCTCTGGTATATTACCGGTGCCTCTGGACTATCCAGTATCATCGGGTTTTTACGCAATGAAGGATTACTGAGCGTTTCCCGTTTATCCGTCTATCTGTCTTTCCATTTTATTGTCCTAAGACTTCTCATCAATCCTTCTGACTTGTCTTATTGTTAAGAACCACTCTCCTTCCTTATATGGAATACAATTAGCTACTTAGTATAAATATGTCTTTAACATGTCACATACATCAGATTGATAATTAACATTGCTTGGCTCACTTCCCTTGCACTGAGTTGTCTCCATACTCTCTGTTTCTTTTCCAGTACTCCGACTTGTTTCCCTCCTATCGGATACCTGCCGGCCAGGGTAGTCACTCACCCTTGACCCCCTGTGGTGTTGTGATCCCTCTTCGTATATGTTCCGGACCCTCCAGCCTCCGACGCTCCGGCATACCGGAGCCTCCGGTCCTTCGGCCTTTATCCTTTGGTCCTACTCTGGCTTGGTATATAATAGAGGGCACACTTATTATGAATAGAATTCTGGATTTTTTTCGGAATCTGAGGGAGTGTGACCCCTGGACCAAGACCCATAGGGTCTAGGCAGCGTGCAACTGAAAATTGAGAAAAAAGAAGTCTAAACGGGTGCCACTATTGGTGTGTGGTATGTCTTCAACATGCTTTGGTTGGTCTGGTCACCCAGTGCAGGTATTTTTTCAAACAAAGCCATGAACCAGAAATTGGGATAGCCTATCTCAATTTCCTTCCATGTCTCGTTCAACTTGCACCAAATTGGATTGAGGTCAATTTCATCCCATATTGGATTGTGGGTGAGCTTGAGAACATGAATCACAGGGTCCCCGGTCGTGGTATCACGCACAATGGGTTCACCGTGGGGCATTCAAGCATGTAATTTATTTCCTCAAAAACATGTTGAAGCCAATGGCCTGGTAGCCATGTTGACTTTTTGCTAGTAATGCATCATCATCCATTTTCACCATCTTGACCCAGATTGGGCTTTCTTCCTCATACACCACTGTCTTAAAAACCCTCCATGCCCTGTCTGCCTCGGTCCAATTGATCATTGGGGAGGGGTGCAAGTAAACATTTTTACTCATTCATAATAACATCAAGTGTGGGATCTGGATCTTGGTGAAAGGGATGGAATGGACAGTGGGACGGTTGCCACATTCATAGAGCTTATGAATTGTGATGTTGGGAAGGTGTTCGACCCACTGCCTCCGAGAGATGTGTGAAAAGCGGGTCTTCAAGCACAGCTTACCACTGATGTGCTACTCAACCACATTGACATGCCTGAGCTGAACACTGTCATGGGCCTTCACTCCCTCACCTTCTTGATGAGGCCCCAGTCCTTGACCCCACCAGTTGCACATCAATATCTGCTTCCAGAGTGCACACACAAAGCATTGTATGCCCAATGGCCATGTAACTTCCATTCACCTGCTTGCCACCTCAAACCACAATGAGACAACCCAGGGGAACCAAGACATGCTCAATGACCTAGTCCTTTGACAGCTTGCCATGAACAAGAGCAAGGTAAATAAGCTCCTGATCATTGTCGGCGGTGACCAATCTACCGTCGAGAAAATACAGACTTTGCAAAAATTCTTTGCAGACTGTCCCCAAGCCGAGAGCGTCTGAGGCATTGGAGGGTCGGGTTTGGCAAGTCAGGCCCGACCTGACCTGACCTGACCCGACCATGAGGATACATGTGGGCTAGACCTTCTCCATTGTTTTCCATTGACTGCCAATGCTGCCGGGTGGCCTCAACAACCCTTTATCCCCAAGGAAGGAATTATCTTCAACTGTGGGAGCATTGGTTGAATTGGACATGGCTTGAACAAGAGTTCAATATACTTCCAACATCATTCTACTGGAGTCCAAATGTTGATCTGTGGTTGAATTGTTTTTCAGCTGGGCCATCTCTGCTGGAGCATGACCTTTGAAATTGTGAGTGTTCTGCTGCATGTAATGCTCTGTAATCTGACTGTAATTCACATATGTTGAGTCCTAGTAGTTGTGCAATTGTGAATGTTTATTGAATTCTTATATGCCCTTGCTGCTAAGTTCAGTGAGCATCACTCCCATGCCTAGAGCTGTGCGCTGTGCCCGTCACGCCAGTTCTATGGGTTTCGTGCAATGGGCATCCGACCCATTCCGTCAATGGTTGGAAAGAATTCCAATGGGACGGATTGCAGAGCCAATGGCTGTTGCTCGCTGCTGATGGGCAATGGTTCTGGCAGTAAAAACCACCGAAATCTTCTCCTATTTTGTCAAATTTTGGCCACAAAATCGGCACCCAAACCTCCTAGCATTTTTACATACCAGCTTGTTGGCTCTTGCAGGCGTCAGCTCCGCTCATAATGGCATTGCCATTGTGTTGATCATCAACTACTACTTTGGGTTGTCTTGAAGATCCGGTCTTCAATTTTGGTTGATACTTCCTCAAACGAGGTGATGCATCAGACACGACACAGAAAATTAAACCGTGGTCACACTCTGCTTTCTGGCCTCTTTTCTGGGGGAAGAAATATTATCAACATGACTTTCAGCTCCATTTGACGGTGAAACTTCAACTTCCTGAAAGGCCTTAATTTGACTCCAACTTCTAGGTGAATCAGAGCATGTCTTTTGTCTTCTTACCTCTGTGGATAAATTCTCGCATAGCCAATCCCATTCCATTGGCCGTGATAGCTGTCCTATCACCTGTCCCATCCTATGGAGATTCTGGAAAGCCTCACGATGGGACGGCAACAGGACGGGTTTGCCCGTTGTACTACCATTGAAATGACGGCCGTACCTGTCATGGACACTGCGAACAGCCGCCACCAATGTCATTCATTGCAATCCCATTTAAGGACAATGGAGAAGATATTTTGACTGTTTATAAAGCCATACACTGTGCTGAATACTTTCAAGTAGGCGTGCTCAATTCTTGGCTCATCTCACCCATCTCTTATTTGTTCAATGCACCCCTCATCTTGAACATATGTAACCTTTCTTGCTAGTTACCAAACCATGTGTGTAACAACAATTTTTTATTTTTGTACTTCAGTTTGATCTTACAAACAAGGCCAAACAATGGTGTTGAACACGGTCAGGCCTGAGGATGTTAAATTAATGCTTTTGCAAGGTCAGTATTTGGAATTGTGCTATGTACAAACCATATTGGCATTATAGCATGGACTACAACAAAGTTTTTGAACCTGAACAAGGATTTCTTCGGCATATCAGACCTTCTTGAAATTGAGCCTTCTCTGGTCATTCCTAAGTCTTGGAAAATCTGCTTCTTCCTGACTGTCATGCTCTGCCTCTGGAATCTCTTCCACATTGTAGTAGGAATTCCCTTGGATCTGGGATCCAGAACTCTGGGCTATGGGGTGTCTATCCATGGGTTTTTCATTTCCCATGATTCCAAGGATGCCCTCTTTGATGCACAAATACAAGCTAGGCCTGAACATCACATTCAGAGGGGATATGAGTTGACCTGAGTTCTGGGCAGATACTTTGGAAGACAGATGCCTTTGCATGGGCCCAGTATGAGAACTGCCTCTGGAGAAACCTGTAGTAGATGGTCCTGGATCTGCAATTCCACTGGAGCCATTCTGGCATAGTTCTGGATTTGGCAGGGTTGCAGACCCTGCCTTGCTCCAAGAGAAGCCTGGAATACTCCAGTGATGTTTAATCTTTGAAACCTGAGGAGCTAAAATATTGGATAGACCCTGAGCCAGGTCTCTGCCTATATTTGGAATCCCTGGACTCCATGCAGATTCTCTGGTTATGATTGGGTGGAGAGCTAGCTGTGGTTGTTGAAATGAAGGGAGCAATATTGTTCCTTTGTCAAGGAAGTTTCCAGCAGACTGCAGAACCCCTGACAACCGTTGAACTATATCTTCAATAGCTGGTCTAGCTGCATAATCTCTTCCTCTGCACTCAATGACAAGTTGCCAGAGTGCATTTGTCATAATGGGATTTGTGCTGAAAGGCCATTCTGGGTGCCTGCCAGCCATAATCATGGATATTACCTTGACATCTGATATATTTGTGAATGGAGGTTGGCCAGTGTATAACTGATTTGGCCTTGAGTATGAACATCAATGCTTGAATGGATTCACATACCTCTACACAGACACATCCAAAAGCATATACATCACTTGCAAACGATGGCAAAGGTTGAACACCAAAACTATCAGGGTCAATCAATTCTGGTGCCATCCAATGGAGACTCCCTGCTCGTTCCCCGCCATGTTTCAAAGAGAAATCAGAGAGTTGTGTCAAGCCAAAATCTGCTATACAAGCTTTTGGTTCATCATCAATCAATACATTGGCCTGTTAGAAATTCAATGAATTAAACCACCAGACAATGGACCAAAACCGTACACCACGCAAGTCACCATGGACAATCCCAGAGGAGTGTATATATTGAAGACCATTTGCTATGTCCAAGAGCTGAAAGTTCATGTTTAAAACAGTCCACATGAAACACCTGCACACCAACAATATTGTTCACATTCCCTCTTCCATGTTCATTCAAATATTGTAGGACATTTCCATGTTCCATCCACGGAGAAACCATGCCAATGGAAGGTGCAAAGCTCTCTCGATCGATCCCTATGAAACAAAGAACATTTCGATGACAGAGATGTTGCCAGATAAGAGCTTGTTGGCAAAAAAGCTGTGCGGTGAGGTTGGTAATGGCCCAGGACTACAAGAAAACAAATTCTTACCAAACGAAAGCGGTGGAGGTCACTACCACGAAGAAATATCCTCATCACCTTCAAAGCCACTGTTTTTCTGTGGTATGTGGCTTTATAAACATTGAAAAAAGGGCCACCAAATGTTGGACGCTCATCATGCCGCATGATATTGGAGAGGAACAAAGAGGGAGGAAATTCATCCGAAATTGCGGAAAGTTGTTGAATCATTTTGTGGGCTTGTGCACTTTGATCATGTCTGATCAGGAAGCCCTTGTCCAGGATCTATGAAACATAACACATTAGCGAAAATCAGAGGCTGAAAGAACTCTGACAGTTTGGATAGCATCGAGGAAATATTGAGCCTCGGCACTCCGGAGGTTGAGAACAATTGCCGAGTCAACCTCAGAGTCGAGGATAGAAGTAAGCTGAGTCGCAATTTGTTCTTCATCTGCATACAAGGCAACCCGGAACCTAGGATCGTTTACGATCCCAAGTTTAGATGCTGACTGTCAGTGGGTTCAGGGACATTTGATCGCATATAGTATGAGCCGTCCGTACCTCAACGAGGATTTTCAGATAATTTGGGCTCTGCACCACGACATCGACGTCATTTTCAGCGGACATCGAGTCGAAATACTGGTTCAAACGGCATTGAAGCCTACAGGTCAAGCCAATAAGACACACCGGTCATTTCTTTATCTGAAAAGGTTTACTTTGGATCCTGGGTTCCCGCGGCTTCGACGACGAATGAACAGAGATTCTGCGACGAATCGGGACGACGACAAGCGACGGAAGGCCAAAGACTCACCTGGTATATAGGCATAGGTTTAGGATCCAAACCGTTGAGCACTAGCGGTCTTTCGGTCCTCATAGACTCCTGGATATCAGAATACTGCGAATTTCGTTCGGAGACCATCGCGTTGGACTCTGGCTGACCGATGTGAAGGGATGGAGTGAGGCAGGCAAGGCGCTTGATTGCACAGCCCGGCCTGTCGTACTTCGCTGGCATGTGCAGTGAGAAGTTTTAGTAATACAGCCGCCAGCAAGCCGCCAGCGCCAAACTAATAT
Organism: Mycena maculata; assembly: GCA_029448575.1. Taxonomy (NCBI): domain Eukaryota; kingdom Fungi; phylum Basidiomycota; class Agaricomycetes; order Agaricales; family Mycenaceae; genus Mycena; species Mycena maculata. The sequence goes on from JARJLG010000123.1 coordinate 28,366, forward strand.
TAGCGTATGTTGATTGTTCGTTCACGTCCTATTTGCCGAGATTAATATATACGCATAGATACATGAGAATGCCGGCGTTAGCAGATAAACTAGGACGCAAAAAGACATGTGCGAGAGAAAAGGAAGAACATAGCGATCTGTGCCGTCTCGCCGAGTGCAGGGTCGATCCGGGACAGGTGTCGTCAGGCTCGGCCCGGGCTTGTACGCGGGGATTGAGAAGCGAGACCGGGTGGGAACTTGGTGGAAGCCAAAGAGGAACGCCCCCCGGAGGCGACGGACGGCGGGGAAGTATTTAGCGATCACTGTGCAGGAAGTACGAGCGACCGGCTAGGCGGACGGGTCGTCGGAGAAATAGTTCCCCTGCAACGCCTCCTCGAAATCCCAGGCAGAGTCCATTAACAGCTTGCCCAGCCCGAACCGCTGTAGAAGGACAATGAGACCTCCACTGTCCTCATCCTGCTCCAAGAGCTTCACGTCGGGTATCGGCGGCAGTGTCTGGAAAACGAGCCTCGCCACCTCCACCTCCGCCAGATACGTCGGCGCCGGCACCCGTGGCGTGTATTTCGTCTCCGCCTCGATGACACGCTCGATCGACTTGTGCTGACGGATGAACTTGAGCGCCCGTTTCGGCCCGACGTTCTTGATGCGCTGGGAAAAGTCGGTCCCGAGCAAGAGCGCGAAGTCGACGAACGACGAGCGGTCGAGGTCGAGTGCGCTGCGGATCTCTGCGCCGGAGAGCAGCATGAGAGGGCCGCTGCGATTAGTGATGTTGCGGATCAGCGGAGCTTCGTACACGACTACGTCCTATAACACACAAATGAAGACACGAAATCAACAAGGCGAAGACGGAACCTACGGTATCTTCGCTGACGACGTAGTCCGCATAGCCGTGGATTACCAGAGAGGAGGCAAGCGCCTCTGCCTCGTATGTTCCTGTGGTATCGATACAAGGGACACCCATGGCTCGTAAAAGCTCCTTCGACTCGTCGTATGTTTGTGTTGTCGGCGGATTAGTGCGGCGCTGATATGACTGCGACATAACGTCCGCACGATACCACAGCGTTATTAGCGTTTCTTTTGGCGACTCTTTTGGCGACTGGGAGTCGGATACGAGGTCCTCCCAAAACTTTCCTTCGTCAGCCGTTAGCTGGATTTGCGACTTGGTCATCGAGTACTCGACGCGAGCCTCTTGTTGCTCATCGTCGGTGGAGGGCGCCGTATTTGACACGTCCGGGGTGAGTGACGCCAGTTTGCGGACGCTGTCGCGAAAGCCGAAATACAGCATGCCCATGGTGTCCACCAGAGGGGCCACCGTGTCGGGGACTATTGACGTGGCATCGGCCGTTTTGGCGCTGGGAAATGGCCTATCCAATGGTGGTATAGTCTGGTCTGCAGTAGACGACGCAGGGGGGGGCGGTGCAGAAGGAGTGGAAGGCGAGGATGAGGAAACGGGTGTCGGCGGCGGAGACGGCAACAAAAGCTCGACTGGTGGGACAACAGTAGGATGTTGGGGTTGAGGAGAAGGGTCTGAATCGGTGGAAGATATACTCTCGCCTCCTTCTGCATGCTGTAAAGGAAGGTCTGGCGGCGTATCTAGGGCTTCTGGTTCGAGAACGGGAGTAGACATGCTCTCCGAGTCTGAAGGTGATGTTGGTGGTGATGATACAGGTGTTGCTTTTGTGGATGGAGGTATTGCGGATGTGGGTAATTGCAGATGTGGTTGTATGTGAGGGTCATCGCCATTATATGTGGGTGTACTTTCGGTAATCTCCTCCTCTGCATCTTCACGTTCTTCGGGCACGTCTAAGGGCTGGTCCGGGATCAAAACACTCGGTCTTCCGTCAGGAATGTCAAACATAGAGGGATCAATTGGCTGTTTCGTCTCTAGTTTCTGTAGTAGGTCTGGAGAGACTGGGGGCAACGCCACCGGCACCCGAAGCAGCTCAGAAACGCGTCCTTTTCCAATGGCATCGAGATTCTCAAAGCGGTCGAGTACACCCATGAGACGATTCAGACGTTTGACGCGATCGAGCTCAATGGATCCACGGGCTATGGCCAGCCTTTGCGCTTCGCGCCGTCGCTCGGCCTATTCCGTTCGTTAGCCTACACACGCGTTGTCGTTGGATGGAGTCGCACCTCGCGCGCCTTGGCCAAACTGCGCTGTTTCCCATCGAAGACGCAAATGGCAGACACGCCGGAGTCTTGTAATTCCTTGACCACCCTGTACCACCCTAGTACATGTCGATATTCGTGGGGCACTTGAGCAAAGTGGAGGCGCTGGGTTATAAGGGTTCCATCGCTACGCGACCACGAATGTGAGACACGGCTGTATGATAGTTGGTAGATATCCTCACATGACTATTTTCTTACCAGCTAGTCCTCGGAGGCGGTCAGGCAGTTGCTTGACGACTTCTGGACTGTGAAAGAAGACGGTTCAAAGGGGATAATATATGGAGCATTTTTTAAGACTTGCAATGACTTTTGGAGGAAAGGTGTCAGTCCCGAAACGCCCATAAGAAGGACGAGGAGAAAGTGCAGTCCAGGTAACGGCTTTCGGAGCAGACAAACGCAAATAGCCGATTAGATTAGATTGCAAAATTTCCAAGAAATCTTGCTATTCCATTGTATAACTTTCACCTTACTCACCGCCCGTTCTATGCCGCGTGCCCGACGCATCTCGGCCTTTGACGACGGGTGGGCTCGACCAACCCAGGAGGAGGTCCCGCTGGAGGTAAAGGAAAACAAAGACCTTGCAAATGAAAGCAAGTACAGGCGACACTACTTACTAAGGGATATTCACAGCTAAAAATACATTCGCTAAAATCACAAGAACAGCCTACTGCAACGGATGCGCACAAATTCTCATCGGGAGACAATGGCGATAACAAAACAAATACATGTACAGTTGCAATGGGCCCGTTCAACGAAGGTCGGAACATATCCAAGGTGGGACGATGGGTATAAATGGGGTGATCCCAACCATAACCATTTTAGCACCCTCGATATCTTCCTTTTTCTGCCAGCGGCAGTCCCGGCGCGCCGTCCCCCGAGTGGGAATTTATTCGCATCCAGCGACAGCAGGTCTTCACACCAGCGAGGTATAAGAGTCATCCTGAGTTCGGGAGAACTTGGCTTGAAGCTTGGCGATGGACAGGTTGAAGCTCTCGGACGTGGTCCACTGAAACAACAAGACCGCAAGGAAGACCGCGACGGTGATCCCAACGGCGAAGCCTGTGCCGCAATACTTGTCCAGCATGAAAATGCAGTTTGCGGAGAAGACGAGCACGCCCCAGAGACGTAACGCATGAGGGAGAGCAAACATAAGCGCGACGACCTGGAATTTGAAAGTGGGAGACTGGATAGACTCGAGGTACTCCATCTGAAAGCATATTCAGCGTGAACGCGGGAGAAGAAAGATCAGCTTTACAGCTTGCGTGGCACAGGTCCCTTCCATCGGCTCGTATCGGTGGATCAGAAGCGTTGCTCCGAGCAAACTGGCGCCGAAGAGCAAAGCAGAGGCCACCGCCAAGGTCGGGGAGGATGTCAAAGCCAAAAGGAATATGTGTAGCCTAAAGGGATTGTCAGTGCATGTCCATGTCCACCGGATGTAGCACTTGAGGGCTTGCTCACATCAGTCCAAGGAATGCCTACCGGATCTCGATCAGAAACGATGAAAATCAAGAGTCGCGGAACTATCTCACTCCATTCGATGCCCCTCGCCAATCCCGTAGACAACCAGTCACAAGAGATTTCCACTGGTCCGTGTAGACCAAATGATCCACGAAGACATCATCCAATTGCGCAAGATATCTGTCAGAGGTCTTGAACGACAACCGAGACGCCACGGTCGAAACCCATGTATGCTTTGTTTCAGGGCTATAAAGGATAGCTTGATCTCTGGAAAGTCGGGAGTGTTCTTGCCCATAATGGGTGAGGTATCTGTTTCGGCCTGGAGTGCTGTTAGATGGTGATCCGGCCTGCGGACGAGGCTATGTCTACTCACAGACCAAACTCCACAAGCGGGCTGGATTGCTGTGAGAAGGCGGATCATAAAGTCGCGGAAGATCCGCTTACCGACGGTACAAGTAATGTTTCCATCCGCGACGTGATCTGGGACCACGGGGATTTAAGCTGTCTGCTCAGCCTCGTGAAGATGCATAAACGGACCTCGGGAACTCTTGAGAAGACTCACAAACGCCTCGCATTCCTGTTTGGAGTAGGGAAAAGTCGAGACGCGGGAAGTCATTTGATCTACAAGCGCTCGTTAAGAACTGGTAGCCATCCGACAGAAGCTGATTTATTTACCGCAAATTGCGTGCGTGAAGACACAAACCAGGGAATCCAGGGTCTCACGTGAAAGACCACCGAAGTGCATTGGGAAGTGTTCCACATGGGTCCAGTATAATTCCTCGCAGGCGATGCCTATAATCCATAATGAGCCAAGGAAGCTAAATCCAGAAAATCATAGCACTGACTGAGCTGCGACAATGAAACAACAGGAGGGAGGCCAAGATCATACGTGTCTATTTCTTCCAGCCAGGACTGAGCGCGTGTAGCGTGGTCGACGAAGTAGTAGGCGCAATCTTCATCTTCTATTTTGATAAAGAGCTCGACTTGTTCAGAAATCGGGAAGCTCTTTTCCGTGACTATCTGTTCGATCTTTTCAATCCAACGAGTAACTTTGTCCAGGGTTTCCGGTCGGTACAGATATGCTTCCGTGACGACTCGAGGGGCTCCGTCACGGCAAAAGTATGGCTGGCCTTCCGGGTGGATATGAGCAGACCAGTGCAGGGGAAGGTAAGCAGGCCTAGGAACGGAATATGAATATGCGAGCTCATTTTTTTCAGATTTTAGAGCTTACTCTGGTACTCGCGATCGAATAAACAATCCAGGAGAAATCTGCATATTGTCTGGGTCTACTCTAATCAGGGTGAAAAAATGAGGGAAACCCGGTATGCATCTGCTGAACGAATACGCACAAGCCAGTCTTCTCATAACGGCCGGTATCATTCGAGGTCGTGGGCCGCAAGGTTCCCTCAGATATAGATTCAGAAATGACAGGAGCGAGGTCGTTTTTGGACATTTGGAGTGCCGTTTGTAGAGGAAGGACAAGATTTGAGGGGCCGAACCTAGCGAGCCATCCTGTTTACATGTCCCTTTAAATGTATTTTCGGGATATTTTAGGATACTGCGCGCCAATGGGGTTTTAGGTGAACCAGTGAAAAGCGACGGACACTGCCGCCCATACGGGTCGGAGGCAGTGCCGGAACCGGAACCTGTGCGCAAGCTGTTGAAATTCATTCATAGCCCCATGGTGCATGAAATGCTGGCGACAGGGACAGAAAAGACGGGTAGAAAAAGAACAGAGTGATGGTGGAGAATGGATGGATGGAATTGTGTGCGCCCGGCGCCTGAAATATATTTTGCGCCGCATTCTCCTTAGGACCCACCAACCCGTGGTGCCAGGAAGGATCTCCGGTAAATTGCACACTGCAAAGGCGGTAACGGCCTATGTGAGACCAGAAATGCCCAGCTGGAGTCTCGGCGACTGGGCAGAGCGGACTGGCGGATTGCTTGCGGAGCCAACGGCCCAGATCATGGCCCGGTGGCAGATATTGACAGCGTCAGCCCGTCCGTCCGCACACGTCGATCGTCACCAGGGAAATCGAGAATATGAGCCGGGTCGGATAATTGCAGTGCATAAAAATCGAACATGATATCGGAATTTCGACGTTCTGCACCTACTAGAAGTAATCTGGAATGGCGAGACCCGACCGCTGTTGGTCGAGTCACCGAGGCTGAGCAGAGAGCCAAAGCTGAGAGCAGTCCAGGTCTAATAGTAAATCCAGGTGAGACGCGTGAAAGCACTGCCTACAGACTCAGTAAATCCGAAATCGCCGGGCCAGACGGGCCAAACCGGATGTCGGCACGGTCTCGGCACGGGGTATGCCGGTAGATCGCTAATCAGCGCTTTTCCTAATTTAGCACCAGCGTCTTCCTCTTTAGACGCTGATACAGTAGCGCCAACAAGGTCGTTGCTGTTACTCCTACGTTCCATCTTGCAGATCGATACTTTCTATCAGCCTTTTGGTACCATCATCGTTACATCTCACTGGCCTTCAGGCTGATCGGAGATATGGACAGCTTTCGTCGCGGGCGAAGGTGTATATAACGCCGTCCTATTGTTCCCTCAGTATCATACTCAGTTGACTCCCAAAAAAGCTTCATAACAGCTACCAACCTCCACATCTATCATCATGTCTTCTGAACCGTGCGACATTTCCGCCTCTGAATCTGGTCATAATTCTTATAATCATCTGAACAGAAAACCAACGAAGATCGAGGACGAAAATGTAGCCGTCGCAGAAACACAGGCTGAGCCTGCTGTCACCGAGGCACCCTCCGCAATCGAACCTACCCCCAGTAAAGACACGTCCGCAGACGCTGAGCTGGATGATGATTTCATGCAGCCTCCGAAGCCTCCTCGGTCCGTCTCTTCTCTTGCAAATTCTTGGGAATTCAATTAACGGTATTTTTTTCAGGGATAGAACTCGCGGAAAAGTCACCAACACCACCTCTGGATCGGGCAAACCGTCGAAGCCGAAACCTGCCCCGAGATGATTCCCATTCCAGTGTCGAGAACTCGATATTGTTGAACGATCTTATGAAAGTTGCTAATATTAAAAAAAACTACATGCTATCCCAGTACCAGTACATCATGTAACCAACTCTGGATATTGCTTTAATTTAAGCGTTCGCGTGCCCGACGTTGGCCCGACGACCCTTTTTGTAATCTGCTTCCGTCGGACCCAAATTTAGTGACTATGATCGATTAAGATCAGCGCTCAACTCTCAGCGCTCGCGGCTCAAACAAATACTCCACACAACCCTGCCGCCACCGACCATTGCTGTTGAGCACCATTATAGCCGTATCCAATCTTCCACTGGAGCCATCCAACCCAGCCACCATCAATTCAAACTAGATTCGGCGAAAACACAGCTTCCAACCTCTACCTGAAGTATAAGGGACAGTACCTCGAGTCGACTCATTAGAGCTCCGATACACCTTACACCCATGTCCTCTGACTCCGAAACGTACATTATCTCCGTCCTCGTTTATTTCAATGTTACTCACCGATCACCATAGTTCGAAACCTGAGGCCACCGTGCAGAAGCCCCAAGAGGCGGACTCGGAGGGCCCTGTTGTGGATGCAGATGACTCTGCTCCAAGCGAGAATGAAGTCAAGGCGGAGGCCGATTCGCCAATACCCGAGTCGTCCAAGGAAGCCGACAAGGAACCAAAACCTGCGACGGCCTCGCATCACCAGGATCCAGGCCTCGGCCCGGGCGAAATCGACTTGATGAAGCCTCCCACACCTCCTAGGTACATATTTCCATATCCCCAACCATTAAGTGGCTGATCGGGTCGTGTAGCCCAATCCGTCGCGGCACCGCGATGAAGCCAACGTCGGGATCTAGGCCAAAGCCTCAGGGCCCGAAGAATCCACCTAAATAGTCTGCCACGCGAGCGGTTCACCGTTACCATAATGTACTCCAAAACCATAATAATTGCGGGATTTAATTAAAAACTTACTGCGGAACGACGGCTGTGAGGGTTCACGGAAGAGAACACGGCGGCGGCGGCGGTGTTGAACAATTGAGAGGAAAGCGACTCCATGAGTAAAGCTGGAAAATTGGGCAAAGACTCTAGCTCGGGTATTGCGAGCCTAGTCCTCAAAACCTGACCGTTCTGCGCTGGAACCGTCCACATCGACTACCATTAATTCAAGTTGAAAATAAAATCTGACGGGTGGGCACCCGGCAGACAACGAACCTTTACACAATAATACCCAAAGAAAAAGAAAAAAAGGAGAGGGTATCTCGACTAATTAGAACTTACATGTCCTCTGACTCCGAGGCGTATCTCTCTACTCATTTATTTCGGTGCAATACTTAGGAGTGCGAATCCTGAGGTTGCCCCGCAGGAGGCAGGCGAAAATTTCAGGATCCCTGTTGCAGACGCGATCCAGACGGAGCGGAGGGAGACTGGACAGTACTGGAGTCGTCCACGGAGTGGCCGCCGCTCAATTTCGAGCTCTTCTGTTTTTTTTTTCGCATCCCAGCTAAATAATAGAGGGATTATAATTCTTGACGTTGAGCAACTTGGATGATCAAATCCGGATTTAATTGATGGCTGATGGATGATCCACGGATCATCCTCGTCGGGTCGTAAAACGATCGGAGGGATGCGAGTGATTGAGGCTGTGCTCTTGTTGTCTTTCTCGAACCGTTTTGGTTGCCGCACGCGTCTCTCGTGTTTGTATACAGCCCGCCTCGAGTCTGTATCGTAAAGCTATTGGATTCACCGGAGTTACAAATGTGCCGAAATCAGCGACCCTTTCCAGTCAAAGTCGGCCAACGAAATCAAAAGCAGCCGGTGCTGTCGAGGGCTGTTCCTCTCGTCTTCTCATTGCATTCTTCCACTGCACCAACGCGACAGCCCGACGCCGGACGGCGGCACTGTCAACAGCTTCAAGGCGCCCTAGGGCGTATAAAGGAGCCGACTCATTGCAAGTCATATACACAGTACCCTCACACCCATGTCTGACTCTGAACTGTGCGCCTTCCCTCCATTTCAATACAGTGACTCGAATACTTACTCGCCCTCAGTGTCAAACCTTGTCTGCAGCTGGAGGCGCATGAGAGCGCGAGCAACTCAGAGGCGCCCGTTGCGGACGCACCCCACTATGTTCTAGACGACAACGAAATCAAGGCGGAGACCGATTCAATTGTACTGAAGTCGTCCGACGAAGGCCCTGACGTGCAGGCGATCAAGAAAGTGGCCGCCTCGTATCATACTCCCGATCCGGACCACGAAATCGACTTGGTGCAGCCTCCCAAGCCTCCTGGGTAGAATATTTATTTAATCCTCCTTTTATCGGGTCTGAATAGATTCTCCAGTCATGTTCCTCGCGGCTTCCCGATGAAGCCTACCTCTGGAAAGCCATCGTCAAAGCCGCCCCCTAAGAAACCTCCGCCGGCTCAAGGTCAAGGACAACGGCCGTCACCTTCGGGTGCTACTCCCCCACGCCAAGGTCCTAGGAATCCCCCCAAAGGTTCCAGATAGACTGTTTGTTACGACCATGTCCTATTCCAGAACGATTACTGTATCCACTACGTCTGTTTTTCCTTGCCCCAGTGCGTAGTGCCCCAAATCTATGCCAAGCTGTTAGATTCTGTTTCCATAGCCATTACGATATCACGGTACCACGCCACACCATGTTCTGGCTATATTCACTTTCGTTTTCCCGACTCTGTACGCAAAGCTGTTGGATTCTCATCAACTGGGATTCAACTGTTGCAACGTTGGTTCTTTGTCCGAGATGCTTTCAAAAAATACAACTCCGAGACGAACCAAGAAATTAATCCAAGGTAGTATTCTCGCAAACACGATGAAAATATTCACACCCGAGTGGACCAGATCGCAGATGCCAGGCGCGTTTAAAAGAGTGAGCTTGGTCAAAGGGGCCAACTGCCTCCGGGGGTCGTGAAATACCGCAGGAAGGACCTGGGGCTTCAATGTGTAGTCAGGGCCGCGGAAATGCGCGCGTGTTGAAATTTGGAAATCCTCAATTGAAAAATGTACGTCCATACCTTGCTCGGGTAAAAAGGAGGGGCGTTTGTCGCGATGTTTCAAGCGAGGTCCATGTACAGAGAAAAACGAATCCTACGGGCTCGAGTCGATTTGCCCGCCCTCCCGGCCGCCCCGCCGTTCGTCGTCATCGTCGTCGTCGTCGTCCGGCCCCTGACCCATCCACGAGCCCTTGTACCCCGCGACATCCTGGTTCAACAACTCGTCCACGCCCTGCATGTTGCTCTCCACGTCCATCTGCGACTCATACCGCATCGGGAACCCAAACTCGTCCGGCTGCCCAAACCCGCCACGCGCCGTCGTGCCCATGCTCTCGCCGCTCTCGAGCAGCCCCATCGGCTGCGTCGAACCGCCCTGCGGGTCGAAGGCCGCGCCGTGCGAAAAGTCGGGCATGCTCCCCATACTGTTGTGCGACTCGAGTGAGTTCTCGTCATCGATGGACGAGAGCGACTTAGACGGCGACGCCACGGCGTTCTCGACGAGTTTGGTCGTCAGGTTCTCGAGGGTGTGTTCCCAGTTGATCACGTCCTCTTCCATCACGTTGATGCCCTTTTCCAAATCCAGGCGCCGCCGCTCTTCCTCATCCGGCTCCTCCTCCTCCTCTAGGGACCGGGGAGAAGGCGGCTGAGGCGACGGCGACTTGGGCTTCGGCTTCGCTTTGGCCTTGCCCTTCGCTTTGGCCTTGCTCTTCGCAGACGCGGCGATCAGGTCTTCGAGTTTTGGGAGGGTGTTGCGAGGAGGTGTTAAGGGTAGCTTGGACCCGGGCTTAGATGGGGCGCGCGAGCTCGAGGGACCAGAGCCACTGGCCGGGGCCGGCGGCGAGGCGACGGAACGAGTTTTTTTGGCGACGAGCGGCGTGGGCGATGGGGAGCGTGGGCGCTTGGCCGGCAATTCAGTCCCGCGAGGTCGGCCGTAGACACGGGTGTTTTTGGTGGGGGACGAGAGGGGAGATGAGGACGGGACTTGGCTGGCAGAGAGTTTGGACGACGAGTTTGGAACATCTTTCGGTGATGGCGTCGAGACAGCGGGGTGTTTTTTAGTTGGCGAAGAGAGTGGAGATGACGACGGGACAAGTTCAATCGGGGAGGGCTTTTTGCGATTTGTAGTCGGCGGAGTTGAGGTCTCGAGACCCGCAGGAAAGGACGGTGGCAAGAAAGGCTAAGTAATAAGCATTAGCGCTCAACAGATATAGATGGCAATAAGGCTCGTACCTCATCCAGCTCTGCAATGCTGCGAGCATTGGACTTGGGAGGACGTGAAGCTATGGTACTCTTAGAGAGTGGCTTAGGGCCGTCTGACGGGACGGATTTCAATTTGGAGGGCCGCGACGAAGAAGCCTTCTTGCCGGCTGGTTCAGGGCTATGGGACGCGTCGTCGCCGATATGGGTGTCGGCATTCACAGAGCGTTTCCAAGTCTCGACCTTTTCTTTCAACAACTCCTCCTCCTTCCGCTTCGCTTCTGCCACCCGCTCCTGGTTTTCCTGGCGTTTCGCTAGCTCTTCCTCCTCCCTCTTCTTATCTTCCTGGCGTTTCACCAACTCTTCTTCCTCTCTCTTCTTGTCCCGCGCCCGTTTCTTCTCCCATGCGAACCACTCTTCCTCGGTCTCGGCCAATATCCACCCGCCGGGCGGCGTCTTGGGCGGCGGGACATCTGTACGCATATTCATATACCTGTACTTGCCCTTGGACATGCTCGTCTGCAGCAGGTCTGCGAGGATGCCCCACTTTCCACTCGCGGGATTCCCCCGCGTGTCTTCGATCGCTTGGGTGACCTTGGCTCTGAAAACCTCGAGGCGCTCGTTGTCAGCCTCATCTGGTGTCGCCGGCCGCGAGTCAGGGACTTCCTCCATGTGGTTCAGCGCGACATGAGTTTTAGATAGACTGTCGAGGTACGCGGAGGGCTGCGGCCTTGACGAAGAGAGGCGTGTGGATTCAGAAGAAGATGGAGTCTCATAGAACCGTGCAGTATATAGCGTTTTCGCCGCAGACATTAGACTCTTTAGAGTGCAAAGATGAAGGCACGCGCGTGATCAATTCTTGCTTTGACCTCTCATTTCCCATCTGGGCCTTGGCTCCTGCCACCCACACGAATTCGAGGGCCAGCTGCCCGACCTCAAAATGTTCTCTGCCTGGCGATGGTGATGACCACTTCTTCTTGCAAACCACTGCAGGGGAGAACGACTATTGCTGGTGGCGACAATCTGATTCTGCACACTAGATTAACGCGGTTACATCTCAAATCTGCGGCCCTGACCAGTGCTATCCAGTGCTGTTCCTCTCGTCTTCTAACACGTTGCAATCTTCTACTGCACTAACGCGGCAGCCATGGACGCGCCGGACGGCGGCCCTGAACAGCTTCAAGGCGCCCATGACCATATAAAAAAGCCGACTCATTGCAAGTCATACACACAGTACCCTCATACCCATGTCTGACTCTGAACTGTGCGCCCTCCCTTCAGTTAAATACAGTGACTCGAATACTTACTCGCCCTCATAGTGTCAAACCTTGTCTGCAGCTGGAGGCGCATGAGAGCGCGAACAACTCAGAGGCACCCGTTGCGGACGCACCCCACTATGTTCTAGACGACAACGAAATCAAGGCGGAGACCGATTCAATTATACCCAAGTCATCCGATGAAGGCCCCGACGTGCAAGTGATCAAGAAGGTAGCCGCCTCGTATTATGCCCCCGATCCGAGCCAGGACGAAATCGACTTGATGCAGCCTCCCAAGCTTCCTGGGTAGAATATTTTTCAATCCTCCTTCTATCAAAGTCTGAGCAATTCTCCAGCCATATTCCTCGCGGCTTCCCGATGAAGCCCACTTCTGGAAAGCCATCGTCGAAGCCGCCCCCCAAGAAACCTCCGCCGGCTCAAGGTCAAGGACAACGGCTGCCACTTTCGGGTACTACTCCCCCGCGTCAAGGTCCCAGGAATCCTCCTAATGGTTCCAGGAATCCGCCCACCGGTTCTAGATAGACTGTTTGTCATGACTATGTCCCATTCCTGAACGATTACTGTATCCACTACGTCTGTTTTTTTTTCCTTGCTCCAATGTGTAGTGCCCTAAGTCTGTGCCAAGCTGTTAGATTCTGTCGACCATTCTGTTTCCATAGCCATTACGATATTACGGTACCACACAATGTTCTCGCCATATTCAGTTTTGTTTTCCCGATTCTGTACGCAAAGCTGTTGTATTTGCTTCACCTGCAATTCAACATCAACGCCGCAACGATGGTTACTTGTCCGGATCTTGATCGAGGGCATAATCAGACAAAGTACTGACAGCGCCCACAAAAAGACTCTGCTTTCTCGAAGGAACATGGTGTTAAAATGCGCACCGCACCAGCATTCACAGCAAGCTGTAATGTACGTTACTTACCCTAATTTCTCCGAGTCCCCCCACCCGCCCCAAGTCAACGATATATAAAGTCCACCCCCCACAATCAAAAACCATTCTTCAAGATCTCCACAACCACACCCACCGTTATCCACCGCTGAGAATACCCACACGAAGCATGGGAGGTGTCAACAAGCTCGCCCGCGCCTTACAGTCAGTCCCAGCGCCCTAAGTAATATAAGTGATCGGCGCCTCATCTTGTCTAGGCGCCTGTTCTGCATTTTCAAAGACAGCAGCAGCGAAGATCCGTACGTAGCGAATCCGTATGCCCTCATTGAATCGTTCAGTGCGCTAATCACCTGCTGTGATAGGTCTGAGGGGAAGAGGTCTGTATGCCATTTGAATGCCTAGGGCGCCCATGGAGACATTTTTTTCTGCAGCGACAAGTTCAAGGCACGGGGTCCCAGGGACGTCAAATCCGCGGGGACGGGCCACGGGCACGCGAACGCGAACGGCGGGAGTGGGAAACCTAAGAAGGGGATGGCTGATGATGGTTCCGAGACTCACTAGTGCGCGGCAACGGCGGGAAGGTACATATATTACAGAGACGCGGTTACAGATGAGGGGCGTACAATGGACGGATTTCTTTGGTTTTTGTTCTACACAACGTGCTGGTCTGAGTCTTTACGAAAGACGATCCGTGACCACGGCCAGCGCGGTCTCGAGGGTGCGGACGCGGATTCTTCTCCGATGGGCTTGAGCTCGAACTCCTCTGCATCGGTCGGGTCGGCCGTATTCGTCGGCCATTCAAGCCAACCCCAGACAGAACCCTCGAGGCTGTTGAGGATGCACCACACAGTGAGCACCCCGACTACCACGCAAAGCAGCCCGACCAAAACGTGCGTAATGACATCGGAGTGCTGGAAGCACATGAAGGAGAGGGCGAGGAGGAACAGGAGCATGCTGGAACGATCTGAGCCTCGGTGTTTCTACGGACATAGCATGAGTGACTTACGACCATATGAACAGCGCGTAAGGCAGGGAGTAAAGAATGGCCAGCTTCTCGAGCCCCAGCGTCGGATGTATTTGGCTGGCAATGAAACTTGCCTGCATCGATAATGAGTGTCCGTCACCAGCACCCAAACTTTAAACTGACAGCCTCTGCGGGATTTTCACGATCCCGATGACGGGTCTTCTTCAAGAGTAGTAAAGCAAGAATGATGCTCCCCGCACTGGCCGATATAGACAGATAACCCGCGATCTGTGCAGGCGAGCGCTTGAAGGCGACGTTTCCACCTTGGTCGACGCTTTGGATGGAAAGGAAGGAGACACTTGCGTTTAGGACGAAGATACCCTGCCAGGGACGTTAAAGCTTCTGGGCACAAAAACGTCAGAACACACATACATAATTAGTGAGTTCCTGCCATTCCTGGCTGAGCCGCAGGATAAACTCCGACCAGTTACGATATCTGATCAACCCGTCCCTGAATATTGTCTGTAGACCAACGAGGTGTGGATCGGGCGTGTAGAAGAATAAAGGGTTTAAAAACGCAATGAGCTTAGTGCGCTTCTGGATCGTGGAGTACACGGATTGTTTCGAGTCGAGGCGCGCGTGCGGTTCGCCGTGGAAGTTATACACTCGTTCCCGGACTGGACTAAAAGTAAGAGACGAACCAAAATAGTACAAAGCGGACTACGAACCGAACGAATGCATCAGTCGACCTGGAACGGTGAAGCAGTTAGATCAAAAACAAAAGCTCTCCAGCGGTGCACATACTCAACGAGGAGGTGGAGCGAGTGGATTTAGAGCCAACAAGTCCTGACTCTCAATTAAAATAAGTCAAGAATAATCGTATATTACTCACTGCTGAAACCATCCGCTAAATGGAGCATGTAGGTAAGCTGTTCTGTCGTCCACGGCACTGTAGAGGTTGGCGATATGATACGGTCTGAACGCCAGATCAGGAGAGAAGAGCTCAAAATCGAGGGTTCCAACTACCTTCGAGCGAGCAAATCACATGGTCGCGAAACTCCTCTATTTTTTCATGAGTGAGGTCCGATGGTCGGGGAAACAGATGGCAATGTTGCCTAGCCGTAGTCAAAAGGCGGCACGTAAACGTCGACTTGAAAACCAACCAATATTGTGCTTCGAGTTCGTGACCTGCGCTGGTTGAGTGCTCGTCATGAACAAAAGGGGCGAAAAACGCACGCGTGTGCATGGATGACGCAGATTTAATACCGTGCAACTCGGAAGTAATCGGGAGAATGTCCGATTCGGCGTTATCCATCCAAAAGATCCACCGCGTCTGATTATTCACAAAATAATATTGGCATCCCCACTCTGGATATGCATCCAGCACGAGATCAACACTGGGCTCCAAGAGGATATTGTGCGCACGCTTGAAATCGTCAATAGTGTCTATGGCCTTTGCAATAACGTCGAATATTTCGTCGTCTAAAATATTCGAGTCTGTGTAAATTTGCTTGGGCGTGATTCAGCAGGCCAGTCGTTTCGCGCGGAAAATATTCACCCTTTCTCCGTGGAAGTAGAATTGTGCGCCTTCTGGGTGGGTACAGGGCGTCCAGCCTTCCGGCAATTGAAGGCTAAAGGAAATCAGTAAGATATATGAGATTAAAGGACACGCACGGGAATGGAGAGGTTGTCAACGCATCGATGGTGTACCGGGTCGGTTCGTTTGGGCTGAGGTAGATGGTGAGTTGCAGCCGGCGTGAAGGCAAGGCTCACATACATCAAGACCTGTTTGTCATATCGGCGGTTCCTGACGACCTCCGGTGTTCCAGGGTAAAGGCTAGAGTCAACCTCGTTCAAGAATGGTGTCGTCGCTACGATCTCGGAGGAGTGCGTCGCGGCGGAGTGAGTCGACTGTGCCCGGCTAGAAAGAGGAAGATCCGCAATGTCGCCCTCACTGGGCTCTATGGAAATTGAAACATTGGGTGAGGGAGGTCGTGAATGCAGGTCTTGAACCGATGGGTTGTGTAAGAGGTAGGATTCTTGAATGGGTAGTGCGCCGATGTCCTGCGATGAGCGGGAGGCACTCGGGCCATAGATCCGATGGGGCATGAGGCTGGCCGAAATACAATCGACAGAGCTGGCTGGGGTGGTACGAGAGTCCAGGGGCGAGAGAATCGCTGGAGGAGACTCATCGCAGACTCTATGATTTTCTTTTTTTGTAGTCGTATCCGATGAGAAACGTTTCGTGGCCCGATACACAACAGAGAATGACCGCAGCAATGCCCGAATCGAAATGCGCGCAAGACTGCTGCCAAGTCTCCTCAACACAACCAGGAGCCAGTGAATGGCAGACATTGTATCGAGGCAGCAGGGGAGGAAGTGCGCTTATTGACTCTATACCGCGGTGAGAAGCACGCCACGCCTTAGCTGGCACGCCTGAAATGATTTCTGGACGTGTTTTGTATACCATAGATCCGAAAGCATAATCTGAAGGACGCTGAGTCCTTCCACGGCGGTATCCTTGTATGAGGAATGATTTTAAAGGAGGGGACGACAGGTCAATTTTCGTGGTTCGGATCACAGTCATCGGAGCCTTCGGCCCGGGTTCCGACTCTAACCAAAAAATCGAATGTGGAATCAAAGATATCTACGCATACTTAAGAGGCACCACCACCGATAAGTACATTCAAGAAAGTGGTTAGATTGATACAGTGACGATGGGAGCACTAGAAATACAGTAAGCGTAATCAGCCCATTCTACACATTCGCATTCGTCACAGTCCGCTCCGAGTCGTACGAGGCCTTCCGCAGAGTAATCGACGGCCACACCCACCGCCTCTTGCGAGGCTTGGAATCCACAGAAGCGGTGGACTTGACTTCCTCCTCTGCAACGGCAGCTTGCTCTTCCTCGCCCTCGTCCGCGGCCCTGAAAACCCACAGGCGCCGCAGCCAGTCCCAGTCGCCACTTTCCCACGCGGAGAAGACGCACCACAGGATGAGCGCCGCGACGGCGGCCCAGAGCACGGCGACCAGCGTGCGCGTGAGGAGATCCGAGTCCTCAAAGCACATGAAGGTGAACGCTGCGAGGAAGGAGACCATCCTGGGAAAGTATGGGTATGAAGACAGGGAATGCAACAAGCGGGATGTGCGTACGACCAGATCAGCATCGCGTATGGGAGAGAGTACAGCACGGCGAGCGTCTCCAGTCCCAGCGTCCGATGGTTCCGATTCGCGATGAATTCGGCCTGCGCACATAATCAGTGCTCCGTACCTCGAAAAGAAGACAGGGACTCACAGCAACTGGAGCCGTTACACGATCCCGATTGCGGTTCTGCTTTACGAGCAGAAGCCCAATGATCACAGCTCCAATGCTTGTGAGCATCGAGAGGTAGCTGGATATTTGTGCCGGTGAGCGGTTGGGGGCAGACTGCCCGTTCTGATCGACGCTCTGGATAGAGAGGAACGCCACGTTGGCGTTCAAGACGACGGTACCCTGCGGAAAGATGAGCACGGAACGCACGAGAAAGCGGTCGTAACGCACGTAGAGCGTGAACTCCTGCCATTCATTATTGAGGCGTGTGATGAACTCTGCCCAGCCGCGGTGCCGGATCAGCCCGTCGGTGTATATCGTGTGCAGGCCTTCGAGGTGGAAATCCGGGGCATAGAAAAGTAACGGGCTCAATAGTGTAATGAGCCAGGACCTTGTGTGGACTGTCGAATAGACCGATTGGTCGACGTTTAGGCGCGCGTTGGGCTCGCCGTGGAAATTGTACACGCGCGCACGGACTAAGGAACTTAGTAAGCAGGACGAAGGCACTAAGGCATGTTGCATACCAAATACACACATGAGTCGACCTGGGAAGACAATTATAGACCCAAGCAACGCCTGTAGCAGTGGTGTACGCACCCACTAGGCAACTGGAGCCGTCGAATTTGCTGTCCATGTTTTTGCCGACATTTTCTGTAAATCCATGAGATACGAGAAGATGAATAAAATGCGTCAAACTCACTGGTGAAGCCATCGATGAGACTGAGCATATGGTCCAGCTGTTCTACTTTCCAGCTCACGGTGGACGTCGCGGAGGTTACAAGATCTGGAAACACGGTCAGCAAAGCAAAATGAAACTAGGAGGACAGACCTCCAAGTGCATGAAGGACGATGTCCCGGAGCTCGTCCACTATTGCATGCGTAACCCCCAGAGACCGTGGAAACAGTTCACAGTGGTACCAATATTGCGCTTCGAGCTCGTGCCCTGCTGCCGCGTAAGTACTGCCCAATAAATAAACGAAGCGAACATACGAATGTGGGACGCAGATGTCATCCCATTCAACTCCGAGGTGATCGAGAACATATCAGACTCGGCCTTGTCCATCCAAAACACAGAGCGGTCCTTGTGGTTCACGAAGTAGTACTGGCAGCCCTTGGTTTCGTCCGAATATAGGTACTCATCCACAACGAGATCCACGTCGTCAGCCAACTGGACGCCATGGACCCGCAGAAAGTCGAGAATGGTGTGTACGTTTTTGGTGACAAACTCGAGCGAGTCGTGGTCGTAAAGGTTCAAGTCTGTGAATACGCGCTAGAGATATGTTGGTGGCGGTTCGGTTAGCACGTGTAAAACGCACCTGTTCCTCGTTATGAAAGTACAGCGCCCCTTCAGGGTGCTGACAGGCCGTCCAACCCGATGGAGGAGCAACACTGTTGTGATATTAG
Organism: Mycena maculata; assembly: GCA_029448575.1. Taxonomy (NCBI): domain Eukaryota; kingdom Fungi; phylum Basidiomycota; class Agaricomycetes; order Agaricales; family Mycenaceae; genus Mycena; species Mycena maculata. The sequence continues at coordinate 47,043 of JARJLG010000123.1, forward strand.
TAAATTTTGGTAGACACCAGCAGAACACGCACGGAAGCATGGAAATGGTGAGGGGAGGAATAGTGTATCGTGTCGGTTCGTCTGGGCTAAAATCGAGCAGGTGAATTATGGTATTCGAAATAAGAATCCAAAACGTACACGGCGACCTTGCGATCATATCTCCCAACGCTCTCCGGTGTCCCAGGGAAAATACGGGGATGTGCTTCGTTGAGAAGTGCCGGGACGGCGGCCACTGCGACATCTGCATCTCCGAAGACCCCAGACGAGCGCGGCGATTGGTTCGGGGACTCTGTTTCGGGGCCGGTGATGTGAACGTCTATGACACTGCTGTTCGCCGAGGAGGGTAAGTAGCCTGGACCCAGGTACGGGGATGGCGGTAGTGCGGGCAGATGTTGAACCGAAAGGGAGGAAGGTGGGCGTTGGACCGACAAAGTGGTGGGAAGATGCTGGACCGACAAGCTGTGAAGAGAATAGGACTCTTGTGTGATGGGGGGGGGTCGAAATATTTTGGGATGAGCGAGAAGCGCTGTGTCCGGAGTGTCGGTATGGGTGTAACGACGTGGGTATGAAGCTCGCAGAGGTATAGATGGGGGCATTCAAGTTATCATCGTGGTTAGCGGGTAAAGCACCTGGGTATGGGTCGGGAGCTGTAGGGTATATGAGACGAATATTTTGAGAGGCGCTGGTCGAGCCAGAGGTCGACTCAGGCGTCTTTTTCGTCGTTCGGGATAGAGCCGAAAACAAGAAAAACAATTCTCGGAGTGAGGCTCGGGCGCCCAAAAACAGCCTCCGGAGAGCGGCCAACAGCCATCGGACGACAGACATCGGTGTGCGGGCTCTGTCGCGCGCTTGGAGCTGAGGCAAAGTGGTGTACAGCACTAAATTCGTCTCGCATGGTAGATACTAAATCAGTGATGGAAGGTGAAAGCTGTAAATTACGTAACTGTGGCGTCGGTTGGGCTCAGGCCCAAGCCCAAGCCCAACTCGCCCGACCCGGGCCTGAGTCGGGGGCTCAGCGCTCAGCGCTCAGGGTCGGGGCTTTGGCCGCCCGGGCTTTCAAGCCCGACCCGACCCGAACAACACTAGACAGCCCGATTGCGGCCCGATCCTCCGAACGCACTGACGAGTGACCTCTGGTTCTTAAGGCCCCGTGAAGCTCCCACCAACGCTTGTCCGGGCCCTACTAAAATTTGCCGACCCAGTTTGATTGCCGGATTTTTTTTAAAAAAGGCCAAAAGTTGCGCAAAGGGTCCTAGTATGTCCTCCGACAATCGAAAGTCCGGCAAGTTCAGCGGTTGTCGAGCTACGGGCGATTTAGTTCAAAATTTTTTGCGCTGTGGACCTCAAAAATCCAATCAATCCATCAAAGTTGCCATCAAAAGCCCATTTTCTCACGCACCTAGGGACGCTCCTGGGGTAAAAATTATATGGGCCGGTAGGTAGCGGTCTTCTCCGTGATTCTAACGGTACCCTGAACCCAGCGGGGTGATAGTTTGTGCAAAATTGGCCAGACATCATCAACTGATAGGATTTTTGATGGAGCGGACAAGGCTTTGCCGAAGCTTCACGGGGCCTGGTTCTTAAAACATTGAAAACAAGTCCCTACTTAGACGACTCTCTTCCCCGGTCGACAGTGCTGTGCATATCTCATGTGCAAAATTCTGGAGATCTAGGCTTCTCTCTGATTCACCGGCAGTCTCGCATTGTTGAGACTGGCATTCAACGATGGTTGGTAGACTCTTGACCCCACATACACAATATGTTGCATGGAATGGTTACGTTAGCTATAGCCTGGTTCAATTAATCCCAGGCGGCGTCATGCATCTGCAATTCCTTTCTTGTTCCGCCTTCTACAGTCCTTTTTAGTGATGTCCCCCCTAGGCCTGCTGCAGGACCTGAGCGGGCTCAGGGCTTGGGCTTCACGATTTTCAGGCCGGAGCCGGGCCTTAGCAGCGGCCAGGTAAGTCAATTTCTCGGTCATTTCTGAATTCAAACTTGAAGGTTTTCCACATTTCAAAATGAAGGTTCAACACGAATCTCACGTACAAAGAAAACTAGAGCAAGCACTCACTAAAATCTGGGACATCAAGTTGAACCAAAGTTGAACATGGCATGTCCGAAAGCGCAAATTGTGATTTAGTTGCTCAACTAGGGACTTCAAGGATTTCAATGATGTTGTATCACTCACATGAGATGTAGACGATATTCCTGCACTCAAAAGCTGGCCTAGGACTCAATTTAAATGGTCCCCATTCAGGCCTGAGCCCAAGCCCAAGCCCCAGGCCTGCAGCCCAACCAGCGGGCTTGGGCGTGGGCTTAGGGATTCTCAAGCCCAAGCCTACTCAGGCCGGGCCCAAGCCCGAGCCTCCAGGCCAGGCCGGGCCCTGAAGCATGGCCGTGGCCAGCCTCATGGCAGTTTCTATGGACTCGGAAGTTGCCTCCACTCGCGAGTAAGGGGGGGTTATGGACACGTCATTTCCCTGACCTAGATATATATCGCGCCTCAGCCGCGACAACGAAGCTTCCCTGATGCTCTCCCCTGGCAAGATACGCAGATCTTTGCAATCTTCCGTACTGATCAGAGTATGGACAATTCGTTCCCTCGCCGCTTTCAATGCCGCCATTCTGGCTTTCGGGATTGCATATCTGAACCTGCCGGAAGCTCTCATTGCATTTTTCACGCTTTCACATCACATTTTCGTGTAAGTTCAGTCCAACACGTTATCCTCGCGCTGACGGGAGCAAGGTTGTTTAAACCCTGGAATGTCAAGGTCGATATTGGTCTGGTGATCGTCGAAATCATTGTCAGTCTTGTGAATTGTAAGATTGTATCATTTTGCCTCGGCCACTTTTCTCATTGCGATTCAGTGATCTTATTCGGTGGTTTGCTTTCCCCTATGGAATTTTCACCACATTTGATTTCTTCGCACTGTGTTTCACGCTTTACTTTCGACTGTCAGGGAGCCGACGCGGAGCGCTGGATTTCTTCAGTGGATGCGACTCATCATCGCGACGACGATACACGAAATGGAAGATTTTGTTTGGACGCCGCGAGCCGCTCGTCAGGTGGGAATCCTGCCCCGCAGCACAGACAATGGACTCATTGCATTTCCAGGGGGGAATCGAGCGCCATTATCGGCACCCGAACATTCTTTCTCTTCAGTCTATGCCTTGTGATCCCCGCATTCGGGGTTCATGAAGCGCTGTTTGTGCCGATTACATCCCAGGTGATGACCTGGGATATAAAGGTGTCTCAATCCTGGAACAATCCCGATTATTCGTTCATCGACTTGACACCGGAACAAAACATCACCATTATCTTGGTTGGCTTCAGAATTAATCCTACGGCGACATGATGAATATTTATAGTCTTTGCAGCTGTATGTTGGTAATGACACCTCAACCGTGGAAGTAGCCATTGAAGATACGCAAGGCTGCACGAATGCTAGCCTCTCTCCATTGTCTCCAGGGGGGTGACATCACTTGTGCGTCCTGCACCCATAATTCCTCGTCCTGATACCAGCCACGCCAGGTCCCTTCCCTTTGTTCTCCATTAATCCGGGTGGCATCCTCCTAGCAGCTAATTTCACTGACCCCAATAGGATTCTATACGTCAAACCGGGTCGAGGCGATCCCTCTGATGTCGATGCGTTTATGGAGCCGACTCCGCTGATGGCTGGGTCCCGTCTCTTCGCCGTGCTCGGAATCACTCAGAGAAAGATATTTTCACAAACCGGATCGGATCTTCTGGGTTTTACCACGGTACGTATCGTATCACGTTGTACATACAGGCTGAGCTTGTTGAAAACGAACTCGCCTTGTTTGCTAGCCTCTGCGAACGATAACACTGAACTTTGTGCTACTCATACAGACAGATCCACAGCCGCGAAATGGTATGGATATAGCGATGCTGCGTCTCATCCCTCGAACAGATTTGGGCTTCACCAGCCTCCTCCCAAGCAGAGTCGTCGAAGATTTCACCAATGCATCCATACTCGGGGGGCTCGCACAGCTTGGCGGATTCTGGACCACAGCGAACGGCGCCTTCGCCATGTTCTTCGGCGCCAATTTGCTGTATTTCCTCTTGAGTATCGTATCTTCCTCTTCACAAGTCCAAATGAAAAGGAGAATTTATGTATGTACATCTCTCACAGAGAGAAAGCCGCTTTCCGCCCTCGGGATAGTGCATGTCTTCCAGCGGCTTGCGCTGATACGGAATTGGAACGAGGATTTCCCTGCACTACGTACCGAGCCTGAGGGCGGTCGTCCCGGCTCGGACTCCGCCGGGATCGTTGCATTCATTTGCGAGCGCCTCGTGGATTTAGATGAACCTGAACCAAATGTCAAACCAAGGGACCTCGAGGCCGGCGATAACTCCGCTACTGTTCGTCCCGTCATGCCAATGGAGGAGAATAATCAGGGTGAGGCCGATTGTCCGTCGGAGACTGAACGAATGGTACAAGACAGATCTGAGGTATCGGAGAGTCTCGTATCCGGGCCCACCGGTGAAGTGGATGATGTAGACATCAGCACTGGATGACATTCGGATGACATTCCTCTAAGGCCTGTTTCTAAACGAGCTGGCGGTTGATATAGCCATCGTGGGAATGGGTGCAACAGGTGCATAATCAAGCTTCAGGGAAGGAAGATGTAGAAATGGTGTCCGGATCGACTTATGAGAAATTGGGTTTATTCTCGTCCCTGAATTTTGGTGGCTAACGTTATTTAATTTGTGCCCCCCCCTCCATCCCACTGATAGGATTCCTGTCCCTTGGTAATGAAAATCTTCTCACAATTATTTGTTCTGTCCTCCTTCCAGTGTCGAACTATCTTTTCAGATAAAGTGTTCAAGCGAGTTGGTTGAAAATCGAGATTGAGATTAGATGATGATACCGTGGCTAGCGCTGGGCGTATAACATCCAAGGAGCACAAATAATTTTAGGCGCTGTTCTCACCTGTTCCGTCTTGTATGCCGCCTTGATTTTGCTGCTCGGGGATTTGCGGATCCGCCGAGAGACTTTACTTTTTATGGCCAACCAGTGCACTCTCTAAATTTATGCATATTTACTGCAGTATCGACACGAGGTTGTGTAATTTCTTGGGACAGAGACGACGCGTCGTACGCGTCAGCACATCGTGGCGACAGCCCGAGTTGGAGCGTGTCATATCGGGACGTTCCGGATTAGGCAAGCAGTGATGGGTTGCGCGTCCCGATACGTCCATTTCTCTCTTTCCCTCCATGTCCTTCAGCACGTACGCCAGCCAGTTTCTTTCACGGCCCAAGGCCGACCCATCCGCGTCCTCGACATCTGGCACCCAGCCGCTCTTCTTCTCGTTCACCACCGATGAGGCCTCAGTGCAACTTGACGATGCCGCAGACCCACACTTTCAGAAGTATGACTCTGCTGAGCTGCAGCGTGAGGGGGAGGACGAGGAGGACCCTTATCTGCGGCTAGACGACGAAGATGAGCAGGGGGATTCTCGAGGAGAGCATGGCAGGAATGAGTATCCGGAAATGGACTCGGAGGCAGAGGGAGAGGGTGTCGGTTGGCTCGCACACCAGCGTTCTCCGTCTCCGGCATATACGTTGTCGCCTCCACAACCTTCAAGAGTCATCTCACCCAATCCGAGGAGTCACACGAGCCATAACACCAATCCTATGCCTCCACCCCCATCTACCCCACCGGCGCAGTCGCTCTCGCTCGCCCTCTCAGAGTCCCTACTACCACGTACGGGTGCAGAGGTCCATGCATTCCATCTCCCCGCCCCGCATTCTCTTGCTTCCCGGGGCCGGAGTGGCAGACGAAAACCACAACCCAATCCACGCGCCGCGGCCGCTTTCCTATTCACATACAGCATTCTCTGTGTGCTCTCGTTTCTCTCCCTCGTGCTCCCAAATGCAACAGAACGCTCACCACCAGCCATCTTACACACCATCCCGCTCGTCATCTTCCTCACCATCCTCTCCGCACTCCTGTCCTACATGCATCTCGCACTCCTCCGTGCTTTCCTTCGGCCAGTGCTTCTGCTCTCCGCCCTCGCACCGCCACTGGCGCTGTTTCTCTCCTCCGTTCTTGCTTTTGCGGGGTCGTTCAGCGCCGGCGCCGGCTGGGGCCTGCGGCTATTCGCTCTCATCCCGCTGGTCCTCGCAGTCCTCAGTGTCCGCCGCCTTCCCGCGGAGCTCCAACGCGCCGCCCGCTCACCCGCCCTCCTCTCCCTCTCCACACGCATCCTCTTCTTCCGCGCGCCCCTCCTCCTCCTCCTCTCGCCCTTGATCCTGCTCGCCGCCCTGATACTCAGCCTCCCGCTGCTCACGCTCCTCGTGCGCCTGCCCCTCTCGCACTCGTGGTACCTGCAGCTCGGGAGCGCCGCGGTCGCCGCGTTCACGATGCACGTGTATTTTGTCGCGCGCGCGGTGCAGCGGAGCGTCGTCGCGGGCGGTGTAGGCGCATGGTACTTCAACTACTCGATCGCGCCCCCGCCCCCCGGGTCCTCCGGCCCTGCGTCCCTCGCCGCGGGATTGAACACGGGGTACCCCGAACTGGATGCGCAGCTGCGCATCCTGCACGCGGCGCTCCACCGCCCGCTCGGCCCGCTCGTGCTCGCCGCGCTCTTCTCCCTCATCCTCTCTATGCTCTCCCTCCTGCAGCTGATCCTCCTGTACCTCCCGCTTGCGCTCCCGTACCGCTTCATCGCTTTGTTCGCGGACATCGCGCTCACGAAGATCCACGCGCTGGGCGAGCGCATCGGCGGGGGAAGGTACACGGGCGTGTATTGCGGGCTGACGGGGGTGGGGTTCTGGGAGGGCGTCAATGGTGTGCGCGAGGTGCGCTCTGCTGCGGCGGAGAGGGCGCTCCCCACGCTTCCTCTCCCGCGCCCGTATACGCTGGCGTTGCCGTTTGCGCTGTTTGCGTATCTAAGGGCGGCAGGCGATCGCGAAGGCGAAGGTGATTCTCTTGTTGCTGCGCTCTGGAATGGCAGCGCTGACGTATCCGATTCAGAGGGGGTGAGCTATGCGGAGCAACAGCGCGCCGCCGTCGCGGTGGCCGTGCTCGCAGGTGCGGTATGCGCGGCGGTAGGTGTGTTTTGTGCGGGGGTCGTGCGGGATTGGTATGTCCGCTTAACCTTCTTTCACCTTGACGGCTAACTAAAAAATCTCGGCAGCTCTGACACCCTTTATGTGTGCCACCTGGTTGATCGCGCGGCAGGGAAGCTGCCAGGTCCGGGCACGGAGAGGGAAGGAGAGCGGGGGGAGGTGTGGGGCGCGGTGAGTATTCCTCGTCTTCTCCGTCACACCAAATCTAAATCTAAATCTATCAATTTCAGTTCGACCCCTCGCCCGTCGACCCCAACCGCGCGCCGCTCGACCTCGAGACCGGGTTCGGGTTCGCCGGCTTGGGGGCCTTCAACTTTGGCGGGTTCGGGCTGGGAGGCGGGGCGGAGGCGGGTGGAGAGAGAGAACGGGAGCGGGGGGGCCGGGGCGAGGAGCCGGTGTACGCGCGCCTACGGCGGACGAGCGAGGAGGCGAATCGGAAGGTGCCGCCGCCGCCGCCGGTGCCCGCGCCCATGTCCGTGCAGCGCGGGCGAGATATGGCGGCGGCGACCGCGTCCCGCGGGTTCAGGGCGCCGTCGGGCGAGTTCTCCGCGCTAAGGGACCTGTCACCGCCCCCGCGGCTGGCCACTGCACAGAGCGCCGCGCCGCGCGCGCACGTCGAGCCCGCCTCGGACTCGGACGTGGACTCGCTCGATTCGCGAGAGGGGGGCGGGGGCGAGAGCTCGGGGGCGTTCCCTGGGAGTGGGTTCTTCTGAGGCGGCCCCGGTGGGTTTTGAAAGGGATATAGACGTGTGTGTATCAATCATACTACTAATTGAACAAGGAGGGGAGGGGAGGGAGGGAAGATATGGACCAGGACCATGAATGCATGTATCTTTTAGGGAATACTAGCGCAGTATATTATACTGTAAATGACTTTGGATGGTATTGGGTCGAAGGGTCTGGAAATGGAAGTGACCGTTCGAATGGCTGACCTGCTTCGGGGGCTACACTTCAAATCTGTAGATTGTCGTTTAACATTGAGCTACATCCGTCATCGCGTCGCGCTTTGGCAGAAATCAAGACAGAAAACGCTCCACCCTCTCCTTTTCCAGAAACGCCTTTTCGGGCCGGGAGCGTTTTGGACGTTGGTGTTGTTTGCGCCGTAACGTGCCACGCGTCACCTTCATTAAACTGAACGCCACCTTTCTTTGCTGTCATGTCGGTTGTCGGGGCCGGCGGATCTCTGGACGGAAACATGAACCCACAATGGGTCCATTGACAGGGGAAATGGACGCTCATTTGACCCTCATCGTATTTTGGCGATTTGATCCTGCAGTGGTTGTGCGCTCTTTAGCGCTCTTACGGGCGTATTTTCTCCAGATATGCCGGTGTTCTTGGCCTCACTACATCCGACGCGCCTTCGACTTGCCTTTGACGATACACGGGGGTTCGTCCGTCAACCCTGCGCCCAAGGATCCATCAAATACGCAAGACGTCGACACAAGACAGCGTGCCGGCATATGCATCATTGGAGCCGCCGTTCTCATGGATCCTTGTCCTTTTCCCATCCGGCCGCATGATTCCAGCGAGTCTCCTTCATTTCCGTGATCCCAAGACTTCCCAAGACCCACGCCTAAAACCTCCGGCATCTAAACAAATGTCGCTGACAGGGATCGCTACTAGCGACGGCCGTCTGTCTTGCCCAAAGATCCCAACTTCAAAGATAAAGAAGGTGTCAATGCCTCAAATCATGCCAGGCTGTGTCGTCGCATCTTTCCTTTTTCCGGGAATAAAACGGAATTTCCCCCGAATGTGGAAAGGACATAATCGGAGTCAGCTTTCTCACAATGTCGTACATATTTGGATGGCGGCCTGGGCATCTCTGCCTGACCTTCGCCGGAGCCGTTCGGAGCCGCGTCGTATTCCTCCGCATCTCCCTCTCCACCGGAACCTAACCTTCTGGGCCCGGCACACGCTCTCTGTGGGCCCGTGTGCCCGGTGGGGGCCTGACCCCACTCCGCGCTCCGCGCGCGGACATTGTGCGGGCAGCGGCGGTTTATTAAACACGGCTTCCATTCCAGGAGCTGTCGTCCTCATCCACTAATAACCTTGCCTGCAGTGCTCGCCTCTATTAAGTCGTCGAATCGTTGCGCGGCCGAGGACGCCGAGTCGTGCCTCTCTTTTTTCGCCGTCACCATGGAGGATCTCGTGGATCACTCGTGGATACAGTATCTACTATCATTACCCCAAGGGCCAATTTCGACCCTGTAATTTGTGGGATACGCGACTGTGGAGCGCTGCTGTATCACACGTGATCGTGCTTGTGTCCGAGCTGTCGGAGACGGGGATTGAGAGAAGCAGGAAGGAAAGGTAAATAGAAAAAACACGGTTGTAAATCAGAGAAGTGGACAGCTTTGCGACAGGTTGACACGGCGTGGGAGCGTTGTTGGCACGTGGCCCAGGCAGCTTGACAGCTTTAAATTTACGCTGCAGTTCACTTTCCCCACGTTTCCGTTTCTCTCTGAACCACACCGATATCTAAATTCTCGACAGCCTGTTGTGTGGTGTGTCCCTTCCACATCTGCCGGCGCGTTTGCCTTTTTTCTTACTATTTCTTAGCCACAATGGAAAACGGGACGCGTAGCCCGGCTAGCGAGGGGGAGAAAGGTTATCATGACCGTGATGAGCGCAAGGAAGCAGCGAAAGAAGAGGAGAACGTCGATGCTGGTCAACCAGATAGTCCTCAAGCTGCTAACCACGCCAAACCAACTCCAAATCCTACCGATTGCGCTCCTTTGAAGCCCCAAACCCCAGAAACAGAACAGCCTCGTCGAAGCTGCTCCCAGGACGAAACGGACTCTGCTGTTTCCTCGTCCCGACCTCCTTTTTCGCCGCCGTATAGGCACATATTACCAGAGCCACATTCGCATCCGCAACAGTCTTGGTCTCACACCCGGGCCAACGAGCCCCAGCAGCCGCCCTTGTACCGCCCCGAACACGCCCAGTCCTGGCCCCCATACCCCGACGACACGCACCACTACCCTCCCCCAGAGCATCAGCAGCAGCACGAGCCCCACAACACCAATGTCCGCCTCCCCTCCATCGCGACCCTGCTCACCGAGCCGTACTCCCCCCAACCAATGCCCCGCATGGCGGGGTACAACGACCGCGCGGACTGGACGCCGCCCCTCCCCGCGCCCGAGCGCTACCCGCCCATCGTCGCCGCGCTGCCTCTAGACGACTCGCGCGCGCGCACCCCGCAGCCGATGCCGCAGCGGAAGCGCGGCCGGCTGCCCAAGGAGACGACCGACTTCCTCAAGGCGTGGCTGCACAGCCATTCCGCGCACCCGTACCCCAGCGAGATCGAGAAGAAGCAGATGTGTCACGCGACGGGGCTCAGCATGAGCCAGGTCTCGAACTGGATGATCAATGTAAGCGTTTTGCCTGACTTTGCATTGGACGCGTCTGATGCGTACTTTCTTGCAGGGTCGGCGCCGCATCCTGGGCCCCTCGTACCTGAGCACCTCGCGCTCGAACCCGCACGGCTCCCCGCCCGTGACCCTCTCCTCCCCGACGGGCACGCTCTCCTCCCCCTCCGTCATGCTCACCTCGCCCTCGCTCATGCTCCGCTCCCCCCACAACTCATGAACACCCCCCGTCTTATTTCAGCAGAATGGTCGCAGTCCCGATTTTGGCATGCATTCATTGCTTCGCTTCGCACAATATGGCACGCCCCACTCCCTATGCCGGCGCTAATAGCTTCTTCGATGATACCGTACCTCACCTCCGATTTGGGAAATCTTTTTTCTCCTGGGCACAAGTTGGCCCCCTGCGCCCTCATATAATACAAGCAAGACCGCGCAGGGGGCGCAGACTTGAAGTTGTCGGAATAGCTTATTTTAATGTTATTGTTAATAGTTACAAGCACAAATTGAACAAAGTTTTAACGACTGATTTCTTTACGGAGGGATCGAGATCGGCGCAGAGTTTACGGCAAAGCGGGGACCCACAACGGCGTTGTGGGTCCCCGCTTTGGCGTACAAGTGTACGCTCGCAGTTCTCCCGCCCCGCCCATCTCGGGGGCCGGAGCAAAGGACGACGGCCTGAGAATGGTTTAGAGGCATATTAATAGACAGCGAATTTTGCTTTGCGACGATGAAAAGATTACAAGAGTACGCTCAGAATTCCCCACCGCCGCCCATCTCGTCGTCGTCGAGCTCGCCCTCCTGTATCTCCTTCGCGAGCTCCTTCTCCCGCTCCCGGGCGCCCTCTGCCGCAGCGAGCTCCTTGCGGTGCGCGTTGAGCGGGTACCGCATCGCCTTGACGCTCTCGTTATGCAGCTGCAAGCAGTATCCGATGCGCTTCGAGAACGCTTCTCCAATCTCGGGGCCATACCCGCCCTTGAGCCCGCCGCACTCCATCCAGCCCTTCTCGTGCACGATCGTGCCATCGATGATCTTGTCACGGATCGCCTTGCCGACGATGTACTCGGCGTCCTCCTCCGAGTCGAGGTGTAGCTTGACGCAGATGTCGCGCAGCGAGATGCGCGAGTACGAGAGCGACAGCCGCCGGATGCCCGTCTTGATCACGTTCTGCCGCAGCCGCACGATGAGCGTGTACGTGCGGTCCGCCTCGAACTGCGCCGCGTGCTTCGCGAGCGTCGTCTGGAACTGCGCGAGCGAGCCCGTGCGCACGGCCTTGACGATGTCAAAGTACGCGAGGAGCGCCTTCTCGAGCACCGCGTGCCGGAAGAGGCTGCGGTCGGGGATGTCGCCCATCAGCAGCTCGACGACGACGAAGAGCTTGTGCACCGCCTGGTAGAAGCCCGGCGCAAGCTTCGCCGCCGGCGCGCGCCGGATCGCGTGCTGCAGGTTCTCGCGCGCGGCACTGTAGTTCAGCTGGACCGCCTTTATCCGCCCGAGGTAGTAGTGGTACCGCGCCCACTGCGGGTTGCCCGCGGACGCGGGGAAGACGGTCTTGGACACGAGCTTGTCGGCCTGGTCGTAGAGGCTGTAGTAGAGATAGCTGCGGAGGAGGCGGTTGATGAGGGATGCTTGCGTCTCGTCGTCGTGTCGCAGAGAGGCCGTCCGTTGGGCGGCGAGGAACAGTCTACAGAAAAATATATAAGTGCCAGTGAGTGAATGGACATGAATTTCCTCACGGTCGTGCGTCCGCCAGTTCCGACCCAAGCTCGTAAGCGCGCTCGAGCGCGTACCACACCTTTGCGGCGATGGGGTCCATGCTCCTGCGGTTCAGCGCCTGCATCTTCTCGACGGTCTGGTGCGCGAGATCTAATGCCTTGCCGTACGTGCTCGGGGAGGTGTCGAGGTAGTGGATCATCAGCAGGCGGAGGTACATGTCCACCTCGGGCACGGGTTCTGGGCCCGCTGGCGCCTTCGCGGCTGGTGGGGCGGCGGCGGGAGCGGTAGAGTCAACCTCCATGGCTTCCGTCGGTGGCGGGGGCTCGGGTAACCACGACAGCAGAGACTGCTTCGTCGGTGTATCTGCGGTCTAATTGTCAGAACGCGAATAATAAAATACAACGAGACGCGTACCTTTGACGAAGACCTCTTCGATGGCTTTTCTGAGAACCGTTTCGTCTAGCCGTTTCCGCAGAGAGGTGAGCGTGCGCAGGACGCGATGGGCGAAACGGGGCTCCAGGGTCGCTACAGCCCGCTCTATGAGTACGACATTAGATTTTATTTCTTGGTTTGGGGTGGGCGGCGGCTTGGGGGGCTCTTCCTTCTTCTCCTTCTCATCCTTCTTCTCCGTCTTCTTGTCGTCCTTTTTCTCCTCTTTCTTGTCTGCGGCCTTCATTTCTATGTCGGGCATGGTGGAACGGAGAGAGAGAAAGCTGACGCGTCGGTCGATCACGTGCCACTCCTTGCCCAGCGCGGTCATGTCGTTCTTTCGTCGAATCGTCCAGAGTCTTCGTCGACCAGTGAGCCAATTCGCACTCTCACAAAAATAACACTCCTGATTCACTTGCAGAACTATTTCGTAGGGCGCGACCTCGAAGGTAAATCGTACGCGTTTTCTTGGTGTACCTCGCTCATTTTGAGACCAGGAAACCGCTACTACGAACGACCGAGTGTCCTCGAGGGTACATCCGCCCTCTGCATTCATTCCTTGAATTCACACCCCCCACAGACCCGCGCCCGAAGCGGAGCGTCAAGTACCGAGACTCGGAGAACGTGTGGAAGTACATAGGCGGCAACAGACGGCTCGCAGGTGCGCTACACTGTCTTGCCGCACTGGTCCTGCCCTAAGACATTCCCGTAGTCCAGTGGTCCGCCTGGCTGACGCACACGCGTCCCGACCCCCCCACATTCGAGGTGCGTTAGCCCACTCGCTCATTGCGACATCACCCGCTGCTCAGCCCCGTTTCTATTTTGCAGGAGCTCCAGGCGGACTTGGTGCGACAGGAACGCGTCCGGCGGAACGTCGCGCTCTTGGAGGCGCGGGATAGAGAAGAGGATCGGCTGCGGCTCGCGGCACAGTCGGCGGTCATGTCCCCGCCGCCAGCAACTCCGCTTGTGGACACCTCTCCACCACCACCAGAGCCGGCCGCCGTCGAGCCCGAAAAGCCGAAGCCGAAGCCCCTCCCTGCGATGCCCTCGAGCACCAAGTCTGACGAGCCGGAATCATGGTCTCCTCAGATCGCTCCGCGCGGCCAATAGGATACACTCCTTCTGTAATTGATAGTGTGTGGTACAAAACGATGAAATTTACCCTGAAACCCAAATAATATACCCGAAGCTGACCTCTCACCTAACCTGCTGGCGGACTCCCAACTCCGCGTCCGACACCCGGATGGACTCGACGTCGATAAACAAGGACGAGCGCCGGAACTCCGACGGCGGCACCTATTCCCTCCTCAGCAAGCCATAAATGTGCCGAACGACAGAACACACCGGCATCGACGCCCTTTTGGATACCATGAGCCCCGTCTTCCCGCTGTCCACCGACCCCGCCCCTTGCAGGTTGCGCGAATTGAGGCTGCTGAGCAGCGAGTTTGTGTACCTGGAAAGAAAATAAAGTCAACACAGGGAGGCCAGAGGAAAAAAAATCCCACAATTTGCAGAGGAAGAAATTCAATATCAAATGGTACGCGATGGGCTGCGTGAGATAAAGGACCAAGTCGGTCGTGGCACAGATAGCGGTGGCGAGCCCAGTTTGCACGGTCACTGCATCGACTCAGTATCCCTGGCGCCAGTTTGGGCAGAGGATATGCGTACTGCGTATAATCCGGTCCACAAGGATGTCGGTCTCTTCGAGGCCGGTCTTGTGGGATTTCTATGCGCCCGGGTCAGTGAAATGAATTGAATGAAGGCAGGTCTGAAATGCTCACCCTCGTTGCAGATTTATCAGCCGACGAAATGAAAGGATCAGGGGAATGTGTACACTCACAGGTGATAGACGAGGATGGTGGTGATGAGGATGTCGCCGAGGCACTCCGCCACCAACCACACGATGACCACGTCCTGCAAATCGAGCGTCAGATACGTCCATCACCAATGTTCCCCGTACCTCGAACCGGATGAACTCCTGGAAAAACCGTCTCCGCATGACCTCGACGCTGGTCGCTTGAAACAACGCCTTAATCACGAAAGAAAGAAAAAAAACACTCTGTGGGATAGATGGCGCGCACCAATTCCCCCGGCTGGGAAGATTAAATTTATTATCGTGGCCAGTATAACGATGCGGAATACCGACCTACTCCCGCCAAGGCGAAAATGACGACGGATGCCATGAGCCAGACGCTCCCCGTCAACACCTTGACCCGCCACGCATAGAACAGCTGCACCAGGGACGCGATGATCGCCTGGGGACGCATAAGACCCCCCGCGAGCAGGCCAGGCGAAGGGAAGGAAGCGTACCGTAAGCGCGGGATCTGCGGACGCGTATTTTCGTCAGCCCGACAGAAAATACGAGAAGTGGCGCACCCAGTGTGAACACTACACTCCGACGCGTAAGAAGCTTGCAGTGGACATGAAACGAGGGCGCTCACGCCAGTCCGCCCGCGCCAAAAACGGAACGTTGTCAAAGTGAACGATCAACGAGTCGTAAAGGTACGCGAAATCGAAGACAGTGTTGAGCGTGTCGAGGAAGAAGATGCACGCGACCTGTGAGGTTGACTCAGCCGGCGCGTCATTTGAAGGGGAGGGATGGGTTTGGCCGCACGAATGTCTTTGTCCACGTCTTGTCCCTGAAGAAATACGCGTAAATGCGGCGCAGGCGCGTTGGAATTAGGCGAGGTAAACGGCTTACCTGCGGTACTGGGTGAAGTAGAGGTACGTCTGGTTCACCTAATGGCGAGTTGGTGTCGTTTGCGCGTCTCTTCAGCGGGAGCCACGCTACCATGATGCCGTAGAGAAGGACATTCATAAAAAAACCAATAAACATGGGCCCTGGGTGAGAATTATTGTAGCGTCGCGTCTGGTTTATGAGAGTAAAAGATCGCCCGACCTTCGGCGACTTCAGCGGGACCATAGGACTGGATAGACCTCGTGGGGTGCATTTCCAGTGGAGCAAAAGAGAGGAAAGGGCGGGGGAGCAGACGCGAAAGTCAACCCCGAGAATGAGATGACCAGCTCCCGAGTTGTTCGGAATCCCGATTCGGTCGAGATATTTGATCGGGTGATCGGCAGACAAGCCCTCCAAGGTCGACTAACATTACTATTATGCCCAAATGGTCTGGATTTCTTGTTTCTCTCTTTCTTCTGTACCCTGTCGGGTCCGATTTTTGTCGGGATACAAAATTTATGTTCCTGTGTATATCCAGGTAAGATATCGAAGGCTTGGGATTGCGGAAGGACACTTTTTGAGGCTTGTCAAAGTCGCAAGTCGTTTTGCCGGGAAGTGATCGTTCTATTTAGAACTCGAGATTTGGTGCGTCGTTTCCAATGGGTTCCTGCCCTCGTATAGCTTGGTGATTTAAAGACAAATGGAAGCCATCTCTGAGTGTCTATTCCGAGGAAAACCGGAGGCGTAGAACAAAAGGGAAAAGCAAGAAAAAAAGAACGGATGTACAAATCCAGACCATTTGGGCATAATAGTAATGTACATAGGAACTCGTGTATATGTCTACAAATACAAATGCGCGCTTGCTTGCTTAGATACATCGATAACTTAACCGGTAAACCCAGAGAAAAAGACGAACGAGGATCATGACCCAGAACATTGTTCCGAATGTGATCTGAGTTTCTGCCTCACAGCAACCAAGCTCTCTTTCAAGCTGCTCATGTTAGTCTGGCCTTTGATCTGAAAGGCGCCAAAGCCGTTAGAAACCAGGTCGTGAGAGTAGGTGGTCGGTCATACCAACCACCCGTCCAAGGCCGCGGGGCCCAATAAAGCTTCCTGCCGTATGTGTTCCTGTAGAGTCTTCATTATCGTGTACAACGAGAATAGAGGTAGAGGCACTGACGTCGGAAAGACCCAGGCCAGTAATGGCGACGACTAACGGAAGGTGAATTCTACGAAAGGTATGAGGGGGCTGGACGTACTGTGCGAGGGAGCCCATCCTCGTTCTCGTTCTATTCTGCGCATTTCTTTCGCCGCAGTCTACAGATGTGTCAATAAGCAGTAGGAACCCCAGTTAAGGGCCACTTACAACTCCGTCCATCCTGCGGCGAGCTCATCAGCGAAACCGTGGATACATTGCGTTGAGCGACTAACCGTGGCATAGAAACGTCACTGGCCGAGGATGGCGATCAGATCCAGACACATGCACGGGTTTCGTATACACGTACGTCCATACAACGTTGGGATGCACCTCCTGAAAGACCTCCAGCGCGTTTATCCCATCGTCCGCTTGATGCGCCGTAGCATTCAACCGCTTCAGCATCGCGACCAGGATTTTCCGGCTGATGGCATCTGCACGCGCGAATCAGCAAGCAGGTAAAACTCTGCTCAAATATCACTGACTGTCGTCCACAACAAGAATCTTCAGGTGCTCGTCGTCCGGCGGCTTCGGTGTCTTCGCCGTGTCGGTTAGGGAGCGCAGATCGCCAGGTTCCGTCATGTTTTCCGGGGTAGGCGGCGGGGTAGGTTGTGATCTGATTTTTGTGGGCTGGTCCAAAGGTGGGGGCTTCATCTTCGCCTTCATCTTCCCAGCAATGAGGTGTCTTCGCGGCGCCGATGCACTCGGGGTCGCCAGCGCCGCGTCCTTCACTGGCAGCACGACCGTAAAGGTCGATCCACAGCCAAGCTGCGACTCAACAGTGATCTCGCCCTGCATCCGGTCCACTATAGCTTTGCATATGTGTAGCCCTACCTCCAGGGCGTCAACGAGAAGAAAAGAATGGGACAAGTCGCATACCGAGACCGGCGCCGGGCGAAAACGAATCCGCCTGCGTGAAGGGCTCGAATAGTCGGTCCAAAAACGCTGGGGCAATGCCGACGCCGGTATCTTTAACTCGCAGGGTGATTTGAGGAATGACATCCCCGTCCTTGTCCGTTCCGTGTCCAGAGGAAAGAGAAACCGTGACGAGACCTAGAGGTGCGCGCGTCAACTGCGTCCTGGTCATGAAGTACTCGACCAAACCTTGCGGCGTGTATTTGAGGCTATTCGTGAGCAAGTTATTCAATATCCTGCCATCGGATGTTAGTTAGATGGGGCGGGACGACAAGTATCAAGACTCACCGAATAAATCCGCTCAAATCCAGACTCATCAGGCCCAACCGATCCTCATACTCCACCGCGAGCTCCAAGGGAGCGCGAGGTGGAGGCCCTGGCGCTGTGCTGAGCTCAGAACCCGTGTGTCGCTGTCGCTGCAAATGTCTGACCCAGCAAGCGCGGGACGTTTCCACCGTAATTTGGGCGATATCCACCGGGGCATGGGGTGGTCGTGGATGAGCTTCCGCGGAGTCGTGTGTGGACCGAATCATCTTCCCGAAGTCAAGGCTGGAGGGAGTAGTTAGCGGGGAGTCTCCCAGATCCCTTGAGAGCTGCACTTACACGTCGTCGACGATGTCCCGCAAGGCCGCGCCGCAGTACTCCGCGGAGCTACGGAGTCATGAGCTCGGTAGTGGGAAGAACTGGTAAAAATTGCTCACTCGAGCAAGCTGGGTAGCGGAGATAGGTCTCCGGAAGAAAAACTATCCCGCAGCAGATCGAGGTGCTGAACATAGAACAAGTCATTGTCATCCTCGAAAGAGATAAAGGTGTCTTACGCCTAGAAGCCCGTGTAGCGGAGTCCGGAGTTCATGAGTGAAGACAGAAACATATAAGCCTCAGAGCACCACCACAGCGGGAGCGACATATCTTATTTGTGAGACGAAAGCTGAACGTCGACATCAGCGATCGGTCAAGGCCGCTGACGAGCAAGGTCGCTCACCTGTCTTTGCCGCGTCCGCCTCGACAATCGTATTCTGCGCAAGGTGAGCAACGAGAACGACGCCAACGTTACTCGCGAACGTCACATCCGCCGGTTTGAAAGAGTGGAATGTCGCGGCGGACGCGACGACGACGAGCAAGCTGGGTCGATTGGCGCTATAGAAGGGGATCGCGAGGTGCGGGGTCGCCCTGACCGCCCCGGAAGGTGCGGCGCCGCGCGCTGGGGGCGGCGTGGGAGACGATGAGTGCGGGAGCGACAGAAGACCTTCAAGGCCCGAAAGACTGTCGGAGCCGCCGAAAACCGAGCGTCCTGTCTGGCGTGGATTGTGAGCGCGCGGAAACGAAACAAAAAGAAGAGACGCACAGCTGCATATTTGTCCAGGAAGGCACCGATTGCGGACATGGCTTCCGGCGTGGCGAACCGACGGTCGTGGTTGCTGTATGCCGGAGAGCTAGAGCTTCCCCGAACGCGGCGGGGAGATCGCGAATCCACTTCGCCATCCTTGAGCCAGCTATGTGAGTGTTGCCGACGCCCGTTCACCTGAAGCTGACACAAGACAGGATAAGCCCGAAAGATCCAAAACGACGCGTACTGCGGTTTACCTTCGATGCATGGAAGGCCGTGAGATCGACGATGATGGCGAAATCGGCATCGAGCAGCTCGTGGAGTTGCTGGGCAGCATTGTCGAACAAGCCAGCGCTCGACATGAGCAAGTCAGCGCTTCTCGGCGTGCTTCGACCCGATTCTGCGCCTTGGACAGGGGGCTCCGCCATCGCAGCCGCCGCGTCCATCATCGCCTTTTGGGTCGGATCCACCAAAGCCTTGGTCAAAAACTGGCTGACGGCGTTTCTCAGTCGCGTCTCTTTCCCCCGCCGCCAGCCCTCCCAGGTGGAGCGCAGCTGGACCGAGAGCATGGCAGAGAGATCGTCCAGCACCTTCCGCTGAGTGTCCGTGAGCTGCGGGAACGTCTTGTTCGACATGAGGGCCACGACGCCGACGGTGACTCGCTCCGAGTCGTTCGGGTTGGACGGATCGGCCTCGAGTGTAATGGGAACACCTGCCGATTGTCTTGACGAGAGTATCGATGTCGGTTTTGGGAGACTAACCTATGTACCCTTTGACTGCGTGTGTGTTAGGACCAGACCAATTGCGAGAGAACGCGGTGCTCACCACCAGCGTCCATCGAACACCACGGGTTCCCTGCGAAACGCCAATCGTTGGCGATCTCGTTGAGTTCCGTGGTTTGCTTTTTCAGCACGACGTGGCCGCATATGCTTGTTTCCGTGACAAGACTTTCGCCTATGATTCCGGTGAGGACCGCGACACCGGAGAGGTTTTTTCGGCAACGCACCAAGCTCCACAGGAAAATTCCCGGCTTTGCTCACGATAACTTGGACGTCATTATGGAATAGGCTGATCGTGCAGATGGGGGCAAAATCAAAGAACGCGCTGACGAGCCCAGAGCATCTATGGAAGTTCGCTAGCTGATCCTGGCGAAACAAACTTGGGGTCTGAATGAGTGGAAAGTAACGCAGGGGAGCGGGATAGCGCACTTGTACTCCTGGATCGTCTGCAGCCGAACGTTCTCTTCGTCCGCACGCGGTGGGGGCAGGAATCCCCACTCGTCATAGAACTCGGCGATGGTGCGCGCGACGCCGGAGGATATCTGTGCGCGGTTAATGGTATATTGGAGCCTGGTCCACACTGACTTTTCCGCGAGGATATAATGGGACCTCGAAGGCTGGTATGGATTTTGAGTTGCTTGCGACGGGAATACGGGACCGTCTAAGCGGAGGAGGCGGCGGCCTTTCGTCGTTGCCTCGTGCATATTCCTGGAGGAAGAGAGTCCACTCATTCAAGGCTTCTAGGTCGTCCTCGGCGCTCTCCATCGTACGTCGCAGATAGTTCAGCTCATCCACAACCTGACGCTTCTTGTGACGCTTCAAGAAGTCATCACACTCCCTCGTGGCCGTTGTGGGAGAGTTATGAGACTGTGAATAGACGAGGAAGGAAGGAGGGGTCGTGGTAATTCGTTCGATTACAGGTACATGCTCTGCTCTAGTTTCAGCCGATCGCGCGGCATCTTCTGGCATCTTCTGGCATTGAACCCGATCTCCTCGATCTCTTCCCTCTCTCCCCACTCCCGATTGACACTGGATAAATCTAACGAGGCGTACTTACGGCGCGGCACGAGTACCGTGCTACGCAATGAACGTACGGCGTCAGCGCTCACCACGGGACCGATGGAGCAGGCTTCGTACCTCGTCATATTACTTAGTCGTCCCCCGCTTCAGCCAGACGCTCTTGATGGTTCGCAAAATGCGGATGAACTCCTGAACCCACTGTACGCTAGTTGATTGAAGTCCGGGAGGCCAACTCCGCCCGTCGTGCTCGCCTTATGCTGCCGGACTGTCTAGGCACGGTTCAGTTGATCAAGAGCTGAGAGCCAGTCGTTGAGAACAGGCGCCATGGTTCGGAGCATCGGAGGAACTGTTTTTCAAAATCTTGGACTTGGACGATCCTCTTGATAGTCCCCTGAGCGCGACCTTGAACGCAGCCGCCATGTTATCTCTTGACTCGACATGGGAAGCACCTCCGTACTTGGACGGCGGGGATGGAGAAGGGTCGCCCAAACCGTGGTGTAGAAGAAGGCCCAAAGGTCGTCCAGGGGGGATTGTAAATAGGGTTCTGAGGCACCGAACGCTTCCCGTAATCGAACAGACATGAACTCGACCGTGCCCTATGCCAGACTGAGTAAATACAACTCGAGTTGAATAAAATTAAGGACTTACCGATAATGACCTCGCATAACTGTGGTCCGCGCCAAAGTAGTCTTGCAGATGAGCCGACAGATCGAAATCAGTCAAGATAGCTTTACAGACGCGAGGTCTGCCAGAAACAACCAAAGCATTTTCAAGCTCCGAGGCGCGTTTCGGGTCCCTGGTGCCAGCAGTCACCAAGACGTGCGAGTCCAAGTGAATTGACTCCAACTGCTTTGTAAGATCCTCTGATTCCTCCTTTACCTTGTAATTGGCGCCGCAAGACTGAACTCGATCCTGACAAAGTCTTGGAATGTTCCCGATGCTAGGGTCGCGTTGAAGTCAGCCTCGCTCGTAAGCAGCTCAAGATAGATTAAAGAAGGTCGATGCTCTGGGTACTATCACACCTAGAAGCACATGGAGTATCGATTCACACAGATCTCCAGCACTAGCGCATCGTTCCAAAGACATCCCCTCTTCCATAACGCAGACAATCAATGGTCGACGGTCAGGGTTAGGGCTAACTTTGTTATCCTTGGAGAGCGCCCAATGAAGAGTGTCCTTTTCGTTTTCTGTGGGCTCGAAAAGAGCAGGGGAAACAGGTCGTCTGCCAAGTGATGGAAAGGCCGGAACGTTTCGGTAAAATGGATCTGAGTCACGAGGACGCGATTTGCCTTATCCGATTGCCCCAAGGCAATTCAAAAATTTCACTCTTAACGAACGAGTAAGGACTCTCGCTTGACTCTCCCGCGCCGGAATATACCTACCTACCTCTCACGTCACTTTTTCGATCGTCGCGTAAATTTACTGCCTCTTTCTTTCCCAAGGATCTCTGTGCTGGAGCCTAAACGCGTTCCATTGCCCCTCCATTCTTTTCATTCTTACTCTGGATTAACACGATACCATGGCTCTCAACGGTGTACTCGACCAGGAAAACCTTATTTCTATGGAGGATGAAGAACTTTCTATGGAGGAAGACAGAAGTTCCGGTCAGGGATACCAAACACTCCAGACGCCCTCGCTCAACGTTCTGCAGGCGCTGAATCTTCTCCTGAACAGCCTAGCGACTCCGAGGAGGAATCGGAAAATGAAGACGAAGTTGAAGATGACCAGGGCGCCGATCCCCAGGAATCGAATGCGGAAATGCAGATTGAGGGCGATTTCGAGTACACGTTTTTCGTTTCCTTGGCACAGACAACAAAACTCACTTGTAGTCTAGTCGCCTCATCAACAATATTAAAATAAACGAAGGCACCTCTTCTGGTTTGCTTTCCAAAGACTGGGACTTTAATGCGCAGGAGCAGGATGCTCAGTTCAAAAACGACCTTCGTGCAGCCTCGGGGATAGGCAAGCGGCGAAAGAAGGTATGTGACGGTCCCTTGCATACCTGCTTCGGCTGATTCAAGCAGGGGTCGCGCCCAGTCGGCCCTTCTCTATCTTTCGAAGTGCGGTCGCTGCTCGGAGACGGAAACCAAGCGTACGTCGACGGCAATTTGCCCGACGCAATCCGAATCATGCTCGAGGTCATCCGGATAGAGCCGCGCGCGGCGTCGGCGTGGTCTGTTCTTGCCCAGTGCCATGAGGATATGAAGCAGGACCAGCCGGCGCTCCAGCTGCGCATCATGGCCGCACATCTCAGGCACGATGCGGACGAGTGGGACCGTCTTGCACGGCAGTCCAAGTCAGCATTCCTTCTCTCTAGTATTAACACGGCGCTCATTCTATCCAGAGAGCTCGGGTACCATGCGCAGGCCCTCTATTGCTGGGGCAAGCTGTCGAGCCTCGACCCCTCTAATGTCAACGCCCAATGGGACCGTGCTCTCCTTGCGCGGGACATGGGAGACCTCAAAACGGTACCACTGCTCTCTTTTCCCCGGCCCCCGTACTAATTCGCGCGAATCAGACACGCAGCGCCTTCCTCACGATCCTGAAGCGCTTCCCGCACGACCTCGCCGTCCTTTCTGAGCTGCGCACCGTCCTGGTCGAGATCTCCGATCTCAGCACCTGCACGGCCCTCTTCCAGGCCGCCTTCGAGCACTATCAGAAGACGTACCCCTCCGGCCACGGCCACGACCCCGCGAAGAACGGCGACGTGCCCGGCGGCGGATTCGGGCTGCTCGAGATCCTCGTGCTCGCGGACCTGCACAACACGGCTGGGGACCACGACCGCGCGATCGACGTGATACGGCAGGGCTGCCGGTGGCTCCAGGGCCGCGCGGAGCACAGGTATTGGGACATGTGCGACGACGATCGTGAGTATGACAAGGTCGAGTTTGGGAGGACCGTCGAGAGTGGGCCCCAGCCGGGCATGTTCCCGCTAGATGTGAACGCCCGGCATCGTCTCGCTGTTGCTAGAATCAAGATGGGCGAAGTCGAGGAGGCCAAGGTGGGTTCTTGTTCTGTTTCTCCTTGATGTTCCATTGAAGTAGATCGTTCAGCTGCATGTCAGCGCCGTACTCTCCGAGGACGTCCTTGATTATGCCCCTTTATTCGTCGAAACGGCGGATGCGTATTTTGAGCGCGAAATGTACGCTGAAGCCCGACCTATCTATGAATTACTCGGCGGCGAGGCGAGCGTACGTGCCACTACCCTATCCTGTGCCCTCCCCCTTAACCGTCCCATATACAGACGAGCAGTCTGTATATCCTGTTGCAAACGGCTACGTGTATGCGCATGCTGAACGAACTCCGCGAGTCTGCAGACGTTTATGAATATAGTGCGTCTTTTCGTTCCTTGTTGGCGTGTCGCTAGATCTTCCACAGTCCGATTGGTCGATCCTGACCATAACGAGGCGAAAATGAAGCTCGCCGAGCTATACGAGATAATGAACGAGCCGCGTAAGGCACTGGAATTGGTTTATGAAAGTAGGGAATACGTACATCCGGCTTGAGTGGCTCTCATCACCACTCTAGTTATCGACTCTCGCAAGAAACTCACCAAGGCCTCTGATGCGGGCGCAGGTCAGCTTGGCCGGGCGTCACAACCGCCTGCTTCGGCCTCCTTGTTCGCTGAAAAGGAGAAATCCGGCAAGTCGAAGCCCACACGTACAGCTCAACGGATGTCTTTCGAAGCTCTTAAAGAGCTCGAGGCGGCGATGGAGCGGGACAACCTGAAAAACCACCGGAGACTCGCAGAACTCTGGCCTAAAGTCTCGCGGGCGCAGATCAATGACGCCGAGCGGGAGTGGCTCCTCCTGGCCGAGAAGATGGTCGAGTCATTCCGCGAGACGAGGCAGTTGTTCTCGACATCGACTGTTCGTTGCCCGCTTGTCTCTCGCTTCGTTCGCAGCGCTCATGTCCCGTGGTGCAGCTCGCCTTTCGCGGGATGTACCCTTCCATAAACAGAAGGCCAGGTAAAGATACGGAGGCGGCGGAGGACCGCATGGCATCGCGGCTGTACCTTGAACTTGGTGTGTATCTCCGGTCCTCTTTACTTCCGTAGTGATTGACCGACGTGCAGAAAGTGGCGCGGCAAACAAGTCATCGCCCCCGACCGACGTTTTCCGTGGACTCCACTTCCAAGATTGGCTCCAAATAGTCTTCCAGGTTCGTCGCCGTTGGCCGTGTACTCTCGAGCTCACATCGTATTAGTATTGCTTCCTTGTCACGATGCGCGGTCGATTTGAGACGGCCGAAGAGATACTCAAACATTTCTTATTATCCGTTGCATACCGCTCCCGCGAGTTCCAGAGCTCAATTCGGCTGGCGTTGATAAGTGAGCTGATCCCCAGCTCTCCTGCATTCCTGTTTGACGGCGAACATTAGCCTGCGCCGTTTCCGCCCAACGTTTCCCTGCCGTTGTCGACAACTGTCGAAAATTGATGGTGTCTTACCAGTTCAACAACGAACCGCTGCGAATCTTCACGGCCGCGATGTCGAGCGGGCTGCGGGCGACCGATTCGTTCATCGTTTCTCCGCTGCAAAAGGCTTTATATCGGGAGATGAAGCTGTCATACATGACTGCGAAGACGCCGGAGCTGGTCAAGTGGGTTCAGCCAATGAAACGCTTTTCGCTGCCGGTTTCGAAGGCGGACGACGCGAACGACGACGAGGAGGCGGGCGGGGTGGAGGAGGTCATCGACGGTGCGCATCCTTTACCGGACGCGGCGCGGAAGAACAATCCGGTGATCACTGCGCTCTACGGCCAAACCTGTATCGCCGCGAAAAGTTATCAGAGCGCAATATGTGCGTCCCTCTTCTTCTTTCCCGGTGTACCCCCTTCTGAGTGCGTGCGGCAGTCTACCTTCTGCAAGCGTACGACTTGTGCCCGGAAGACCCGATGGTGTGTTTGAATATCGCGCTGGCGACGCTCGGGCGTGCAATGCAACGGCAGTCCGACAATCGGCACCATCTCGTCACTCAGGTCAGTGGTTCGACCCAGGCGTGCTCTTGATGATCGTGATCGTAATCGCCCGCAGGCCCTAGGATTCCTCGCGCGCTATCGGCAGCTGCGCCAGGAACAGCCAGATTGCGTCGGCGAGATTGACTTCAATTTCGGGCGTGCGTTCCAGCAATTAGGTGTGGCTCTGTTCATTTGTCCACTGGAAACCATCGTGCTGAGGGATACCAGGATTGTATTCGCACGCCGTCACCCACTACGAAAAGGTTTTGCGAATAGCAGAGACGCAGGACAGCAAAGTGAGCGTTTGACTATCTGATGACGCTCGAGCTGTTCTGACAGACACCCTGCTAGTACACCTCCGTCGCGCAGGAGGCGGCGTATAACTTGTCTCTCATATATGCGATGACCGGCGCCATTCCGCTGGCGAAATCGCTTTACCGACGCTGGCTCTCGCTCTGATGTGGCGTATTATACCCGGACCGTCGCTGTGTAATTTTATCCTGTAGCACCCCCGCTGTATTCATTCTTGGCTGTATTGTTATTTGGCAGATCACTATTCATCTGCAATTGCCGACAATCTAGTTGGCGAAAAATGGAGGCAGTGGACTATAGTCTTGTTGTTACCGCGGGGTCTTGATCGCGGTAGAATCTTATTACATAAACATCGGAGTTTGAATTTCCGCTTGAGCAGTAGGTCAAAACCGACGTGTCATTGCATAAATTGAATACACAGAGTGAGTCTCACATCCATTCCTGCACATTCTGTCTCTTCAGGATTTCGAAAAGTAAGCGTGAATACTGCTTTTGAGTGACCTCCGATAATCCCGTGATCTCTCGGCCGACACCCATAAAGTATTCCACACGGGCTCCATGGCACCCCAAAAAAATCTTGCATGAGGGCACAATCAATCAATAGGTTGCGCATACCTTCTGAGGAGGTAATCTAGTCAGAAAAGAGAGGTATGTTGGTGGCGAGCGTTTTTACTTGGAAAAAGTTTACGTAAGAAGATTCTACGGCGATCAAGAAGCCCGCGGTAACCAACAGACTTCAACAAACTGAGGTACGAAGTGATTCTTGTTGAAGCGTCTGTCTACGAGAGACTAAGTGGACTACCCCTTTGGTACTATGGGATCTCTGAGAAATTTAAAGCCTGAAGAATGGCCAACAGATTCAATCGCAGGGTGAAAAAGACGAAAGACTCCGGAATCCAAACGTTTGCGTACTTGTCACACCTGCAAAAGTGAATATTCAGCCGGGATTATGCTGCCTAAACGTTACCTGAAAACACCATTTTCGGCAACATGTCCAGCTGGAGGCATTTTTGCCATTGGCTCGGAAAATGCCGAGCCAATGGCAAAAATGCCGCAAGCTGAATAAGTAGCTGAAAAGGATTTTTTCGGGTGACAATCAGCCGAGCTGAATATTCAATTTGGTCGGTGTGTGTGGTGGGATACGCGATTACGTCTTGTTCTGCATTCCTTGATGGTGGTGTGCCAACTGATCGCGAAAAGCAACCCCTGTCCCGATTTGGAAGGTGTCGAACCAAATTCGGTCATTGAGAAGTTGGATGCGTCGAACAGAGAGGGACGCGTTTCTGCGTTTTTCTTCCGCAGATATTTTGAAAATAACCGTCTGAGTTCCATTTCGGCAAGACTGATC
Organism: Mycena maculata; assembly: GCA_029448575.1. Taxonomy (NCBI): domain Eukaryota; kingdom Fungi; phylum Basidiomycota; class Agaricomycetes; order Agaricales; family Mycenaceae; genus Mycena; species Mycena maculata. The sequence continues at coordinate 74,179 of JARJLG010000123.1, forward strand.
CTCAAATACTAAGTCGAGCGACCTCTAAATATCCGGAAGACGCGAAGAGTGGCTACCTGCCAGGTGCCTCCATACAGAACGATTCCCGGTGGATTAGGCGAAGGATCACGGACGATTCGCGAATCCTTGAATACATATTCAATCGAGAAATTATGCTGAGGCCATTCGGTAACATTCTGGCCTTTTTCATTTGCCAGGACGTACTCGTGGCGAGGAAAGGAGATATCCACTGCTTGCTTTCCAGGCTTTGTCATCACGTATCCTCGTTTCCCGTCATCTTCATTTCCAGAGCAGATATCTCTGGAGAGAGACTTAGATTACAGTTGTTTTGTACAGGCCAAAGCGGGCAGCGGTCCGAACACACAAAGGGAGCCATCACGGGACGTAGTTGTTTTCCTTCATCTCCATCTCCTTTGACGAACCAGACCCATCCTCCTGCAACCGTCTGCAGTGGCACCTACCCTAATATCCAGCCTTAACACGCCCCTCGGTTGATATGCCCCACCCTAAGATGATGATGCTCCGCAAGTACCGCGAAGAAAACCCGGGGTTCAGACGCAGAGCTTTGGTCGAGGCATTCCTCGATTCGGTTGGGAATGAGGAACGACCTTCGTTTCTCGAGGGCGTAGAGCACAAACGGAAAGCCCTGGAAGAGGCACGCACGGACGCGGGTCACATTGACATTGGTGGACAAGAGTCGCAGAGCGGCAAACAGAAAAGACAGAGAAGGAGCTCTGCTGAGAATGGTGAGGGAATCTTTTGTATGGGAACCACAGAAGACTTACAGGAACGGATATCCAGAACGAGTCGCGCGGGCGACGATAACGCATTCCCCTCCCAAATTTCGTAGAATGCATGGAATCCGTGCTTCGTTGAGACAGATGAAACAGAAGAGGGGGAAGGAGGGAAGACCGAACTTGATTGGAAGGTGAAAAAACCAGCCAACAGGAACCAGAGGAGACATCGAGAACGGCAGGGAACATATTTTGTATCATTAGGAACCTCGCATTTGTAAAACAACGACGCACGTATAATTATTTAACGCCTCTTCGGAATGTAATCATTCAGCTGCCAGAGACCAGGACTGGGTTGTTCGAGAGAAGAACGCAATCTGTCGAGCAGGAAGGCTTTTCTTTGTTCAGTGCGTTTCCTGATTCCTTGCATTTCATACGCTGGGGTCGTTTTGCACGGGAATTGATATTTGCACTAGTTCCGTCCATGCACGCATCAAACGAGCCAAGAACCGAGAGAAATGCGGCGGCGAGACCTTCAAGTGACCTCGAAACTTCTTGTCGAATGATAAGCAGATTGGTAGTAAAGCCAGAGATTTTGTCGCAAATCTGCCATCTGGACAGTCCGAACTTTCATCGAGATGGTCCGCACGTGGAGGGCTTGAAGGATTTGCGTTCAATAAACCGGTCGCCAGATGATCTTGCGAAGTTGGCTGTACATAAGCGTGCGCGATCAATTCGAAAACGCGATTTGATCCGAAATTGCGACTTGGCCTTTTCCACAAATCTTCCAAGTTTGTGCCTCGCAGGTCCTCTGGCATCTTAGAAAGTCCAAGTGCTGCTTAGAATTTGAGATGAGTTCTGGCACCTTGTGCGGCCTGGCCTTACTACGCGGGGGAGAGTAAACGAGTCTACTGGTAATTAACCAATTTTTGCGATTGTCCAAGAATTCCATTATTAAACAATGGCTCAATTAACTAGAAGCCGGTTACAACGATTCATACGAGCAACGGCTGTTCTAGGAAGAGGTCAATCACAAGAGTTGCCATTATTTTACGGCTTCTTACCTTCCTACGCCTGCGACCAGCGACAACCGCTCCATGCCTCTTCTGTGAAGAATGACGGGCTCTTCCTCACTGCGTTGAATATGCCGCCAAACTTTTGACCCTGGTTACGAAGTATATAAACTATTGTGCTCCCAGGGCATCCGCTACATTAAAATTTTTCGCGACTCCGAGTCGTTGACTGTATAAAGTTTATCTCTCATCTACCTTTGCCTTCAGGTGGAGTTTCCATTCCAGCATGTCTTTACCTCTTGGAAGTTTCTACCGATGGTATGCAAGTCTGCGGTCTTCTGTGTTTTTTGTCCGCCTGTTCAATACCGAAATTTGCGCCCCACTGCAGGACCCGCCTGCGATTGTTCCCAGGGCTTTCAGCTTGTCTGTGCGATCTGTGGTTATCTAGCGCGGCGTTTATCTAGCTGAAACCGCTCTGCGCCTTCATTCATTTCCCTGATCTGCTCGACCGTCGATATACTGAGCCTGTTCTCGCGGAGCCGGACGACCCGCGGACAATTACATTATCAGGATCCCCGCCGTCAAGTGTGTAATCGGAATGCGCCCCTCCGAAGTCCAGCGTGCTGCATTGCTCGTCATCGCATCGCGGTCGACACTTGCTTGATTAATTCCTGGAATCGAAGGCATCGATACACGAGGGACGGCGAACTTGAACATCTGCCATCGGAGACTGTGATAATCGCCCCGACCTCATGCTCCTCACGCGGTGCTCTACTGAACGAATTTCATTCGATAGCGAAAATGTGCATGGCCCGCGGCGTCGCCTGTTGTGATGTCCGTCTCCCACCGGTAGTCCATTAAGGAGCTCCCATGCGGCCCATTTCATTGGTACTTTCTCGCGGTTTCCGAGGTCCGCTGCCTAACGCAGGACGACAATTGGCGCTGTCACGGTGTCCTTTCGAATATTATGTATTGCTGAATTCAAGTTGTGCATTACCGGCTTGGAGTTGCAGAAATAAATTGGCTCTAACGACCCTCAATATATCTTCTCAGTGACCCCTCTAAAGAATCTGTATCTGGATATCACTGATCCAGGCTGAAGAAACACACAAGCATGTACACCATCTGAAATGCTCGGAATTCGAAGAGGTTTTCTGTATCTTTTGTGTGTGTTCAACTGAATACAGTGGTTCGGGTTGCAAGAAGGGACACCTTTGGCGACTTGCACCTGTTTCATTTTTTTACGATTTTCCGCGAGGTATGAGGAGGTAATGGGGCCTTGGGATTATGTGAACAAAAGAGGGCGATCCACGGGTGGTCACCGAAAAAAAAAATTGGTGTTTGCCGCTCATCAATCAGAAAAGAAGCCACGCACCTCCCTCGGTCAATTCTCTTCCAATATTGGTGGGTCGCCCAGGAGGCCAATGTCAAGTCTGAGGTACTTTGGAAGTGGTGGAGGTGAAAGAAGCAAAATAATTGCCCGTTAGCCGGATCGAACGGCTGACCTCATCATGGCCTCGGAATAAGACAAAGTAATCAAGATTACGAGTGACGCGCTACTACCACTGAGCTAAACGGGCGCTCCGGGCGTGCGGGAAGGTCAGGAAATGGTGTGGGGAGAGATTCTACGCCCAACAAGCCCAAGACGATCGGCAACTCACCGACATTCCAAAAATGTTGAAGTCTTCATAATTCAACATATGCAATGTCCAATCATAAAGTGTCCAGAACTCCTGCCTCTATTATACTTGTGTCTGTAGGACAACAGGCTCTAGATTCACGACTCACAATAATCCTTGAGCAATGAGAGACCCAACTCTTGCCGAATGCGGCCACCGATCGATCAATCAAATGTTGATCGGTTGTTGCCGCTTAGACTTGACCACAGCCGCTCACAATGGCAACATCCAGCACCATTCGCAGGAGAATACCAGTAGACGTCCCAGCTGTAGCCTCAGTTACCTCCAAAACTTCAAGGACGATTAACTGGCTTGAGCTCCCAGAATGGCAAAAAGACAACGAGTATATCATCTCTGGCTACCGGAGGTACGTCTTGTTGCAGTTGAACACGTTACGGTTGACTTTATCGCATGGGTCAGAGTTCAAAATCAATGGAGGGGTTGCTTTACATCCGTCTTTGCATGTGAGTAACTGCACAGTACTTATGCTGTTTACTGATTCTTCTCAGACTTGCACAACGAGACAAGTACGCATTTTTTGCCTTGGTCCTGAAACCGTTGGCTCATTGCACCAGTCAACATACACACTCACTTGTGGGCTGCCGTCTTATTTGCATATTTCTTGGCCACGTTCCACCAGACGTATCTCAAGCAGTACGCGGCTACAACGTGGGCTGATTCCGCTGTAATCGTGGTCTTTTTGTCCTCTGCAATTTTCTGTCTGGGTGCGAGTGCCTTTTTCCACACTTCTACTTGTCATTCCGAGGAGGTGACAACCCGCTTCTCTCAACGCTGAATATAGCTCTTACTTTATTGCAGGTTTCCTCTCGTTGCCACGCTCTAGACTATTCAGGCATAGTTATCCTCACAGTTGGTTGTTGGCCCGTTGCTACTTCATATTCGACCAACTAATTCCGTCTGCCAGGATCATTCTATCCCAGTCTCTATTTTGGTTTCTTCTGTCAGCCCCGATTGCAAATATTCTACCTCGCCGCCATATCGTCTATCGGCCTCGGTACGTCGAAAACAACAAATTACTCGTTAATCTGGTCATAATCGGGAGAGTTATTATAGTCGCCGCCTATATTGTTCTTAGTCCGGAGTATAGCAAACCAACCCATCGTGCGGCGCGGACTACTGTTTTCGTAGGACTGGGCTTATCAGGCGTTGGTCCCATTACGCATTGCCTGTTAACTGAGGGTTATCAAAGGGTCTTTTCGGACCTAGGCTTTGGTTGGGTCGTGCTGTGCGGTGCCCTTTATATTTTGGGAGGTGAATACATGCCAACGCCATCGGCACCCCTAGTGATTTGAACAACAGCTCTGCTTTACGCAAACCGAATCCCTGAGCGCCTCGCTCCCGGAAAATTTGACTACTTCCTTGCATCTCATCAAATATTCCATTGCTGCGTTGTTGCCGCGGCGGGAGCGCATTACGCCGGTGTTTTAACGGCACTCAATTATTCTTATTCCCGACCAAACATTTGTGTGGGCCCAAGTGGCTAGGGCTCCGTGTCAAGGTGCCCCTGTTTCTCCTCCGCCCCTACATCGGCGTGTATTCTAATAAACTAATTACCAGCCGTCCCTGACCCGATTCAATAATGCTGTCCCTTAGAGTCTGTAGCGCGCATGTCACCTCGCATTTACGCTACTAACCAATATGACTGGATTTCAACGCTCAAACCTGGTATTATCGTTATCTCTTAGCCACTAACCCAGTATATATTCAGCCACTAATGAATCAGACAGTTTGACGCACTTGCATTTTTTCTTCGGTCAAATGAACTAGTTTTCGCACTTTTCTCGGAAATTGCAGATTTTTCGGGCAATCGTATATCAAAAGGTACGTGTTCTTGGTCCCGATGTGATGCATCCAGGGTACGCGTAGCATCTCGTGGCAACCTTCGCATTATCGATCAAGCGGCTCGCCGGGGACGGACTATCACCGTACTGACTCCCTGCACGGAAAACCACTTAATTATCTTTTCGTGTTTCCCGATGACATATTCGTGTCACTTTTGCGTCTCCAGGTTCCATTTCAGATCGTTTGGGACCCTTCCGTGGCGCAAAGTATGTGGTCAAAAAACGCCAATATCATTTCGACCTCTTCGTCTATTAAACAGATTTTTTTTAAGGTATGACGCCACTGCCCTTCTTCGTTGATCGGCAGCCGGTACTCCTGGGACTCTTCTGGGAAGGATGTACAACCATCAAATGTCTATTTTGTGTCCATTGCGACCCGTCTGCACGTGGCAGTGACCGCCGAAGCCTTAATTCGACTTGATCTCGGTTCCGGGTGAAGAACCAAAATGGGTTGGCAGCTTCAAGCAGATCTCGTGTGTAGATCCTTCGATTACAGCAACGAATTCGACGCTACTTCCAATGCCCGGCGGCATGGAACGAAATCTGTTTTATCCCAGATTCAGCCCCAGATTTTCCGCCCTTCCACTTGGGGCATTGCAGGAGCATGCCAAGTATAAAATGGGCTCTGTTTTGTCGCCTCTTCGATTAACTTGTCACATTATCGCGCCCGACAACGCGCAACCTTGCCATGCCCTACATTATCGGCCTCCACTCTGCTGCGTCCGCGTTCCTTTCCGCGGGGTTCGCTACTCAGTTCACTGTGGCTGTCGTAATCTGTCTCATCATCGTCCTCGTTACTTCCTCTTTGAAAGAGGACGAACTCGAGGCACCAAAGTCTCTACCGGGTCTTCAGTTTCTCTCGATCATCCCGTTCTTTCGCCAGAGACACGATTTCCTCAACTGGGGTTTTCACGTCACCGGGCAATCGATGTTTCAGTTCAAACTAATGAGCGTAGGTCAACTTCAACACTTTTGAGTCCATCCACACTCACCCAGATAAAAGCACACTGTGATCGTCCTATCCGGCACGCCAGCTCGACGGGCATTTTTCTACGCTAAGGGTTTCGATCTCACAGAAGGATTCAAGATTTTATCCGGTGCCGTACGTTCACAGATTGCCCGTTCTTTGACCGATTTTCATTTTTCCTATCCGAGTTTAGATCCCCATGGTTCGCGGCGTTACCTCCGGCCTCCAGACCAAGCGGATTTCCACAATTCACAAGCGGCTTGCCGCTGTTCAAAAGAACGCCCCACTCAGTGACCGTGAGCCAATTTGTTTTCGATCTCTTTTGTCGTCCTAATGTCATGTAGTGATCCCTGCCATTCTTGCGGATTCTCGGCGTATTTTGGAAAGCTTTGGATCTACAGGCACCTTTGATCCATTCGAGAAGATCTACGAGGTTGGTTCTCTTCGCCTTATTGTCTCCTTCGTAGCTCATATTTTATCCCATGGTGCAGCTCATTTTTCAGACGACTGTTCGAAGTCTTTCTTCTTCTGAAATAGCCGACGATTCAGCGTTGGTATCGCGGATGAAAACGCTCTACGATCGTCTCGACACCGGTACCACACCCGCTACGGTCCTGACACCCTGGATCCCCACTCCGGCAATGATCAAAAAACTCTGGGCGACGAAAGAAATATACGACATCGTAGTTCGCGCTATGAACGCGCGCGAGGCTAGCGGGATATCCCGAAAGGACACTCTCCAAATGTTGATCGATTCCGGAGACGACAAACTTGCCGTTGTCGGGGTATGGGTGTTTCCGCCCTTCTTCGAACGAACCGCACTCACATGTTCAAATTCTAGTTTATTATGGGACTACTTATTGCTGGCGCTAGGGCGACCGGAACGACCGGTACGCCGCGTTCAATTTTTACCCAGCGGACTAGCCTAATTATGTCGTTTTCCAGCTTCTTGGATTATCACGTTCCTCGGGGGACACCAGACCTGGCGACAGAAAGCCAAGGCGGAGGCCGAAGCTCTCTTGGCGGCGCAATCCGATCCAACATCGTCGACGTCCATATCGGCTCGACTTGCAGAAATCCCGCTCGAAACATGGGAATCGCAGACTCCGGTTCTGGACGCGATCATACGGGAGACCCTCCGAGTTGCCCAGCCGCACACCGCCATGCGCCGCAATCTCGGCCCCGAAATGTACATAAACGACAAGTTAATACCGTCCGGAGCCTACGTCGTTTATCCTTTTAGCGACGTCCATCTCGATCCCGAAATCTATCCCGACCCGTGGCGCTTCGACCCTTCTAGGAAAGAAGTCTCCAAAGTTGATTTGGGGTATGTAGGGTGGGGCGTAGGTCAGTCCCTCGTTGCCTCTTTTTGATGCCAAGGTTGACGTGAACATTTGTCACAGGCAAGACGAACTGCCTTGGGACGCGGCTGGCCAAGGTCGAGCTGAAACTGACGACCGCGCTCTTCCTTCTCGGCTTCGACCACATCGTCGTGGACAAAACCGGCGAGGCTCCAGATCCGTTGCCGAAACCAAACTGGAACGACATCCTAATGTGCCGCCCTGCGCCCGGAACATGCTATGTCAAATTCAAACGAACAAACCTTGCGCTATAATCTCCCGGCGATCCTTTCATTATTCAGTCAATCTAATAGAATATGTACAATATTTCACGTCGCGGACGGCTGGTTATTCGTTATTTCCCTTCACATTATTACGCCTTGATGGTTCTAGTTTCAGTTCTATTACAAGAAGAAATAAATGCATAGACCTATTTATACCTCACAACTTGGGCAAGGTTGCGCTTCATTGGTCCTAGATGTTCGATACGTTTCGCCACCGCAGATCCGCGTAGTTGTAATCATCTCAGGCGCAGAATTAATTCAACTTCGGAGAGATCCGTGTGGGTCCTACAGATCTTCCGTCACGACGTCCGTTCAGATCTTCCCGATATTCAATGTACTCAGAGATCCGAAGAAGTAAAACATCTTGTAAAAGTAATAACATTCTGGATACTAATATAGACGTGAACTAGATTGAAATTATATTTTGACTCGGGTCGCTCGGAGGCAAAAAATCATCCCGAACGCGTCTAAACTCTGGGGATGCACCAGCGGCGGATGATCTACAAATCTTGGACGGAGAATGGAGGCGCACAAGAATAATACTTTTTCACAGAGCAAATGAGATGTGAGATCCATGGATGGGCATAATCCCACCTGTGAATCAGAATAGTGTTTTCCCGCACAAGCACACACTAGACGACGAATGAATCCAGACTAGTCTTCGAAAAAGAAAAGGGGTCTTGAATTTACCGCCTTGAAAGTCCCATCTTGTCGGTGAACCTTGGATAATATTAATCCAGTTGAGTTCGGCCTTCAGATCGACGGAGGGAACATTTTGGTTGTCGCGATAAAAGGGTCTCAAATTCACCGCCTTGGAAGCCCCACAGCGCCCGAGCTCCCCGATATTTTGGTTTTGCATTCAAATCGACGGAGGGAATTTGAGTCGAACCCTCTTCGCAAAGATTTAGATTGGATTAGATTCGGGTCCAGGTCCAGAGGCGTCTTGGAAGGTAACCAGCACATTGAACTACGCCGTGTTCCCCGTACTCATGAACATCATACATCATGGTAAGTCCACACGACAGGGCCACGACGCTGTCAAAGTCTCCGTAGGCGCAAGTCCAAGTCCGGTGAAACACTAGATCCCCCGGGCCTGCAGAGCGGCGCGGAGTTGACAGCGCCGCAATCTTGGAATTAAATGCAACCACGAAGCTCCAGATATTCAGATGATCGTCGTGGTTCAGTTCGACGGAGGGAATCTTCCTAAATTACATGTGTCGACGACGGCGCAACCCAGGTCGATTACATCTGAATCCAGATATCCGGACGCCCTCATGCATCATGCATTAATTCGGCGGAACAGAGAATAGCTTAGCTCCACAGCACAGACATTTTAACTCGACGTTGACGGCACAGAGAACATTCTAGCTCGATAAGGGAGACGAATATTTCCGTTTTCGTGACGGAAAATTCAGATTCATTCCAGACTCCAGACTCTCCAGATCCAGGATATAGTCCTCGCCCACGCAATGGCAGGGCTCGGCGTGTTCGGACAGCAGAGCGGATGTAGACTGTCAGTTCGAGATTTGAAACAACATGTGCGGAGGGCTTCGAATATAATTATGCAAGCCCAATGCAATCCTGTACCCCAGTCCTCGGCACGCTCGGGTAGCATTTATTATTATTGTGTCGACAAGAGTCGGGGGGGTTTTTCGTCGAAAGAGCATTGCCAGAGTGCTGACGGAAGAGAGGTCTTCGGGTTACGAGAGCGGATCGGCAGTGTCGGCAACGCGTCCCTCAGCAAGTCTCGTACTAGCAGCATCTCGTACTCCCGCTCGATATCGGGTGCATCCATAGATTAGCAGCCGGATGATACCTAACAACCCCCGCAGACTCAGAGCCCGAATGAGTTACAGCCCGAGGCCATCCGGAACAACCCATGCGTCTGTCTCTGACCTCCTGGCCTGATTCAGAGTACGTCTGGGCGTCAAGCGTCAACTTGACGCTCACAATGTGCTGGACTGTAGTCGGAGGCGGCTACGTGCCGCCACCCAAAGAAAACCTGTGTGTCCTCGCTGAGTCTGAGTTTGGTGTCATTTGAGCTTCATTGACGCTGGAGTTTAGCAGGAGACGGCAATCCCCCGGGCCGAACGCCGTGCTCGTTATCGCCCTGAACCCCGCGCGACCCCTATGACGAACGCGGTACAGCCAGGAACCTCGACTCAATTCCGAGTCCCAACACATACGGACTGCATGCACGCACGGGAACTCGCGGGACGCCGTCCTCAGTTATCTTGAGCTGCGGGTGTTCCCGGTCTCGTCAAGTTCGGGCTGGCTGTAACTCCCTCTGCTGTAGACAGCCGTCTTCAGCTGTTCGGTAAATGTCGTCAAATTCGGGGTAGTGCATCCGAGGCAACTTGACGACAAGCTCGGAGGTGACCAAACGAGGTGACGCCCCGAGAGTGTCAACTTGCTGCTTGAGGATTGAGGAGACACATGGACTACCAGGGAAGCGAGAGGGTGAGACTGACGCTCAGAACGAGGAGACGTGTGGATGTTCCTGAATAGCGGGGATGTAGCTACCGAGGAAACTGAATGGGTGCTGCCAGAGTCAAATCCGAGCCGTGAAAGTCAAATCCGGTGTCCGGGCGAGCGCTCGGCGAGATGCAGGTGAGGTGCGGTTGCTACTGAACCCGGTATTTGGGTCGGTCTCAACGGAAGAGAGGAAGGCAAAAGCGGTAAGCGGTAGCAACTAGAGCGCTTAGACCGTCGATCGGATCACATTCGCTGCATTCGGACTGGGTGTACGCGTCAGACGCAACAAAGCAAGAGAGACTGTACACGAAAGCATTGGATGAATTTATGCGAATAATGCGGCAGTAGGTAGATCATAACAGCATGCGCAGGAAAACGAAATGGGGGACGGAGGATAGCGGTGTACATGCGAGATCAGACGCGATCGAGGAATGGCGAGCAGACCACGGGAGAATGGAGAATTCGGATTCGGACACACCACCGCACCTCACACAGCAGCACCAACCACCAACCACCACCCACCCGCTTCCGGGAGCAGGGTGCACGTTTTTAGTCGAGGCTGGCCTTTGCCGACTCCTCAACGTCAAAGTTCTCGACGAGGTCGGGCACGTCGTCGTCATCATCGTCCTCCACTGCGGGGGCGCCGCCGCCCGGCCGCTGGCCCTGGCCCTGGATCGCCTGGTAGGACTCGGCGAGCTTGCGCAGCGACGCGAGCGAGTCGGGGCCGAGCTGGTTGAGGATGCCCGGGACGAGCTCGGTGAGTTCCTTGACGTGCCCCGTGCCGTAGATCGCGAAAGTGTTGGCGGCGATCGCGGCGTGCACTGGCAAAAGTAAAACAAATCCCCAAGTCAGCATCGGCCGAATAATTTTAAACGCAGAACGACGTGGATGTAACGCCAAAAAATCAAAGGAAAGGCAAGGACACGAACCTTTGGGCGCGGTGAAATGCAGGACGTTCCCGTCCTCCCTAAACATATTGACCTCCTCGACACCGGGGATCGGCTGCACGTTCAGCTTTTTGAGGGCCCCCTGGAGCTTTTTGTCGTCCTGCACTGTCGAGGCCTTGGGCTTCCGGACGACTTTTCTGCGCACGGTGCCCTTCCCGCCTATCCAATGCAGATTTTTTCGATTAACAATTGAGCATGGACCGCCGCGCCAGCTTACCAATCCGGGCAGCGGCGGATTGCGCCTGGAGCTTCGCGAGCTTTGCGGGGTCGAACGTGGGAGGCATCGTGAGTGGGTAGGAGAAGAGAAGATGGATAAATGGGTGGGCGTCGGAGGCGCGGTCGTCGACGAAAATGCAAAAGCTTGGGAAACTAATACGGACAAACTCACTGGTCGGAGCGCGCTTTCCCCTCAACGTCTACGCGATTTCTGGTCAAACTCGACGGGCGAATATGCCCTCCGAATGCAGCAATGTTGGGCTGCGATGTGGACGACGATGTGGCGATATTTTTATCAAAAATTTCTGGAATGACCCCGACGAAAACTGCGACTCTTCGGATCGCGTCGACGGTTTCCTGACGTTTGCAGCATCCTGCAAGATGTCTCTCTCTTCCCTCGTCACCAAACCCTCCTCGAGGCCGCGCAATTTAGTTATTTTCGCCACGGCCGAAAAGACGTCCGAAAATCCGAACACGCGCCAATTCCGTTACCCAAGCCATCTTCACGACAGCGCTCCAATCTGATTCCTCGCTGCGTCTCTGTACTCTGGAGTGATAAAGAATCGCTGCTAGATCCTCATTGCCTCGCCCTGCCTTGTCCTTGACCAATTATCTGATCGCTTGACAATCGGATCCTCATTAAATTCGGCCTTGCCTACCTTCGAGCCCGCTGCAATCGGTCCTCGTTGCCCCCACCCCACAACTCGGATCGAAAAACATCACTTCGATCCTCATTCATAGAAAATCGCAACCGGAAATTAACACCTCACCTTAAGAAAACTGTAACATGTCCACGTCCGCCGTGAACATCCGCGCCGCGCGCCCCGAAGACGTCGTGTGTTCTCCTCTCCGTCACCAACTCCGCTTTAATTTGTCTGACAAACGGCCATCGCAGGACGACATCCTCCAGCTCATCATTGACCTCGTGCGGCTTCTCTCTTCGCGTCTTTCGTGAAGCGAGATGCCATGTTAATTTATTGTGGAGTAGGCGACATACGAGAAGGAACCGGACGCTGTGAAGGCTACGCCCGAGCTCGTGCGTCCTGCCCTCACTCCTTCTAAATAATTAATCAACCGCGACCGCCAGCTCCGCCAAAATCTCTTCGAGACGCCGTACGCGCACGCGCTCCTCGCGTTTGTCGGCGAGGAAGTGAAGCCGGTCGGGCTCGCGCTCTACTTCTTCAACTACTCGACGTGGACGGGGAGGCCGGGGATGTATGTGCGTCGTGCTCCTTTTGCCCATCCTCATCTATACACACACTCGTCGCTCCTTCATGAATCCTATCCCTTCCATCCTCGCAACTTTTGTATCTCCCTCCCTCATCTCGTCTCCCTCGTTCGTCCTCCACTCTTCCCGTCTCTTCCCCTCCGCCCATCCCTTCCTTCTTTAAAAATGTCCCCTGGAAGACTCATGTTGACCCCCACCCGACAGCTCGAAGACCTCTACGTCTCCCCCGCGCACCGCAACGTCGGCCTTGGGAAGAAGCTCTTCGCCGCGCTGGGCAAGATCGCGCAGGAGAAGGTGCGTCTCTCCCTCTCCCCTCTCCCTTCTCCCCTTCCTCTTCCTCTTCCTCCTCCCGCTTTCCTCCCACTTATCATACCCACGTAGAACTGCGCCCGCCTCGACTGGTCCGTCCTCAAGGTCTGTCCCATCCTCTTCTCTTGATTGAGAACAAATGATTAACGAGATGCGCTGGGCGGCAGTGGAACGCGCCCTCGATCGCGTTCTACGAGCAGACGCTGGGCGCGACGCGCATGGAGGAGTGGGTCGGGATGCGCCTGGAGGAGGCCGGGATTGAGAGGCTGAAGAGTTGGGGCGCGGGGGCGGGGGCGAAGGAGTAGGGATTTTTCAAAAAGAAATTTATACCTTCACCATGAGCGTACGCAGGGTCGGGATTGAACGAAATCCTTTTGTCGTATTCCGAGCGAAGATACCCATTCGAGGAAAAAGGATCAGCGAACAAAGACGATGACCCATGGCCAGCACCAGGGACTTCCATACAAACTCCGTGGGGAGTGCACACCATGTGCTACTGTGTCTCCCTCGCTTATCCTTGTATCTTGTATAATGGTATAGACGTGATTTCTTGCAACCAGTCCTTCGGAATATAGCCATAGGCCGTGGTCGACGAAAAATCAACCCAGGACTCAGAGTCGATCTTGCCGTGTACCTGAATCTACTAGCAGCCGCGTGAGGATATCGCGCGGAATGGCGTGAATCGGGAAGCGAAAAAAAAAAGAAATTCAATTGCCAACACCATTCGGAATGACCCAGCCTGGATTCGAACCAAGGACTTCCACACAAACCATAGTCATAGTCGTACCCCCTACGAGTAGCGGATGCACACCATATGCTACTGGGTCTCCCTTGCTTGTCGTAGATCTCGTATAAGAGGCCCTTTATCTTGATGGATTCCAACGTGGTTTTCGAGGACTCAGACAGTCGTTCAGAATTTGGATTAGCAAGCCGTGACGGTCGAGGAAAAATGAAAATCAGGCCAAGTCTTGTTGTCTACTAAGTAATGGTGCGCCAATATACCGCACGAAACTGGAAGCACGAAAACATCGCGGTATTAGAAAGGAGAAAAAAAAGACTCATCAGATAGAACTGATGACCCAGCCTGCATTCGAACCAGGAACTTCCACACAAACCATAGTCGTACGCCATACGAGTAGTGGATGCACACCACATGCTACTGGGTCTCTCTAGTCTCTCGTGGATCTCGTATAAGAGGCCGTTTATCTTGATGGAATCCGACGTGGTTTTTCGAGGACAGTCGCTCTGACTCGTTCAGAATTTGGACGGTCGAGGAAAAATAAAAATCAGGCCAAGTCTTGCTGTCTACTAGGGGTGCTCAATTCTTAGCTCATCTCGCCCATCTCGAAATTCGCCCATCTCTTATTTGTTCGAGATAAATAAGAAATTGATATCGGATCATATTCGGCATGCCTACTTTTCTCTTCGACAAAATGTTGACATGAACTTGGAGAGAGAAATTTCAGGAGTTCGACAATGTCTGGTGAAATTTGGTCATTTCGAAGCGCCATTTTCTTGATTCTCCCTCAAAATGGTCACTTTGAAAACAGCATTTGTGACTGGTGAAACTGAATCAATGTCAGTGAAACAAAATATGCTATTTTTCGGATGGGTTAAACTGTGCAGGAGCTCATAAAATTACTTAAGTTCATGTGAACATTTTCTTGGAGGGGATTCGGCCCCAACGAGATCGTGGATGCCGCATATGATCCGCGATCAAATCTTTATTTATTTCGGACAAATAAGAGATGGGCGAATTTCGAGATGGGCGAGATGAGCTGAGAATTGAGCACCCCTACTACTAACGGCGCGCCAATATACCGCACAAAACTGGAAGCACAAAAAAAATCGCGGCGGTAGAAAGGGAAAAAAGATTTTCCAAAAAGGAGATTGAATCAAGACGATGACCCAGCCTGGATTCGAACCAGGGACCCGACGTAAACGGCATTTCAAAATTATCGCCACCTTGTGCTACTGGGTCTGCCCCGCTTTCTGCATATACTAAATATCAATGCTATGGCTCCGCCGCGCAGGCCTCCCTAAACATCGGCAACAGAGCGTAATGCAGGGTCCAATCGGACAAAGAGGGCACCAGGGTCAAACTCAACGCCTAAACGCCTATCAAGATCTACCTCGCGAAACTCGGCGGACGCAGATCCCAAATTATGTTTATCGTTTATCGTTTATTTATTGTTGCGAATCCATGGCCAATACATCAATACATCCAACGCAAAAAAGCACGCGAGCACATCTTCCTCGGAGGGCGATCAGATCTCAGACCCCGTCGTAGCTCGCGCCGCCGGCCTGCACCCGGTTGAACCGCGACACGACATGGGGGAGGTAAGGGGGCGAGGGGTCGCCATGGGAGCGGCGCGTCCATGATCCAGGAAACGAAGGTCGGGGAATCCGGGGTCGGGTCGCCGGGGGTCGGATCCAGAAACGCAAACGCGTCGACGAAAGGAAGGCGGGTTCGCGAAGGATCCAGAAGCGCACCGGGCAATTCGGGGAGGACGGAAGCAAGCAGAAAACGAAAACGAAAAAGAAGCAGGTCAGCAAAAACGCGTCTCCACGAACGACGAGGGAGGAAGCGGAGGGAGATCAGAAGGAACGAAGGGAAGGGAAGCGGAGGGCGTTTCGAAGATCCGCGACGGAACGCGAAGCCGAAGCGGGAGACGAGAAGCGGAAGCGCGCGGGGGCGCGCGAATCGGGCATGCAGGCGTAGCGCGAAGGGCGAGCGGGCGCAGGGTGTTTGTTCCGCGTCTCCGCCTCGGAAGAACGGCGCGTGATGAGGGACTTGGGAGGTGGTATCTCTCGCCCCCAACTGCTCGTGTGACCCGCTACGAAGGAACGGCGCACTTGGGATGTCGCCCCCCAGCGCGATCAGCCGCCCGTGCACCGTACCCCACTGCCTCCTCGCTAGATCACGAGCAGGGAGCGCGCACGGCGCCAGAAAGGACACGAACAGGTCTCTTCCCAATACGAAGAGCTCCAACCTCACCGCGTCGCCAGCCCCAGCCCCCGCGTTCTAAAACACCTGCACGTTGCTCGTGCGATGCGCCGAAGGAACGGCGCGCACAGGACTGGGGCGTTTCCGATATCCCTACGCGCGCACCCGGCACGCCCTCACGACGCACCCAACACACCCCACACACCAAACCTCGCCCCCTCCCCCCCGCGCTCTCCAACCCCGCAACCCCGCTCTCCAAACCCGCCTCCACGCGCACTACGAACGCGTCTCCCCCCATCGTGAAGGAGCAGGCCACCCCCGCGTCCTAAAGCACCTGCAAGTTGCTCGTGCGACTCGTGAGTCCACTCAGGGATCGATGTGTCTCCACGAAGGACTTGGACTTGGCCAAGAAGGGGTATGCTGCGATGAACCGCGCGCGCCGCCCTCTCGAACGGACTCGCTCCGTGCTCGGTGCTCGGTCCGCGCTCCACACGCCCTCAGCCCGTCGATATACCAAAGCGCGAAACCACCACTCCGAAAACGTCCCACAACACCGCCCCCGAACCAAAAAGGGAGCGCGCCTCGTCTCCGGAGAGAGAAACGCGTCTGCGTCTCTGCCCCAAACACAAAGAGAGAGTCTGGAAAAGCGCGGGCGTCCTCTCCGACGTCTCCAGCCCCGCAAAGTAAAGACGGACCCCACCCCAAATCGCCCCGCAAAGAAACGAAACGCGCACGCACCTTACGCAGCTTGACGACAATCGGCTCCTCGTTCAAGTCGTCCTTTTCGCGGGCGGCGACCTCGATCGAGTAGACGCGGAGGGTGGTCTTGACGTCGGCGGCGTGTACGGATACCTGGGGTGATAGATAAGCGAATAAATAAATAAAGAGGACGAGGGAGGGATAGGCGGAATTAGATAGCAGAGAAGGGGAGCGGGCGGTCGTGTGAGGAGATGTGAGCAATGCGATGCGGGGCGGGGTAGGTGTCGTGTGATATGAGACACCGGGTGGGCGGGCTAGGCCGCCACGTAGCAAAGGAATTACAAGCAAGTCGGGGGATGGCAATAAATAGAAAGAAAGCAGCAGGACCCACCTTCGCCTTGCGCATGACCTTGCACTGCGGGCCTATCCAGACGACGAGAATAAACTTCTCCCTTGTGCTCTCCTTGTCGTTCGCATACGCGACGCGCGCGTACGCAAAGGACGCCTTGCCGTCGTCGAGCGCCTCGCGCAGCTCCGTCAGGCCGCCCGCGCCCGTTTTGGCGAGCGTGAGCTTGTCGGAGCGGTCGCTCTGCGGTTTCGCATCGGTGTCAGCTATAAATTCAGTTGTAATTTGAGAGAAAGGAGAGACCTCATAGTCGAGCAACAGCCAGTTCGTCTCGCTCTTGTCGTTCCGCACGTCCAGGTACGCTGTCGCAAAATCTACAATCGGCGCTAGAAGGTGGGTTGATTGACGCACCCTCGTCTATGGCGGGATCGGAGAGGTCTGCCATCGCTGGTATACAAAATGGGACCGGATAAGTGCAGAAATAGCAATCGATCAATGACATAAGCAAAATAAATGTTTTCTGCAACCATCTTCACAGCGACAAAACGAATGCGCAGTACAATATATAGGAGAGGCATCGCACGCTCGGCCCGCTCCATCCTCGAGGACGACGACGCGCCCGTCGACCTCAGCGAGGACAACGACCTCGTCAACAACCCCCGCCTTCGTGCCACCTCTCCCCCCGCCTTCACCCCCAGCCCCACCACCCGGCACCCCCCGCGCCCGCCGTCGACGCCCGCAGAGTGGAACGCCCACCGCAAGGCCCTCAAGGCCGCGTACCCCGCCGGCTGGAACCCCCCCAAGAAGCTCTCGCGCGACGCGATGCACGGCCTGCGCGCCCTCCATGCACTCGACCCCGCCGCCTTCCCCACGCCCGTCCTCGCCGCCCGCTTCAAAATCTCGCCCGAGGCCGTAAGAAGGATACTGAAGGGCCGGTGGGAGCCCGATCGCGAAAGGAAGGTCGAGCTCGTGAAGAGGGATAAGGAGAAAAGGGCCGAGTTTTTGAGCCTGCGGAAGCTGAGGGAAAGGATGGAGGCGAGGAGGGTGGCGGAGGGGAGGGAGAGCATGCGCGCGGTGAAGGGCGCGGACGTGTGGGAGGATCCGGAGGCGGACGATTGGGGGGACGAAGAGGGCGAGGCGCGCGGCATCCACAAGCGTGATCGCCTCACCTTCGAGTGACCCTCCATTCCGCGAATAGGCGTCCGCGGCAACCCTCGTGAGTTTACCCGCAATTCACATTCACCAATGAATGCTTTTACTTTGCTCTAGCTTCATGAACCGCACACACCGTATTCAAACCCGAGCGTAACCTAATCGACTCGCGGCCCCGTTTCACCCGCGATCTCAAAGGGAGGGACGGCGAGGTGCAAGAGCCACCCGAAGCTCTGGACCGTGCAACGTTGCCAGCCTGGGAGCGCACCAATATAAAGAGCCCACTCACGCTCATTGCCCACGCGCGCTGTGCGGTGTACGTATACATACTCAGTCGCCCCTGGGTGTGGCGCATTGAATTCAACTTGGTTCCCCGGCCAGCCTCAGTTAAATAACGAGTTGTAATTGCATCCTGCGCGTTGCGCACCCTTCGGACAGTCTGATCTCTACGTATATGTTCGCAATCCTCGTTCCATTTTTTTTTCGTGCGGGCAAAGAGATTCGAAACGCGACCAAGCAGTGCTCCGCCGGGGTCCGGGAAAGGGAATCCCTGCGGGAAATTATATGAAATACGGGCAGTCGAAAAAAACGAGGACCGCGGGAAATTTCCTTGTCCTTTCCTTTCCTACGATGCTGCTCCAATCCCATCGAGGGAGGACGCATCGTGCATACTTGATAATCGTGAAGCAGTTCTGCGTCCGATTCGTTCGCCTGCTTTTCAAGATCCTACTAAACACATGTTTCTCTTTCTTTTCTCGGTACATGTACTTATAATATCAATTGTTTATCTGTCGCGTTTGGTTCGACGCTTCCGAGTCAAAGAATTTCAACCTCGCGGGTTATTAGTCATGGGTCTATTAGACTGCTACGAATAAGTATATATGTTACATCGAGTGAGCTAATATTGAAGAGGATGAATGTGGAGGCAAGGAATGCAAGGGTACACGTGAGGAACACAGCGGGTTGATTGCTCTGCAGTGCCACAAGTCAATCCTAAGCACGTCGAGTCAGAAGTTTCTAATAATTATTATGACTTGGATTGGGCCTCTCCGAGGCGGGCGCTGAACCTTTAGGTGAGTGAGTAGACCCATTATTTTTTATTCTCCCTGACTTTTGCTGAAGTGATATCATTTCTTAAATAAGTACTTCTATTACGTGATTCACGACTTGAAAGTTCAGAGCCAAGAGTTGGAAGAACAAAGGTACAGTATATATAGGTAGGTATGGGAGCACGGGCACATGCTCGGATAAATCTCCTGCCTTGTCTGCGGGGAGAAGGCCTCGAGGGCGGTGAATGGGGAGGAGTCCGGACCGCAGAAACGACTCCTGCCTGATTCGGTTAATTCTCACGTCAACGGATACTGACCCGAACATAAAGCAGAAATGACAAACGGACAGTGTTCAGTATATCGTGAATACCATTGCCTTCTCTTTACGATCTGGCATTGGAACGAGTAAAAACACATAAGAAGATGTCAAATGAATATTTTCGCATTTTTTATTGCCTACTTTCCAGCTTCCTGAATCCTCACTTGCATTCCGAATTTTTCCGAATCCATGACAAGCAGAATATGAGGAAATTTTGTTTGCACTTGTAGCAGAAAATGGAACAAAATCGATCTTCCCCAGGGTAGCCAAACCTAAAGGTTCAGCAATGACGACAATGGCATTATCTGAGACTGGGACCCGGGCCACCTTAGCATTTTTGACCTCGAGCCGGTGCATAAAGTGAGATGGGTAGAGGTATATGCGCTCTGAAACGAAGGTATACATCCTGTGACTGAGTAGAGATAGTTTTCGCAAATTTAGACCACGGTTTCATGGCCTACTGAATTTCTTTTCCGGCGGTATCCCAAAATGGCAAAAACGGGGTAGTGGGCCACCCCTCTAAATCACTTGTTTGGATTCATACTGGGCATCCCAATGTATTCCAAGTCATTAACCAGATATGATTACACCATTCTATACACTGAGAAGGTCAATCTGAGTTATACAAGGACAACAATTATTTCCCTTTTGAGCAAGGAAGATACATGGAATTGTGGTGTGGGCTGAATGGCGCGGCCTACAAAGGACAGAGGGTATCAACATCCCAAATTAAGGCATAGATGACTTCATTGGATATATCCGGACATACCTACCCATGAGAGGTATCCCCCACAAACTAATAACCCTTCACAAAAAATTCATCTTTATGCGCCAGCAAAATCCAACGCTTTGGGATAGTGGTAGGCCGTGAACGGGGAGTCAAACAGTAAAAAGCCGAATACATCTGGGAAGATGGTGGATTACACGTCTCGAATGGACCTACCAAGTTCCAGGACCATAACAAAGATGGGTGTGTCGTTATGGAGGTGGCTCGCTTGTGCGATGCGGCATCAACTCGAGATGATCTTGAAGGGTCCAAGACGTGAATGAGAGTCAATTTTCAGGGGGGTCCTATGCAATGCCGCTCTCCTGCATCAAGGGATAAAAATGAGCCATGAAACTTGTGAATCGGTGAAGAATTGATGGAGAAATAAGCAAAAGACAAGCGGAGAGGCCGTTCGGAGATAAGAAATGATGCCCACACACCGGCATCTTGATGAAAAACTTTTGACAGCTGTTGATCGCGGCGTCAGTCTGCCTCCAAATTTGACATACAATATCCTCATAGGTCATATTTTATCTCATAGGCACCAAATCCCAGGACTCTACATCACAACACCTTGTATTATGCAAGTGGCCCACTACCTAGTTTGGCCCGGTAGGCAGTGTAGACAGAGAAATATAGTAAGGATCTCAGTCGGTCACGGTGAAGGTAGAACGACTGCATTAGTCTACTACTGTACCTGTAGACAGAGAAATATAGTAAGGATCTACAGGTAATATGTCCGTGAGTAAGGTAAACTAACGTAGATGAGTAGAATAACGTACCTCAGTCGGTCACGGTGAAGGTAGAACGACTGAGGTACTTAGGGGCGCGTAAGTGACTAAATAGGAAATAATAGGGGTTCGGGTCTCCATCCCGACACTCCCCCAGACACGAACACCTCTACGCGTCGCGTCGAATACCCAACTTGACCAAATGGTTCTGGAGCGTAGATGCAGGAACGGCCTTGGTGAAAATATCGGCAGGGTTCTCGGCACCTGCAATGTGCTCGACCTTCATGACACCATCGTGGATGAGCTCGCGCAGGAACATGTACTGGATGTCGATGTGCTTAATCTTGTGGTGCTGGCGGGTATTACTAGTGAGCGCCACCGACCCCAAGTTGTCCCCGTACAAAATTGCCGGGCCGTCATGGGCAAATCCGATTTCCGAGAACCAAGATGTGTTCCACATCATCTGCTGTGCGCCACGCGTCAGCGCCGTGTATTCTGCCTGGGTCGTAGACAGCGCGACGGTGGTCTGCCGTTTGGTGCTCCAATCAACCGGGCAACCGGCGCTGACTGTCACGTAGCCCGAAATTGAGCGGCGGGTGTCCCTGCGTGCTGCAAAATCAGCGTCGACATAGCAGGTTGGCTTGAGCCATTCTTCGGGAGTAACGCTCGGGGGCGGGGGAGTGTAGGTCAGAGCGTAGTCCAGTGTGGCCGGGATGTATCCCACAGTATGCAGGAGAGCGTTCCAGTGCTCCCTTCCGGGCGACTTCTGGAAACGTCCTAGGATGTGGACCGCATACGACAAATCCGCACGGGTCGTCACATTAGCCCACCCCAGCTTCCCGAGGATCGCTTGGTACGGCAGCCCCGCCATCTCCTTCACCTCCTCGGGGGTGCTCGGGCACTGGTCGTTTGAGAAGACCACACCGACCGGGAGAGGCGTTGAGCGAGGACGGACATTCTGCAAGTTAAACTCGGTGAGCATCTCCTCAAAGTATGTACGCTGGCTCAAGCGGACAATACCGCTCTGCTCGTCCCACTCAAACTTCATGCCCAACAGCACGCCCTTGTGGAAAACGTCCTTGACCTCGTAACAGCGGCCCAAATCTGCCTTGCCCTCCTCCGCCATCGTTTTCGAGGATGACACCGAGAAGATATCATCAGTGTAGCTGTTACCGATGATAAAATTGTTCTCGTCCTTCCACTTTGTGCGTACGCAAGGATCCGCGCGGGACGTGTAGTACCCAAGGTCGTCGTACACCGAGCTGAGCTCCTCGTACCAATCGTGTCCGCCCTGCATGGTGCCTTAGATGGTCTTATTTAAGCGGCATACAAGGTGCTCGGAGCCGGGAACTTCATGACCCCTGGGTTGGCGCATATAGATAGTCTCCTTGGTGTCGCTGTTGAGGTAGGCAGATGTGAAATCAACAATAGAAGGGGTGAGACGGTACGCAGCGCACAACGCAGCCGTGTAACGGATAGACTCCATCCTGGCAACGCCAGCCCACACCTCGTGATAATCAACACCCTTCTTTTGAGATGTGCCCTTCCCAACAAAACGAGCCTTGTCGTCGAACCAGCCACCATCGCCGTCCCACTTGTAGTTGTAGACGAACATGGAGCCCATGATGTTCGCGTCGGGTGGGGGTGGCACCAAGTCCCACACCTTGCGCAAAATCATCATATCAATCTCCTGGTCCTCGGCACGACGCCAACGGGCAGGATCACGGGCCATGGCTTCTCGTTGATTGCGGGGAGGAGTCATATTGTCGGGCGGGCCAAACGGATTTGTCTGGGCAGCAAGAGCATTCGGAGGTAGATCTTTGGAGACGCGCTCATTTGTATACGCAGCTCCAGCGGCTTTGTCGGCCTCAAAGCGCTGTTCAGACTCCAGAGACTCCTTCATGCGCTCAGACTGAATCCTAGCACGAGTGGGGCGAAGTTCGGGAGCGGGTGGAGCAGGTGCGGCAACAGGAACAGCAGGCACGGCACGGTTGACGGGCGTGGGAGGAGCGGTGATTGCGGGGTCTTCCGCTTCCTCCTCGACTTCGCCTTCCAACGTACAGTGCGGCTTTCCATCCTCGAACACAACATCGCGAGCATTGATGATTTTACCATCGTCGCACAAGATCCTATACCCTGCATCCCCGCCTAAATAGCCGAGCAAGAAGCCGTCAACGGTGCGTCCGCTTAATTTGCTTCCGCCGTTCGTCTGATGGCCGTTCCCGTCAGTGGGGATCACCGCGAATGCTCTGCAGCCAAACGGATGCATGTGGGAGACGTCCACACGCTTCTTGGTCCACCTCTCGATAGGGATGAAGCTGGCCTTGCAGAGGATGCGATTGCGAGTATAGACTGAGTACGCAGCTGCCTCTGCCCACCACATGTCCGGCAGATTGGCGTCGTCAAGGATGGTACGCACATCGGCCATTGTCGTCCCGATCGCGCGCTCAGCTATTCCGTTTGCAGATGAAGAGTGTGGTGCGGTTGGCTCGACAATTATTCCACGGGCATTTAGGAAATCAATCCAGATCTGTGCCTTCGCAAACTCTCCGCCACCATCGACACGCAGCCTCTTCACCTTCCTGCCAGTCTGGGTCTCAACTTTATTGAGGAAGGCTTCAAAGGCTGCTAGCGTTCCCGATGCCACTTTCGATGGCAGGAAGTACACATCGCGCACTTTGTCCGCAGCATCAACGCACATCATCATATACTTTGCTCCCCCACGAGATGTCGTCCGTGCCTCCCCCCACAAGTCAATGCAGACCAGCTCTCCAGGTGCAGTCCCCTCAGGAGCGATGGCTTTATCATGGTGATCCGCCTTCTTTTTGCCATGAATGCAATTGACGCATCGCCCATGCAGAGTACAACTGCTGATCCTGATCCTGTCGACAAGGTTCCTGGAGTACATCTCAAGGATGGTCTGCGGGTTGGCATGGACAAGGGAGAAATGGAGGTTCTCGAGGGATACAGCTGCATGAAATGCGACAGGAGATGTCACGGTACGAGTCATCTTGATCTCCACCGCATTTCCTCCGACCTGATACATCCGGTTCGGTCCTTTCTTACAGCTAAACCCCCGGCCTTCAACGTTGAGGACGGAGACACGGCCGCCCCCAAAAGTTGTGGTGTACCCACCCTCATCAAGTTTGCCCACCGAGACGAGGTTGGAGGATAGATCCAGGGTATGGAGTGCATTGTCAAACGTGAGCTTGAACATTTGGCCACCGTTCATGAACTCCTTGATAACCATGCCTTCCCCCAAAATATTGAAATGTCCGTCCTTGCTGAGGGCCGCTTGTCCCTGGCGGAACGTCGGACAGTACGAGACAAAGTCGGCCTCATTCACGAAGCAATGATCTGATGCTCCGGAATCTAGGAAGGTCGGGGCAGCACCATCCACCACCTTGTACACAACCGGAGTGGTCGTCGTGATGTACGCAGAGGGCGCAATACTCCCCCGCACCTCAAACTCTATCGGCGCGGCCTCAGGGAAGTACACCGACATTTCCTCCTCAACAGGAACTTGCTGCAGGATGATTGTTGAAAGAGCAAAGACTCCGGTGAAGGCCGTGTTAGCGGTGGGTGTCGCGTTATTGTTATTATTCCCACCGCCTCCGGCTCCACCTCCCCCGGGTCCCCGTCCCCCGGGTCTGCCGAACCAGGATGGCGCCTGGCCTTCCTTGCCGCCGCCGGGAGCCCAGCAGTCTTTAACGGTATGCCCACGCTTGTTACAGTTCCCGCACTTGCCAACCGGGGTTACCGTAGCGCTCATCGCCGACGAAGTCGCTCCCTGGCCGGTGACGTGGTCCATCATACCCTTGAAGGTACGGATGTGGTTCTCGGCTTTGATGCGGGTCGTTGACGACATGACCAGGCCGAAAATAGGGATGAACTCGGCAGTGAGGCCGCCGACGAGGGAAGTAAGGTATGCCGAGATGTCGTCCGCAACATCTTGATTAATGGTGTTCCCCCAGGCGATGGACTTCGCCTTCACGTAGGCATTGACGGGCTCAGTGTCAGTCGCGTAGTTCGCAAACTTGCACGCAGCAAGCTGTGCCTCCGTGTTCATGCGACCGACGACCGTGGCCGTGCCGTAGCCGTTGACGAGTGAGTCCCATAGCTCCTTTGGGGTTCCATCCGTCTTCAAGCCAAGCGCACGAGGATTGACGATATTATTCAGGATCGTGGACTTCAGCCACTGCGAGCGCATAGTCCACTCCTCGAGATAGGGATTGGTGGAGTGCACCAGCGTGGATGGTTCGTACAAGGTCAGGGAGGGATTAGTGCCTGCCGCTGTAGCTGCTGCCGCAACCTGTGCGGCGACTGAAGAGGCAGTGCAGGTAGGTTTCTTAATGCTGCCGTCCAAATACCCAGCAAAACCTCTTCCTTCGACGCCGGGTAGAAACACCAAAGAGAAGTCGGTGTAATTCATCCCGTTAAACCTCTGCTCTTCCGGCAAGAGGAACTGCGTAGGGTTTGCCATGTTTAGGGGTAAGATGGTGTAGAGTAGAATTCGATTTTGGGCAGCAAAAGTGCAGTGGTATTCTGTTGAGTCGTTGTGTATTCAAAACACATGGGGCCCATAACCTGTAGACAGAGAAATATAGTAAGGATCTCAGTCGGTCACGGTGAAGGTAGAACGACTGCATTAGTCTACTACTGTACCTGTAGACAGAGAAATATAGTAAGGATCTACAGGTAATATGTCCGTGAGTAAGGTAAACTAACGTAGATGAGTAGAATAACGTACCTCAGTCGGTCACGGTGAAGGTAGAACGACTGAGGTACTTAGGGGCGCGTAAGTGACTAAATAGGAAATAATAGGGGTTCGGGTCTCCATCCCGACAGGCAGTCGCAGATAACAGCCGACCGATCTAAAAAAAAAAATCAGTTGAAGATCTGATGTAGAAAATAGAACGAAAGCTGTTGTTTTGCTGCCACGAAGCTTCATATCCAACAGCTTGTCCAGATCGGCGCGGATAACCTGCCCGAGTTCCGACGGTGAATATTTGCGTCTCCCACGCAAAATATATCTACTCACAGTCAAATTGCTATCCACCCGCCCGACATTCGTGGCGAGCGCACCGACGGTGTGAGTGTTCGAGCGCACCTCGTGCGCCGTGCTGACGATTTCCGCCGACTGTACATAATTAATTCCGCGGTCAGAGAAAATCGGAGAGGCGGCTGGAAAGTACACACCGAGAATAGCGCGAGCGCCCGATCCAGTGCGCTGTTAAGCCGTGTGAAGCGGTCTTTCTCCTGGTTGGCCAGGATCCAAGAGGTAACACGCCGGTGGGGTTTCTTCAGGACTGTCAGGTAGGAGTGGACATTGTCCAGTGCGCTGTAAACGGAGTAAAATTATTTCGTCCAGTCTGTGAAATGAATTGGGACTCACAGCTTCAGAGCCGCGAGCGCCTCTTTATCGAGTGCATCCGATGCGCTGTGCATTCCAGCCGCGCGGTCCACGACACACTTCGTGACGGCATTAGCATGCGCGGCGAGGTCAAGGGCGGCCTCGCGATTGCCTTTGACGCACTGTGATGCGCAGTCAGATTTCAAAGGGGCGACTCGGTGTGGAGTGGGCTTGCCTTCACTGTGTCGCAAATGAGAGTCGTAACGCCCACAACGGGCTTCAAGACATTCAGCACCGGAACATCGCAGATGGCACCGGCAGTGCGAGCGAGGAGCTCGACGATGGTTTCGTTGCGCGGGGTCCCTTCCGATGCAGGGCTCTGGCATACGCTAATGAACTAAACAATAAATCATCAGTATGCCTGCGTGGCTAAGGATGGGCGTGCGAGGGATACCCACCAGAGCCTCCAAATGGTGCTTCAGGTCTGCCTTCAGACGGTGGGCCTCTCGGTTAAGCTTGTAGGCCAAGAGAATTTTCGTCTTCTTCTCCGTAGATCGCGCTGGTAACTGCTCGATGTATCGTCGAATCCCTGAGAGCGGCTATTTAATGGAGTACGGACAGTGCTGTTTAGGTGGACTGAACGGCGGGACCGTCGCGCGAAGATTTCCTTTCTTCCCTCGGGGATATTTATTATTTTTCTTTTGATAATCGTGAAGCAGCGTACCCCGGGAAAGCGAGGGAGCGCGCCGATTTATCGGAAAGTGAATCAGTGGTCAGGCGCAAGGGCTCCGACGAGATAATTGTTAACGAGAATTGTATGTATGTACGTGGAAGAGCCTCCGTTTTTGAATTTGTGGACCAAACACCCCTCCGGCGGGATCGGAAAAGGGAATTCCTAGGAATTGGGAGCGGCTGTTGAATGAGATACGGGCAGTACCATTTAGGGGGAGACCTAAAAACGGGACCGCGCAATGATATCCTTTCCTTCTACGGTGCTGCTTCAACTACGGTAACTCGCGGATATTTTTTCTTTTTCTTTTTGAAACTTGTGAAGCAGCATACCCCGGGGAACGCATGACATGCGAGCGAAGGAGCGCGTCGATTCGTGTGCATCGGTGGTTCAGGCGCAAGGGCTCCGGCGAGTCAATTGATAAGTTGGATAACGAGAATTGAGAATCGAGTTGGAATAGTATGTATGTATGTACATGGAAAGGACTGCGTGTTTGAAAATAAAGGGTGAGAACTTGGAAAGAGAAAGAAAAAATCATGAATACAAGTGGTCAAGTTGGAACGACGCAAGTGGGTCATGCGTCAGTTTCCTGTTCAGGTTCTTTCAGAGCTGTGTCACGGTACCGGATTGACGTCAAATTGACGGGTGGCACTGTCAATGTAGTCGCCGGGCCTATACCCCCGATCTGTCAAACTTCAAAAAAAAAAAAAAAAAAAAATCAGCTGAAGATTTGATATAGGGAATAGAACGAAAGCTGTTGCTTTGCATATCATTCTGGACATCTCGTTCCCGGAGCGACAGCTTCGCCAAATCAGCGCGGATACCCTACCCAAGTTGAGGAAATCAACACCATTTCTCTCACAAATAGGGTGTAGTACTCACGGTGAGATTGCCGTCCATGTGCCCGATGGTGAATGCAAGCGCACCGACGGTGTGCGTGTTCGAGCGCACCTCGTGCGCCATGCTGACAATTTCCGTCGACTATACATAATTCTCCAGTCAGTGGAAATTGATCGGAGGTAGTTAGACAGTACACACCGAAAACGACAAGCGCGCTGTTAAGCCGCGCCACTCGGTCTTTCTCTTGGTTTGCCAGGATCCAGGACGTAATGCGCCGGCGGGGTTTCTTCAGGGCGGTTAGGTAGGAGTACACATCGTCTAGTGTGCTGTAAAAGGAATAAATTCATCTCAAGAGACTGTGAAATGGAGAGGACTCACAGCTTCAGAGCCACGAGCGCCTCTTTATCAATTGTTGCCGACGTGTCGTGCATTCCAGCTGCGCGGTCCACGATGCACTTCGTAACGGTGTTGGCATGCGCGGCGAGGTCAAGGGCGGCTTCCCGATTGCCTTTGACGCACTGATACGCGGTCAGATTCAGAATGGCCAACTCCGGACTGGGTTTACCTTCGCCGTGTCGCAGATGAGCGTGGTAACACCCAAAACGGGCTTCAAGACATTCAGCACTGGGATGTCGCAGATGGCACCGGCAGTGCGAGCCCCCAGAGAGACAAGCTCGACGATGGTTTCGCCGCATAGGGTGCTTTCTGATGCAGGGTGCTGGCACAAGCTAATGAACTGAACGATAAATCATCAGTATGCGTGCGTGCCTAAGGATGGGAGGGGAAGGGATACTCACAAGTGCTTCCAAATGGTGCTTCAGATCCGCCTTCAGACGGTGGTTTTTCTCTTGTTCAACTTGAAGGCCAAGAGAACTTTATTCGTCTTCTTAGGGGATCGTGCTGGTAACTGCTCGATATATCGTCGAATTGCGTCCAGTTTCCTAAAGTTGGGGGGTTAACCACCGTTTCCTAAGCGGTTATCGAACTGCGTACTGCTCGTAGATCTCCAAACATTGCGAGGTTTTCGAAGAAAGAGGCAGCGGTACATGGCCCATGCGATCGATCAACACGCCGGTCTGGGCGACAACGAAACGCGCGAGTTTATGTGCTGCTTTGTTTCCGACCTACGTAGTCGCTTGTCAGCGCCAGAGCTCGCCTCCTGGGTATATAGAACACACAAAGTCCGCCGCAGCAGCGCATACCTCAACCGCAGACGCCGCGATGGGCTGGTCCACGTTCATCCCCGGTGCCATCGTCCTGCATAAGATGCGCAATTTCTCGGCGCTGGCCGTCGACTGAGTCATTGAAGAGGGCATAGAGAACAGAGCAAGTTCGAGAGGGAGAGCGGCGAGGGAGGGAGGGCAGTGCTCATTGACCGACTGGCAGTGCAAGCTGTTGAGCTGTTGAGAATCGCTACCAATTTAGGCGCTTGGCCTGTCGTGCTGTTTTGAGGTCGCATTTCGAGCGCAGGGTCATTCAATTTCCATGGATAAGATGGGTTATCAGTTTCAGCGTCGAAAATGCCAGCTGGTGAAGGAAGGTAGAAAATTGCCCGAAGCGGTTGAGAAAGGAGTGGTGTTGGCGTGTATTTGGTCTTCCGGCGAACTTAAAATAGACCTCAACAACCCGCCATCTTCAAAGTGAACAAACGACTGCCTTACGTATCTGCCCGATACAAGCACTTGGAATATGTAGGAGAGGCATCGCACGCTCCGCCCGCTCAATCCGCGAGGACGACGACGCCGCGCCGGATCTGAGTGAAGACGACCTCGTCGCCCGTCTTCGCGCCTCGCCCCCAGCCCTGGCACCGCGTGCCGCCCGCAACGCCCACCCTCCACGCGCTGAGCCCCGAGACCTTCTCCATCCCCGTCCTCGCCGCCAAGTTCAAGATCAGCCCTGTAGCCGCGCGGCGCATATGTATTGAAGGGGGGGGGGCGTCCGCGGAGTCCTTGTGAATGCGCATTCACATTCACCCGAAACACCGCTAATAAATGAATGAATGAGTTTCACGAACCGCAGGCCCTCCCAACTCAGTATTCAATCCGAGTGTAACCTAATCGACTCGCCCGGCCCCGTTCACGCGCGATCTCGAGAGACGGCGAAGTGCTCCACGCGCCCGAAGTTCTGGACGGTGCAGCACGCGCTCAACGTTGCCCACACGCTCATAAAAACGCGCGCCTGGGAACAGGGGAAAGTGAGCGAGCGCGGGGACGGGCGGATGTATATATGTACGTAGTCAGTCGTATGTGGCGCTGGCGCATTGAATTCAACTTGGTTCCCCGGACAGTCTGCCTCGGTTCAATAGCAAGTTGTAACTGTATCCTGCGCGGCCCTGGACAGTCTGATCTATGTATACATCCATTTCGCAATCTAGGCTCGTTCCACCTTTTTTGTGTGTGGGGGGGGAGAAGACAAAAGCGCGAAACGCGACCAAACAGCCCTCCGCCGGGGATCGAAAAAGGGAATTCTTGGGAGCGGCAGTTGAATGAAATACGGGCGGTGCTGTTTAGGTGCCAGTAAGCGACTGAGCGGAGAAGCCTAAAAAATTAGCCGTGCGAAGATTTCTTTTTCCTTTCCTACGTCTTTGCTTCAATCGCATCGAGACCGTACTCGCAGCTTTTTCTTTTTGATAATCGTAAAGTGGAATGGCATGATATGTGAGCGAGGGCGTGCGTCCATTCATCGGAACGTGTACCAGTGGTTTCCTTAACGCCATCCCGACCGACCTGGGTCATAATTCCCTTGTCCCGGTTGGCCCCCTTCTCTTTCTCTTCTCCGGGTTCAGGCGCAAGGGCTCACGCCGAGATAATTGATAACGAGGATTGAGAATTTAGGTGAAATAGTATGTATGTATATGTACACGGAGAGGACGGCCGATTTGAAAGAACTGGGAAAGAGAAAGAAAAAAATGTGAACGTAAGTGGTCAAGTTGGAACGAGGCAAGTCCACGATGACCCAAGTATTGACAGGGCATGCGTCAGTTTGCTATTTAAGTATTGGCAGTTGAGGGGAGGTTTGAGTCAATGACTCAATCTATTTAAAAAAATTCAGCAAAGTACCCGAGATAGAAAACAGAACGAAAGCTGTTGTTTTGCCGCCCACAAAGGTCCATATCGGATAGCTTGTCCAGATCGGTGCGCATGACCTGCCCGATTTCCAATCGTGAATATTTCCGTCTCCGTCACGAAAAAAGAAACTGACAGTCAAAGTGCTGTCCACGCGCCCGACATCCGTGACAAGCACGCCGACGGCGCGTGTGTTCGAGCGCATTTCTTAGGCCACGCTGACGATTTCTGTCGACTACAACGTAGAAATTGATGAGTCAAAATGAGGAGTAAGTCCCAGAGAGGACGCACCGAAAACAACGCGAGCGCCTTATCGAGCGCGCTGTTGAGCCGCGCAAAGCGATCTCTCTCAGCGTTGGCGAATACCCAAGAGGTAAGGCGCCCACGGGGTTTCTTCAGGATGGTCAGGTAGGAGTGGACGTTTTCCAGTGCGCTGTAAATCGGATAGACTATTGATTTTATCGAGGTGTCTCGACACTCACAGCCTAAAAAACGCGAGTGCCTCTTTATCAAGTGCATCCGATGTGTTGCCCAGTCCGGCCGCGCGGTCCACGATGCACTTCGCAACTGCATTGGCATGCGCGGCGAGGTCAAGGGCGGCTTCTCGATTGCCTTTGACGCACTGTGACGGGGGTCAGATTCAGAATGGCCAACTCAGTAGTTTGGACTGTGCTTGCCTTCACCGTGTCACAAATCAACGTCGTAACTCCGACCACTGGCTTGAGAACGTTCAGCACTGGAATGTCGCAGATGGCGCCTGCGGCGCGGCTGCCCATCGAAACGAGCTCGAGGATACATTCCCCGTGAGATATGCTCGAGGGCGCAGAAGGTTTAGCGGACCTCTTGAGCTGTCGGTAAAGCTCAACATCTGTCGACCAGACGGTTATAGTTAACTCACGACACCAGACAAATGAGTCCTCAGTTCCGCCTTTAGGCGGCGCGTTTCCTTCCCAAATTTATAGGCCGAGATTAACCTGTCCCTCTTGCCAGATTTTTTAGGCATTGGTTCAAGATACCGCCGAATCGAATCCAGTTTCCGAAGCTCCGAGGTTAATAATTGCGACGCTTGTGGGAGACGAGCACATACTGCTCAAATCCCTCCAAAGAACGGATAATTTCTGGAGACAGCAGTAAATGTGCCATCTCGTTGATTAATCCGGTTGTGTGGTGCACGACGAATTAGCAAGCTTGTTGGCCTTGTTATTCCCGACCTTGTCGCTCTTCAGCAGCGAACATATGGATGTAAAGATACTGCATACTAAATTCGCAGCAGCAGGACATATTTCAACTGCAGACGCCGCGAGGGGCTGGAACGCATTCATGCCGGGGGTCGTTGCGCACAACGAACGAAGATCTTCAGCGCAGCGGTAGATTGAGACACAGAGACAGACATGGAGAACTTTCAGAGAGGCGGGGGGAAGCAGCAACAGCAAGTGAGGGCGAGGCAGTGTTCATGAGGGACGCATTGCGAGAGCTGTTGAGATTTGTCGCCAGCCCTGGCCGCGCAACAGCATTGAGCGCCAGAAGACGACGAACTTGACTGAAATGCAAAACTCTCCCGAAAAAAAGTATCGTCGAACACAAACGTGCGCAGGGGAGTCTAGAGTTCCAGATATCGTCATGGGCAACGGTGTCGGCGAATAGGAGCCCTGCGAACGCCGCAAACTCTAATCGGAAAGCTGTTGAGATTTGGCGCCTGCGTGTCAATTCACTGCTGTTATTCCCAGGCCACATGATAAGAACTCGGGAGCATTGCCGCGGCGATGAAGGAAAGGAGGGAACTTGACGCTCTTGGCTGTTTTTGAAGAACGTGCAACTTCGGAGGCCACTCAACAGCCAAAGGTATGCATCTACAAGTGCCTGTCTGTTGGGCGGAGGCCCACAGGGAAGCAATATATCTCGAAGCGCTTAACACCTAGAAAGGAACATATACCTTTGACATCTCCAACACTTGTGGCGATTTCGGTATCACTTGCCAAAGTAAAATCGGCCTTCTGGATCAGCCTCGCGCTTTGAGTTGGGTGGTGCTGCTGTTTCCTACGGTTTCTCATGTCCACTGAAGCAGGTCCGCCGCCGACATACTCTTTCAACGGTGATGCGTCGCCTCGCCACTCTCCCTCGTCTTCTGAAGATCTCGCCTCCGCACGAAGCTCTTCTCCGTCCGCCGCCGCAAATGCCGAGGGGAGCGGCGGCGACCAACATCATGCGCCCGGCATGGTAGACGTTGCACCTCAGATCTCGCCCCAAGCGAGCATCTCCGCGTTCCCCAACCACAAGCTCCCACCAGCCGGACCTCATTTCACGGCCGGCGCTGGGTCTTTTACCACTGCAGCCGCGCAGCCTGTGTTGAACCCGACGAACTACGTCGCCATGTTCCGCAAGACGCACAAGCGCGCTTTCTCGCTATCACGGCTCAGCGCCTCGATCAAGGGCACGTTTGCGGTGGACCCGTTTCTCGAAATCCCTGAGTCACTGCTGGCACCGCTGCCCCCTGGGGAGACGACGAGCAAGAACTTGCTCCTCAAGGTCGAAAACGGCGGCATCGACGTCGATGTGCACCTCATCGGCGAGCCAACGCCGATCGCGGCCGGCCCCTTTGCACGTACGGAGCTGCACCTCGAGCTATCGGGCGCGCCCGACAACGTGTTCCCCCTCATCGCAAGAATCGTAGGCGGCCCTTTCTTTGCGTGGATAATAAACTCACGCTGAGCGCCCGCAGCACACGCCGACGGTGCGCCGATCGCCATTCAGGGCGGTGCTCGTCTCCGCCAACGGGTTCGTCTCGCTGCACCTCCCGCCATCGTTCCATGGGCTGCTGAGCGTGCACGTCGGTGCGGGCGACCTTGACACGCGTATCACGTTGTCTGCAGCGCTCGGTGCCCATGCGACGATCCTGAGCGAGGACAGCACCGTGCGGGGGTACTTTGTCGGCGCGTTGGGAAGCGCGCGGGGGGAGGGCGACCACGCTGAGGTGCGTGTCAATCGCGGGCAGGTGCGGGTGCAGTTTAGCGACGGAGAGCGAGACTTGGACGGGCTACGCAAGGTCGGGTGGGGGGTGATGGGGGCTTTGAGTTGACGGCCGCTTGACGGCCGCTCCCGCGGAATAAGATGTTTACGCACCTCAAACAGATGTCAAGTAGAGAGAGACCGAGAGACAAGGAGGTAGTAGTGATTGAAGCTAGTACAAAGGTGCATCGTTCAGAGTTCTTCCAACTTTGAGTCAAATTGATGGCATCCACATGCCTTAGTCTCCTGGGGCCCTTTGTACAGGAGATTTACGTTTTAGGACGAGCCGCGATGAAACAATCTCATATCCTGGCCTATGGTAATATGGTAGACGGTGGGGGATTCGATGGTCGCAGTTCGACGTAGCGGGGGAGCGGACTTTGAATTCGACACCGCCACCCTAATGGCTTTCGTTGAAAACGTTCGTCGTGTTCAACTTCGCAACAAAATTCTTGATGCGCTGAGCTGAAACACATCGTTTAAATGTTTGCACGTGTCACTAATGCCGACCTGAGCCTAATAGTAGCCTAGAGTGTGCCACTGTGTCCGAGTCTTCAAAAGTTTATGGTCTTGAAGAGCATCTCTAGCATCCATCGATTCGGCTCTTCACCCACTGTCATCGATGTCGCAAGCCCCTCATCTCAGCGCCGAAACTCGCACCAAACACACCTGCCAGTGTGCCACCTGCTACAAATCCGCCGAGCCGATCCCTCAATCGACGTGGAGCATGCCAGAAGTCTGCGTACTGTGTAGCAAAACCTATCTCATGACTTGCGGCGTCCCCCGCTAATGAGCAGGCGGGCATAGCAAGGAACGCCAGAAGCAGGACTGGAAAAATCACAAAAAGACGTGCCGCTTGCAAGGCCAAATTAACCCGTGAATCTCTCCCCGTACGCGGAACCCCAGAGCGACAACCACTGTCCAATATCAAGAAATGGTTCGCTGTAAGTCTCAAAATACGTCTGGATCGTTTCGATTGTCTTTTCGAGGGTTGATTGATATTAATGTAGAAACACATTCACCTGACGGTGTATTTATGTCGCTAACCACGCCATGCAGCTCCACGACTGTACACCTCACCCATATGCTTGTCATTCAACTTGAACCCGTCACGGTTCCATCCGACACGCCCGGGGAATTCGTGTTCAAATCTGTCGCCGTAGCATGGCGGATCCGGAGTACGGCATTGACGACGGCTGCGCTGCCTTTGCTGACCGTGTGGTCAAAGTCGCTCAAGACGCTCGCTATAGCCCAAGAATATACGTGAAATCTGGCACTGCAGTGTATCTTACCCCAATTACGGTACCGCGGTGCAATCCCTGAGAGCATGCCGTGCGCTTCGGGCCTCTTGACAATGGTTGGGCGGGTTTTTTGGAGCGTGGGATCCACAAGACATTCATCCCGGCGGACATGCTAGCGCTGAGGATCAACAAGATTTAAGAGTGTATGTAAAGCTGTGCATTCTTTCCAAGTTGGTGGTATGCACACTCTCCATTGCATCGCCTCTTATTAATGTATTTTCAGACAGCTGGTTCAACCATTCTGCAGTCTGTGAGCCTTGTCCCTTCGTCTATAGCCAAACCAATGCGTAAACATTTGAACGTTGAATCCATTCTCTACCTCAAAGTTCCAGCTTTCGCCCATATCGCTTCTTCCACGACTTCCGCGAATTTCCTGTTGCGCTTCTCATGATTGTCTCCAAACTAGCTTTACATTTTCCGCGATCTTACCGCATCCTTTCCCAAGTTCACCCCCTTAAAGAACAAGAAAAACCCGACTGGAAATGGCGCTCGTAGGTGGGTACGCGTTCGCGGATTTACGCCTTGGCGTAGTATCCTACCCTGTTCACCACTTATCAAGAGCGTTGTACGAAATTAAAGTAAGAAATTTCAACTTGAGCTCCCACTGCCATTCGCACGGTCCTAGAAAGAGGTAGGGAAGTGAGAGTAGAGGGGTGGCTAGTGTCTATTGGCCAACCGGGAGTCGCAGCTGTTGGCAGGCGGTTGAAATTACCAATGGTAGGTGATGGGGCGCTTATCACGTAGTTCTGAGGCTTCATGTCGGGTTTGGCGGGTCCATTCCGATTTATATTGATGCGACAGTTTTCTGATTTCGACCTCAAAAGAGCTACTGGTGAACTTGAACGACGGGAAATTGCCCAAAGCGGTTGAGAGACAAGTGGTATTGATGTCTGCTTGGCAGTCCAGCGGACTTGAAACAAAGATCAACAACCGATCTGCTCAACCTCCTTCAATAAACTCCATCTCAAACTTCTTTCATGTGGCCTTGGACTTCCGGTGATAAACTGATCGACCCATCCAAGTCGGCAGTACCAAATCTCCGCACCTTTCGCCCTTCGGGTTTCGCCACCTTGACGATGGGTACATCCTGCAGGCTGCACAAGACGGCCGGGCCACCTGGGCACATTCTCACAAGGGGCGACCGCATTCAATTCATGGTGAATTCTGCACGACATTGTCTAAAGTATAATATCTCTGTGCAAGCCGAAGTGTGTGAACGACCGCCGGCCTGGCCTACTTTTGCAGCGTCCTCGATGGCCCCTTTCGTGGATCCCCGAAGCGATGTACTCATCGACGGCCGCGTTCCACAGCCCTCTCACCTCGGCCCAATCCACTCTGGACATGCTACGCGTCCCCTTGGGACCGCAGGAGACACGTAACTATCGGCGGAATACCAGTTTAACACCACGTATTATGGCGGGCTGGAAGGGTTTTCAAGTCGTAGGCGGGATCAATCTAGTCTCTCTCCGCCAACCTTTTCAAAACGTTCTGGGTGTAGTCGTAGAACATCAGGTTGAACTTGAACACTTCGGGCGTGGATCTTCTCGATTACTGGTATTTTGGAGAGTCGAGGGACGCATATGCGCTCCAGCGGCGCCTTCCGCGAGTACCACTTCTCCTCCCAGGCCATGTCTGTACGCTTGACGCAGCATTTGGCGTAGACCTTTCCCACTCCGCAGGGGCATATCCCGTGGTGCGGGTAAGGCTGTGCCCCGTCCTGGGCATGGCATCCTTCGAGAGGACGGCCGATTCCGCAAGGACAGAGACGAGGAGGACGAGGTTGGTTCGAGAATTTCGATACGTGTTCGCTGAAAAGGGCTTTGACGCGCTTCGTTTTGAGAAGTCGAATGGGAAGCTGTGTCTGAGGGGTGGAGGGAGGGGACGCATCCGCGCCATGGAGCAAGAGGGCTCGAACGAGATCCCACTGATCGGCTAGACAAGCAAGGCCAAGAAAGACAGCCTGTCGTGCGTCTCGTTGGCATCGGCGTGATGGTCGAGGAGAAAGAGGCAAATGAGGGATATCTGGGATACGAAGGTGAGGGCGAGTTCTTTGCTGGTCTTTTTACTGTCGCGCAGATGTATACTCTTCGCAACCGGACTGTCGAGGAGCTGGACGTCTTTCAGCGTGGCGCATCTCAAATAGAGTGCTGAAAAGCCGCGGCGGTCTTTGTGGGTTCCGTGGTTGATGCTTTTGGATGAGGCAATCGTCAAGACCGGCCGGAAGAATTTGTGGAAGCCAGCCGTCGAGGCTTCTCCAACGAGATAACATTCGGATCTGTCAGCATCTCGTAGCGACTGTCACTGAAAGAATGCGGTAAAGATTATCGAGTCTGGGTAGTCCTTTTTGAATTGCTCCCAAACGACACGAGGGTCAAATATGGGGAGATCTTTCTGAGTGCCGCCATCATGGCGTCGTTGTAGCCTCGTTTTATTCAAGTCTGGCGCTGAGCCGTTCATGGAGGATCTGTGACCAGGATATGTGCGGTAAAGAAAGAAAGTTCTCACCCTGGGTCGTACTAGTGAGGTAAAAAAAGATGGGTTGCAGTTCGCAGCGAAATTGATCATCCCTCTGAACATTTTCAACTCGTGCGTCGTTCCCAGTCTTTCCAGTCTCAACTAGGACCGCCTCCGAATTTACCAGATTGGATGTTAACCACAAAGTAAATTCCTTTGCTGTTTGCGATGGAGGGAAGTGCGTCTTTCACGACACAAAAACGCATGTCGGTCACGGACGGCATCAATTCATTTCCAGCTGCACTCCCATCCTATCATTTCCGTCGCTCGACAGTGCCGAATTGACGA
Source organism: Mycena maculata (assembly GCA_029448575.1). Lineage (NCBI taxonomy): Eukaryota > Fungi > Basidiomycota > Agaricomycetes > Agaricales > Mycenaceae > Mycena > Mycena maculata. The sequence continues at coordinate 112,339 of JARJLG010000123.1, forward strand.
GAACAGCAGATTGATTGACAGTGACCGTCGTGTCGCCCCAGTGCAATGGCAGTGACGTGCTGATCACAGTCCCATCGCGCCCACAAGGAAAGCAACACCCAACACGACCGCTACGATATTCGTCTTCCACCGTACCGCCGTGCCACTCGGCACGCCACTACACCCGATAGTCGCGTTCGATATATTCTCCGCACACGCTATAAAATTCGTCTGGTCGTCGGCGATCTGTGCCGCCGTCCCGTTGAACGGGCAGTTGCACGACAAACTACCGGAGTTGTTGGCGAACACGGGCACGCTTCCGACGGCTGCGCAACACGTCTGAAGGACGGTCGCGTTACCCACGGAGCAGCCTATGTACGACGCGTTAGTCCGTGCGCGGACAGTGGGAGGACCTGCACGTACCTGAAGGGGGGATAATCCCAGAAAAGTCGGGGCCTCGGAAGGTGCTTGCGCAGCCTGTGGGGAGGGGGGGCAGCGCCGATGCCGAGGAAGAGGGCAGGGCGGAGGACGAGGAGGGCAGCGCTGAGGAGGGCCGAGTCGAGGACGAAGATGCGTGCGGTGCAGAGGACGAGTGCAGTGCGGATGAAGAGTGCAGTGCAGACGAGGAGTGCGTGACCAATCTGAGGCTCGACATCCTTGGTCGGCGGAAGAGGAAGAGCAGCGGTACACAAGGCGCATCTGGACAGTGGAACACAATATATAGGCTATAGCCTATAGCTCAAGCGCTCATCAGTGATGAACATTTATTCAATCTGTCATGATCACAAGGCCTATAACAGATCGAATAACTTATAAGGCTCGGCCATATAGTTGGCTTGGCGGGCGCGGTTAGCGCCCGACACGCGTCTAACCTTCCCTTTTGATAATGTAACAGCTACTTCAGTGCGGTAGGCTTGGTTGAGCCAAGTAACTTAGGAAAGGATAGAGTCGACAGGCACCTCATTCACTTTTCTTGAGAAGCTCAAACACCAGATGACCGAGCACGTCCGTGCTGCAGTGTTCTTCTGGTCGGCGTACAACAATAGCAACAGGATATTGGCACTTGGGTTTGAGGTATTCGTACAGGAAAAGAAATCACGACACAGAATACGGCGCATACTTCCAGTAGCTAGGTCGCGGATAAGCCAACATCGAGGTGGTGCAAATGTCGGATATTCTTACCCAGCATGCGTGGGAGCGAGGAACCAAGGAACCACCAGACGCTTCACAATCCAAGGGAATGGGGGCCAGATTTCCTTTAGCCGGAGTCAGCTCGGGTGGTGGAGCGACGTGGAAAGAGATACGTACCTTGAGCTCGGGCGGGGTGTGGCTTCAAGAGATAAATACGAAGCGGTAGGACTAGAACAAGGACGTACCATCGCATGAAGGGCAATGTAACATACTTATCCGAATGTGCGCGGATGTAGACCATCAGGCCCTTGCCAGCTTGTTTGAGCTCCTCAGGTGTGAAGACCTTGAGCTTCTCTGGAGCCAAATCTACGACCTCCTCGTCGAGGTGCTCAAACTTTGGGGATTTAAATCATCCTGCGTTGCCCGTTGACCGAGACACATACGAGAGGTCCAGACAACGCCTCCATCATGTCCTTCAGCTTGGCACTGTCGAATTTGGAGTGGTCTCCGACCGCCTCGTCGATGAATTTAATGATTCCCGTCAATCCCTCGGCAACGACGACGTGCTGCTTAATTTCGGTTGAAAAGTCTAGCTTCGTATTGAGAAAGGGGAACAGAACGTCCTCCTCGGAATCGTGGTGCCCGACAATGGAGGACTGCAAGATGTTATTGGCATGCACGCGAAACAAGAGCCAGGAAGCATACAGCCCATGCGCGACAGTATCCAAGGAAGTTGTCGAGGTCGTCGAGGGGTGGTTTATCGAGGTGCGGAATTATCGTCTTGTACGCCAGTTTGTACGTGTCGTGCGCTGACCGACATCAGTCTGAATCGTATCGGAGTAGAGGAACGTACTGTTTGCCATGTTGTACTGCAAGGCCTCGTACGGATCTGTGGGATACGCCATCGCTGAGGCAAAGGGGGTCTTGGGGGTGGGGTAGAAATATACGGCTGAGATGACGCCCAGGGCGAGAGTGAGGCCCAAGGTGAGGTTGGACGGCATTCAGAAGTGGTGATCCAGAACAAGCTTATATATATGCGTTGACCGTCTCCCGCGGCTCCCGTTCTGGCCTTGACATTGATCGAATGCATGGCGCCCAGTCTCACGCTGCGGTGGGCTGCGCGACCTCAGCGCGTGCCGCGTCACCTGTGCCGAGGTGTGCTACGAGCCTTGGCGACTGTGCTTCACGCTGTAAGACAAAATAATGCAGAAGCATTGCGCTGGCGATCCCGACATTTCGACAACCGCGGGCCCACAGCTGCAGCCAGACCCGCGACGAGGCCGGAATTACATCCAGACTTGCCGAGGACTTCTAGAACAGCGCTCAGGATGGAGAAAAGCGGAACAGTCGAACGTGGCCAATCAGAGCAGCCTAATTGGTCAGTGGTAGATATCTTTTAGCTTGAACCTCGTCGATACTCTCTCGGTCTGAAGTTGGAGAATCTTGATAACACTCCAAAATTCGCGCGCGCCGCACGCAAGGTGTATATTCCAGCCTACTCCCGTCTCTTGACTTTAGCTTTTATTTTATTTTTGAGAATCCTCACGTCTTCAAGGGCCGTGTACATCCAATGCTCTCACAGTCCACTGGTGTTCAACCAAATCTGGTGGCGCCAGGCGGAACAGGTTATCCTATCTCGTGCTTCGCTGGCCATTTCAAGTGGCGTGACTTCGACGAGCACCACGCTAAAGTCCTCTCTAATCCGGGGCCTCCCACTCGAAGGGTCTGTCAAAACACCCGACGTAAAGCACCGGAACTGACTTCTTAATCTCAACAACTAGTGCTGCGATACTCACATGAGCTGCCCAGACTGTATATCTGGTTCCTTCCTGCCCGGTTAACCCACTGGCTCTTTCGACATCCATGGCGCCTATCTCGCTTCCGCACCAGCAACAGCTTCAGAGACACAGAACAAATGCGCCGTCGTTCTCCTAACCGACGCGTTGAGTCCTACGCCCTGTTCAGACAGCATGGGAACTTGATACGACCCTCAGATTCGGACTCCCGTTGACCAACTGTAAACTCATTCAGATAGACTGGCCGAACGACTTGCTTGTGACGTCTGGGTGCCTGATCTATTTGCTGGTACCAACTGTCGATATTTGTGTCTGGCGAGCGGTAAACAAGATTCCAAACAGGCAGGCCCCTGATGGGGGTCAAGATGATGCTGCCAGGCCGTGTGGGAGAGAAGATGGGATTTTTACATTGGGCGCGGTTCTACTCTGTCTTGATCACCAGGATCCCTTCCATCATTGCAAGCAGGCCCTCTGTTGTCGATACAAGGGTCTCCACGGTACGTATGCTGAAACTGTCCATCTCGTCATTCATCATTGGCCCACAGTTCTTCCACGCTGTTCAAGAGCGAAAGAAGTACGAGAAAATCGGGGCTCTCGGCTTTTGTTTTGGCGGAACCATGGCAATCCGCCTTGGAGCGACCGATCTCTTCCAAAGTGCTGTCGTGTGTCATCCCGGACCGTTCTCGATCGATCAACTCAAAGCGTCGAAAGTTCGCTTTCTGCGGTAGTACTTCCCCTTTGCCTCTCATCGCTCACTTGACTCTTACAGGTCCCGACTTCGTGGGTATGCGCGGAAGGTAAGCTGACCGGCTCTCGCGGTAAACCACGGGAACTGAAGAATGTATAGATGACATGTATTTCAAGCCAGAAAAACGTTTGGAAGCTGAGGCTGTTTTCGCTGAACGAAAAGGCAAGGATACGTTTGTCGACTATGAGTTTAAGGAATACAAGGGTCCGTGAATCGCCTCGTCGCTGATTTCATCATGCCTATGTTTCGTTTAGGCACGACGCACGGTTTTGCCTCCCGCACGGACCTTCGATATCCTGAGACCAAAGAGGCCTTTGAGAAGGCATTGGATCAGGCTGTAGAATGGTTCAACAACTCTACTCGTGCAGTAGTTTTGCTTCTCTTCTTCGCGGGTTACGATGTATGACTGTGCATGTTCACTTACCTATTGTGATTGCCCGAACTCGAATCCTCGAACCCACTCGAAGTCGTGACGAGAGCTCGGACAATTTAGGAATCTAGGATCAAGGCAGGTTGTATGAAACTGAACCTGGAGACCTTCTCGGTGTTTTTGAACCTAGTCTCGGTTACTTTGCCCATAGGTTGAATTTCCCCTGAACGTTACCCCAAGACAACTACATTTCACGTGGACGTAGGTTGAAAAGAGTTGGTGGATATTCATCCTATCGCGTAATTTGGAAAAAACCAACCGAGTATAGGTTGGAAGTGATATTCTAACCAATGGTTGGAAGACAATACTACTAATATACCTCCATAGTGGTTTGGTTCCCATTTTACTGGCTTTAGGATCCTTTCCTTCGGAACCATTCTCATTTTTTTGTACATCGGCGACGCTCTAGTGCTACGGCGCAAACAATGCACATATGAAGAGTCATAATTGCAGAAGCCGAGTCACATCGAAGCCGCCCGGGTTGATATGAAAAAAAAGTACAATATATCAATAAGTACAAGGCTTCGAAAACGTACACACCGCCTGACCAATGCGATTAACCCTTCTTCTCGTCATCGTAACCCACGTAGACGCTGCCCATCTTGGAATCCAAGACCGCCTCGTCCCCATTCCACGTTTCCTGTTCTAATTCTCCCTTCCTCCAGTCTCCGACGAACAGCCCCCCATCACCGAACGATCTCGTCGCCGCGCGGAGTGCCGGGGACAGTTCCACCTCCCCAAGCATAACCGATATCCGCAAGGGTCCCCGGAACGATCTTGGCAGCAGTAGACTTGCCTCGCCCAAACGCGCGCTCATGTTGATAGCCATCGGCGCGCGCGGCTCTTCGGCGTGCTGTCAGTTAGATAATAATATTATATCGACAATTGAATTCGGAGGCGTTGAGCAGCCTACATACCAGCTCGAGGCGCGTAGCGCCCATCGTCGAAAACACCTCCATACGCGTCTTGCTGCCGCTTGGGAGCCCGTCGGATCCGACGATGTATACCACCGCAGCGACTTCGCCCAAGAGCGCCGAGAGGCTCAGGTGCATATATTCGTTACGCGGTCGCATTGCGTGCGGAACGACCAATGTGGGGTCAAGCACAAAAGTGTCTTTCAATTCTCCCATGCGACGTGTGATGGCGATGAAATTCGCGGGTTTGAGGTGCGGAGGCACCGCGGACGCGACAGGCTGCACAGGAGAATGGGCTTCGTACGCCGGAGGAGGGATTTCGGTCTTTCGATGGGATTAGACTCAGGATACGTACAACGGGGTCAGACACTTACTACCATTGCCTCTCTTGTGACTGGTCCGGACGCCAATGCGGGCTTGGACTCGTCGTCTTGCGCGACAAACGGGACAATCATTTTTTTTGGTCCGAGTATTGACTGAAACGAAGGATGTGGGTGTGTGAAGTTGAGTGTGCCAAGGTCCTAGTTAAAGAGAGCTGCGCGATGCGCAGTATCTTCCCGCGCCAACGATGGCTCATGGCTGCGGCGACACTGTGTTGGACGTTGCTGCGGATCAATATCAACATCAAGGGATTGGGGACAGGTTTCTCGCCAGTCCTTGTTGTAAATGCCCAGGAAGATTCCAACTCGACTCGAAGAATCCGGAAACTGGACAGAAGGAGTTGGGCCCGGGGGTTGGGCGGAAGAGGAGGGAAAAGGACAGGGGCGAGGCGATCACGATCGACGTGATGTGCACCGCCTCCGAGTCGAGTGCCACCCGTGGAACAAAAAATTCTCCAATTAGATTCGGATTAGTCAGCGAGTGATTCCATTATTTGCCGGTGCCCGTCTCTGAGTGGATTATCACCATGATATATTCATTTCGCTTGAGCGGTATGAATCTCGAATTATACGGGTTACGGTCAACGCGGTGGGATTCTAATCTCTACAGAATGAAATGAGTTTCAGTTTTCCTCGTACTAGTGACGTTTCTCTGGAGACAGTCTACATTTGGTTGGATACGACGTAGCTTACATGTGCCTGGCAACGAAAGACACCGTATCTATCGACTTACCTCCGGCCCGAGTCAGTTTTGGATTTTCGTAGATCACCCGAGACGTCTATCGAATATTTCTCCACACAAACTTCAGGATCGACGATCAAACGGCGTATCGTTCCACGCAACAGCATGTTCCCACAGCCGGACAATCTCTGCAGCTTACGGACTCCGAGGACCGCCATGCACGGAATATGGAACGAAATTTATTTGAATAAATTAGCACTATCAGCGCTGTTGGGGATACACGTAGAAGGATATGTGGGTGTGTTACGACCCACTATTCTGCGCACCCCTGCGCCCGCACACACATTGTTCTGTCGTGCAGGTGCACCCGCCGTTACTGAGCGCCCGTCCGTCAGAATGGTGTTTCATTTTTCGGTAGTCCGGAAAACTCACTAAGGCCGAGCAGGCGGCTGGCTCCACGGATACACGGTCCCGGCGGGTCCAGGAAAGGGACCATAATGAACATGTGGAGCAATAGTCCCAGGATACGGAGTGCTTCCCCCAGGTGGAAACTGGTTGCCGGGGAAATTCGCGGAATTGTTCGGCATAGGGTAGGGATATCCTGGCTGCTGCTGCTGCTGCTGGAAGGGGATCATTGGGTTGCCTGGTGGACCCGTGGCTAGCCCACTATAGCCCCCGTACATAGACGGTCCTTCGGGCGCCGGCGGTGGTGGAAACCGACCCTTGTTCCGCGCATATGATTCTGGAGAGAGAGGCTGGACGAATATTGGGCCCGCAGGCTGTCCACTCCCTTGCGCGAACGAGGATTGAGAGGGAGAAATTTCCTCGTCGCTAGACACCGCAACATATTCACAGGTAACTCCTTCTCTAGCACACCGCTGGCATGGAGAACGAGGCTGCTGCTTGTCTGTAATGCACTAATATTTCATCAGAACTGTATATGAGAGTGCGGAGTTGCTTGTTTACTTTGATTTTACGTCTCCTGCACGCAATGCAAGCAATGCGATTCCTTTGGTGCCCTGGAAGCGGGGCTGTGGCAGGGAGTGACGAGGACGAAGTATGGCCGCGACTGGGATTGGGATTCATGCCGCACAAACTGTCGAGGTGCAGAAGTTGAACCCAGCTGGAGAGGTTTTATACTCAGATGAAACCTGCATACTTTACTTTGACTCGAACCAACCTGGGAGAATATTCATCCCGACGGCAGCATGCATATGCCGTCCATATGAACCGGCGCGTAGTTATGTCATCACAACTTGAATCCTAGGGCAGGGATTTACGCAATCCAAGTAACATACCCGAATGAACTGAGGTGAGAGCCCCAAGACAGCGTGCCGGATAAAGAAAAATTGAAGCGCATCGCCCAAGTTCACAAGCGCAAGGAATCTATGGGGAAGTCCCTTGCGATGCCACCAAGGAGTCGAGCTGAAAACGCATCGGTCTTGACAATGTTGCACACTGAAATTTTGACGGGCCAAATGTTTTTCAACGCGCCCTAGAATCAGCGTACCGAACTGATTTTCCATCCCGATTCCCATGAACCGGCGAGACAAGCGAGATGAATTTCCTAGGGTCCCTTGAATGTTCTGTATTAGAAAGAAAAACTACTCTGTTGATCGGCCTTAACATGACCTGGCCGATTTGGGATTCTTTCGACCAAATATACTCTCTCTCATGACGTATACTTGAAGATCTGTGCATCGCCACGCCGAGCCGAAGTCGCCGAGGTGCCTCGGATCTGCACCGTCGGATTCTTAATGTACAGCCGACGGTCCGTGAACATCGTTGCGCCGCAGTTCTCGATAAGGAAAGCAGGCGACCCGCTGCCGTTCCAAATGAGTTTATTGCCCCTGAAAACATTTCGTCGTATTCAGTTTGTCCACGCGTAGGTCGGGGGATTCGACTTCCGGTACATCACAAATAGATAAATAAGCGAACACGCACAGCCGTACATCGTAACCCCGCGAAGAAGAGAAACAAGACTACTGCACGAGCAGAGTCTTGTTGAACCATCCTACAGCCTGATCCGATGCCTCTTCAAAGGCCTCTTTAATCTCAGGATATTTAAGGTCTGGGCGCGAGGCAAAAACTGTGAGTAGTGCCTGAACAAACGCGGGCATGATGAAATCAGCGACCATTAAAGCGATTCACGGACCTTTGTAGTCCTTGAACTCATAGTCGACAAACGTATCCTTGCATTTTCGTTGGGTGAAAGCCGCCTCAGCTTCCAAACGTTTTTCTGGCGTAAACCACATGTCATCTATAGATTCTTCAGTTCCCGTGGTTTATCGTGAGAGCCGGTCAACTTATCTTCTGCGCATACCCACGAAGTGCAAGGATAAAATGAGCCATGAGAGGCAAGGGGGAAGTACTGCAGAAGCGAACTTTCAATGCTTCGAGTTCAGCAGTCGAGAACGGCCCCGGGCCGGGGTGACATACGACAACACTGGAAGAGATCGGTCGCTCCAAGGCGGATTGCCAGATCCGCCAAAACAAAAGCCGAAAGCCCCGATTTTTTCGTACTTCTTTCGCTCTTGAATAGCGTGGAAGAACTGCGGGCCAATAATGAATGACGAGATGGACAGTTTCAACATACGTACCGCGGAGACCCTTGTATCGACAACAGAGAGCCTGCTTGCTATGATGGATGGGATTCTGATGATCAAGGCTCAGTAAAACCACGCCCAACGGAAAAATCCCATCTTCTCTCCCGAGCGGCTTGGCACCATCATGCTGACCCAGGGGCCTGCCTGTTGAGGATTTCGTTTACGGCTTTCCAGGAACAAATATCGACAGATGGTACCGGCAGATAGGTCAGGCACCCAGACGTCACAAGCAAGTCATTCGGCCAGTCTATCTGCAATGAGTTTGCAGTTGTTCAATGCGAATTCTAATCTGTAGGTCGTATCAGGTTTCATGTTGTCTGAACAGGGCGCGTAAGACTCGACCCGTCGGGGAGGAGAACGACGGCGCGTCTGTTCTGTGTCTGAAGTTGTTGCTAGTGCGGAAGCGAGACAGGCGCCATAAATGTCAAAGGAGCCAGGTATACAGTCTGGGCAGCTCATGGTGAAGGTGTGAGGTATCGCAGCACAGATTAAGAGGAAATCAGCTCGGTCGGGTGTTGATCGAGTGGAATTAGATAGGGTTCAAATAAAGATTTGATTAGTCCCGAGTTCATCTGTGAGTAATTGTCCCATTCAACCGCTGCACGCTCACCTTCAAATGTTCGGTTAGTACGCAACGCATTGGCGGCCCGAAAACTTCACCGCACTGATAATTTACCTTGCTTATCAAGGTCTAGCCCTCTCCAAGCCATTGCGCCCGTGCCAGAGCCCCGCTGCGGTCTGTGATCGCCCATTTGGTATGCGTATCCTTGACGCGTCCCACCAGGGATTGCACACTTCAATCGTGGAGCGGGTGGAAGAAAGGAGAAACTCCGGTTAGAAAGTTCCAATATTAAGTAAAACGTGTAATTCCTTCGCCCCTTCGCGCTTCGGGATATTCCAAATGGTCAGACTGAGGTTGGGAGTGATCAGTCCACGGACTTTTGTGGGAGACCAGGGCAGACGAAATATAAACCTCTCAGTCGACTATTGAGACTAAGAATCGCAAAAAATGTTGCAGTGAGAAGAGACTGATTATTTATGGAGCTTTATGGAGACTCAGAAATCAGTCGCATGCATCCGAGTACGGATTTCTGACTCACGGGTCGGGCGTAACATGAGGCGTCCCCACTGCAACGTATCCCCGAAGACTGGTGTGAAGAATGGTGTTCTCAAAGGCGCCAGAACATTGTGGTTTGTGTCAAACCATATTCGCCCCGATTTGGTCAAGGCGATCATTTGTTCCCGGACCGGGACATCCGGCCACAAGTCTCAGCTGAGTCAGCTCTCATTGCCATCCCATGCCACCACATATCCATCCCGAGGGCACCACACTCCGGGACCCCTCCAAACTCTTCCATCAGACGGACTATATCCGCAGGCTTATAATAGCATCTTACTGGGTCATTATTATTCTCGCAATACCACTTTGGTGGCAGACAACAAGTATCGAACGTCTCTCCTTGCCGACCTCTCGTGTTCATGCGCAAGCGGAAAATAAGCTGCGGTTTCCTGTCCACATAAAACTTGAGAGCGTCCAGGATGCGTCGCTGCCTTCGGCGTTGCGCCACCTTTTGCAAGACAGAATCCGGAGATCCCCGCAAGCATGGAAAGGGCTTGATGTGAGAGTACGCGAAGTACGCGACGGGCAAGGTGTGTGTATTAGCGAAGAAATACGTCTTCTAAGGATTTATAGACGTAGATGCAGTTGAACCCGCCGACTCGTACACCATCAAGGCCGATGACGGTATTCCCCTTGTTAGTCAAAGGCAACTCACATACCCTGTGCGAGGTGGAACATGTAAGGTCGGCTATTTTCTCTGTTCCTATATTGAAGAATCCGCCTCAGTGCCAATCCTGGCCGATGCTCTGGCCAGTCTCCTCGTCCCGCCGATTGATGCTCATCGCGTCGCGCAATATTCCCCCCGCTATCGGCTCGCATTCACGCTTCTCAACGAAGACGCTGCAGCAGGAAAGTCAATATCGGGGTGGGATATCTCTGGTGCCATATCTCGTCAGTTGAATTTTAATCGGCCATTTTCGCGATCAAACGACGCATCCAGGGCATTTGTCGCCAATCCTCAGTGGCCTGTCCGTTCTGCACAATTTCACCATCGAGAGTCAGGTCCAATTCCACGCACCGCTCGCATTTTCCCCGACTCGCCTCGACAAGGGCTACGGACTAACGCCAGAGGACCTGACCGTATTCGTCAACTCGGCGGAATGGAGTCTCTGTATTTGTTCCTCTTCTTTGCGCGAATGTCTGCTCAATAATTCCCGAAAAGCATCTAGCGTGTCTAATGATCCTGTTTTGCATTTTATCGTGTTCATTCCCTCCGCCTCCCGCAGGCCCTTACAGATACTCGACGCACACGGTTCGTTCTCATTGAAAACGTGCACCCTCCTAACGTCCGCCAAGGCCTCCCATCCTCGTCTGATGCATTCCTCCTCCCGCAATGGGGCGGCATCGTCATCTACAACCCGCCCCCGGAGCTGGACGCGCACGTTCAGCTCCCCTCCTCCGCGCTCAATGCCGTCTTCTCGGCGTTCGCCAACCAGCTCCTCGCGCTCCTCGGTGTCCCCGGCTTGCCGCGCGAGATGCGCACAGACGCGTCGGTCCTCACGGGCTGGCAGCTCGACGCCCTCCTCCGCCGGCGCGCGCTGGAGAACGCCGAGGGTGCGCAGGACACGCTCGAGAGCATCGTCAAGCTCGTAGACCAGATCGAAAACATGCCCGTCGGGCAGGACGTCCGGGGCGACGTCCAGGACGCGCTCACGGCCCTCGACAAGGTTTTTATTTTCTTCCATCGAATTTGTTCCCCAGGCATTTTTGCATGACTGACGCGGAGATAGATGTACGCCTCGGCGTCTGCATCGCTGAATGAAACGCTGCGCCAATCGGCGGACGCGCTCACCCTCGCGTCCCGTGCTTTTTTCAACCCGGGGATGCTGGCGCTGCTGTACTTCCCTGCGGAGCATAACTTTGCGGTGTACACGCCCTTGTTCGCCAGTGCCATGATTCCGCTGATAGCTGCTGCGATTCGGGAGGTTTCGGTGTGGCGGAAACAAAGAAGAGAGGCTGCTCAAGCATTAGAGTAGAATAAAACCTGTAATCTTGTCGTCTGGGCACTAAAACTGAGGGATACAAAGCGAGGTCCGAGGAAGATACAGATACAGTATAGAATACACAATACACAAAATCCGCATTCTACGATATATAAACTCTCCGGAGGGCGGAAAACTTGCAGGTCGCCTTGCTCCGCGGACAGGTCACCATCCCGCCGTTTTTCAAAGACATCTCCTCCATTGCCTACATCAAAAAAACCTCAGCGAGCTCTTGCTGAAAAAAAAAAAGGATGATACGCACCTCGCGCGAGTACACATATCCGGTATCAGGGAACGCCAGAGGCATATTATCGGCATCCATGATCTTCCCTGTGATATAGCACACAATGGTCGAGTTGGCGTGGTGGCTGAGGGGCACCTCTTCCGCGAGCTTCCCCAGGCCGAGGCCCTGCGACCCGGAGCCGGCCTCGCCGTCGCACACGGGGCAGTCGACGTTCTTCGTCGCGTGGAGGAAGCACGCGGGGAGCTTCAGGGACGCGAGGCCCGCGTAGAGGCTGAGGTGCAGGAGTGGCTCCGTCGGGAGGGTGTTGAGGGAGTAGATGGCCGTGCGGAAGGACTGGACGAGGACCGTCCAGCGCGAGAAGTCGTATAGGCGCTGCGGCGCATTCAGTCAGGGAGATACGTATGTGGGATGCGAAGATACCTTGTATCGCCCGTAGGCCCTCTCCGGGCGGACGGCCAGCAGCACTGTGGCTTGCTGGATCTGGTCCATGTGCGTTTCCTTCCACGGCGCGAGGTGCTTCCGCGCGTACTCCATGGCCTCATCGTACTTGCATGCCCGGGAGAGCTCAATGTATTCCTGCAGTCGCAGGTCGAACTCGAGCGTGCTCTAAACGCCGCTAAGACGGGCAGACGGAGGTATTTGGCGGGAAAGCTTACCTTCATCTTGCGGAGCGCGGTCTTATTTTCATTACACCACGCAATGGCCTCCGTGCAGCTATGCCGCTCCAGGGCGTCCTCTATCCGCTTGATGTCGCTGAAGAGCTCAATGTCGACCAGGGTCTATACCTACCTGTGAGCACGATCCGCAAAGCAGGATATTCTGGGACGCACCTCGATGTGCTTCTCCTTCGCGATCATCCTGGCCGTCTTCTCCTTCCCGTTCCGCAGCGCCCAGTCGACCAGCCACCGGTCCAGCCGAGTGTCCGCCCACCGCCCGAACTCTGGGTCGTTTGCCATCGGGATGCTCTCGATCGTGGCGAGGTGCTGCAGCCGCTCGCGGATGACATCCTGCGTCGGCTTTCCGGCGGTGTCGTGGAGGTCGGAAAGCTACATACGACACGCAGTCTGAATTAGAGGTACCTTCGGGATAGGACGACCGCGCACCTTGCGCTTGAGGTTCTCCACGTTGGTGATCATGGCGTCAATGGACTGGATCGCCGCCTCGGAGTTGACGGAGCCAGATGAGGACTGCTTTGCGAGATCGGTTGCCGCCGACTGGACGGCTTTGAGGTCGCGCTCGACGTTCCGCTGGGACGTGCGGAATACTTTGCGATAGTTTTCGTAGGGGACCTAGTTGGTATGAAGCGCTGGTGTCTGGCTATGCAGCTGCGCGACATACCCTCGCAAAGGGCTGCTCGAACAGCAGAATCCCATCGACGTTGAGTTTGTTCGCCATGAAAGGAGGAAGAGAGGATCGGAATTCGGGCCGATGTCTCAAGATTTTGCGAGAATTGCGTTGACAACAAAATCCAACATATGTGAGTCTCAATGCGTGTTTATCGGATACAAGTCTGCTAGATACAGTTCACGAATACATCAACTAGAGGTCTAACTAATTAGAGACTCCACCGCCCTGAATAGGATTCAGTAGAAGGCAAGCATAAAGCGTGAAACGTACCATTCCATCCCACACCCGAGCACGACAAGAACTCTCCGAAGAGAGAAAAGTGGAAAAAATTGACACAGCAGACAAAGAGTAGTCTGAATCGAGTTACACCCATCTCACCGTTCGCGAGGCGGATCAACGGGGTGTGCTGCGAAGTGCACTGAAGGACGGTAATCTCTGCTCGCTCCGGAAGCTCCATGACTCCCCTCGTACGCCGAACGGCGCACTAGAGTCTCTCTGAAGCCTATCTCGTCGGTTGGGCTTGCGTAGGCCAGGTCCTGGGGGTCCAGACCAAGGTACAGACTGCGTAGGGACGTGTGGCCGCGTGGCGGGTCCAGCTGAGCGTGCCCCGTGTCGTGTACAAGCCGTGCGAGGCGTTCGAGGTGTTGTGGATGCGCGTCCCAGGATCGTTCGTAGACCGAGACCAGGCCGCTGCCATTTCAGACGCGTTTGGTTGAGGGACGGCCGGCAACGCCGTTGCGCAAGATCGACGAGCGATAGGGAGGGGAGTGACTACGATATGTGTCCTGGGCCCCTCCCTGCGTTCTCCGAGGAGAACACCTTGGGCGCCGATAGAGAAACATGGAAGAGCACACAGAAACAACCGCCCGGTCCCCGCGACGAGTTCCAAATCCAATTCTTCGAGCTCTCCCTTCGAAAAGATCTTTGAGACGATGAAAGAATAGATGGTTTTCTGATACGCCGCTCGACAATTAACGTCGGGCCCCGCTGGGGCCAATCGAGGGGGACTAGAATGCTCAGACCTTGGCCCGCTCGTGGAAGAGAACTGTAAAAGTTCTGTGCGGAACGAGCATCGCAGCCTTGGGTCTGCTGTGGTTGGAGGAAAGGAGAAAATCCAAATCGATGTCTTTTATGTGCCTTACGTAACTCCGCTTCGCACTCCGACTTGGTCCTCCCTCCCTGACTCAGTCTTTGCTCATACATTTGCCAGCAACCTGTCCTTACCAGGAGTACCGGTGGGAACACTGAGTCGCTGACGAGTCCGACTGGTCTGGGCGTGCTTCTCGATTCGAAGACTAGGCTGATTCGACTCAAGTGTCGTTGACTGAGATCCCATCCCCTTCCTGGCCAATCCAAACCCTCAGCTATCGCTCTCTATGTGGATTACGCCGGAGTCTTTCCTCCTGAATCATATACGACTGCGACATGACTCAGATCGGCCGGGTCTAAGGCGAACCTCGCCTGCTACCCAAATAACGCCTAATACTTCCTGCTCTCCGAAACAACTCATCTCGATTCCCCTGCCGCAAGCGTCGGACCCAGTTTTTTGAATAAAGTCGAAATCAAATATAGTCCTCCCGGCAGCCTTGTTACGCCCGCCACCCAACAATCCATTTGTGCTAGTTTTTAACTCTACGAATCCCCGTGCGATGCCGCCGATGCGGACCGCTGAATCTCGGCCGATCACGGATTCACGTCCATCCTCTGAAAGTACATATGAAACACTGTCCAGTGTCGAGCTAGGCTTTCCCCTATTGTCACATCTGCATCCTAGTACACACCAGACCTTCCTTGGAATCGCACCGACAAAGACACACCATTCTTTTGACAACCCGAATTAATGGTCTCCGAGTATCGATTTCGCCACAAGATTCTAAGTTTGGAATGATTTTTCGCTTGGGGATCTTGACTCAAACATTTATCTCTCGGACTAGATGCACGGACGGGAATATTCATTTGAAGACCGTGCCGGTTGGGAAGTTGTCACAAGCAGCGCCTTCCTGTGAGCAGCTTCGCCTGCGAGGACAACTTGCATGTCGCTTTCCGACCCGTTTCGCGTAAATACACATCACCTCACCTCCCCCTATTCTGAAAACTGTCAAGGCCTTCCACACTTTCTATTCGCATTTTTTATGCATCGGCTGAGGGTGTAACGACCTCTGCCGCTTTTCTGCGATAAAAGTCGTTGGCCGGTCCGTGCGCTGTTTGGCCTTGCTTTGATCCGGATGCAAATGGCCGGCCGCTTTCTGCTTTCCACCTCCACCAGCCCATTCAAGGTCCTGGCGTTTCCCTTCCTCACTTCCCATCTCTTCTCGTCTGAACCAGCATATACTCGTATTGTATTCAACCACCTCGTTTCCCGACTTTGTGCGGAGACAGCATTGGCCGTGCGACTAGCTGTGTGCAGCACGGTTTTGCAATGACATTGGCATGCCGATATCGATCTCCTCAGGAGTCCAAGGGAGTGCGTTGGGGCCGAAGTGCTGGGATCCAGTACTGCATGAACTAGTAATAGCATCCAGAATTCAGCATTGCTTGTAAATAGTATAAATATATAGGGATCATTCAGGCGTAGAGCTGTAATAGCCGGAGCCATAACAAATGCTGCACAGGATATGGGCCCGACTCGCCCATTCCAAGAGATTCTAGACGTTATATTGCATGACATATCGATGTAGGTTGGATCGCAAGCTGTTGCCAAATAAAGTTGTGTTTGGCTAGGTGGCGGTTCACCGTTTCTTCGTTCAACCCATCTCCCGACATCCACGTCTCCAGCTCCAACATCTTTCGGGCGACAACCACCCCCTGAAACCTATAGAGTACAGCTTCCGCTTAGCAGTTCAACTGGTCTGGCGCTGCCAGATTTTGACGGAGGTCATCTCGGCTCCTGACTGACTTTGCTGGCGTATGATGTCTTCTGGAGACTACCCATTCCCTCCAGTGCCATCTACATCTAATATTTTGCACCCCCGTCGTGCATCCGGGTCTATTCCTCTATCGTATGATGTCAGCAACACTTCTATATAGCGCATTTTTCTCTTACTTACCCAGATTATCTGGTGTTTTTATTTCATCTGCAGAGGCCCCCAGCTGCTCTACCCCTTCGCAGGTCTCCTTCTCCTGGGATGTCGCGAAGATACGGTCCGTACGAGGATTACCCGGCGCCCAGATCCGCCCCCGCATATCGAGGCACCTACCGCCAAACATCCAATTCGTACCGCCCTGATTCGCATCCATACAATCCTCGCTCGCCCACTATAGACCGCTTTTATGGTGGGTCGGCACGAGACGCAGATTCTGATCCTTGGGATCGCTCCGCTCCTTGGCAGCCGCCCGATAAAACTCCTTGGCCAGACAGGCGAGCGTTGACGCTGTCACCTACCTCTGTCGTATCTCGCGACAGAGTCCGCAGTGATCCAATAGCTGTGCCACGATCGATGTTTGAACCTTCGGATGCTTGGAAACAGACGCAGAATGATCGGCCTCTGTCTGTTCACAGGTACAGCCTCACTTTTTGCTTCGCCCGTTGAAAACCCTCATTGTGCAATGTTTCAGTCCAAAATCCCCTGCCGTTGAAAGGCAAGGAATGCGGAATTTTCGGGATCATTCTCCGGAAAGGCCCGCACGCGGTCGCTCCCCACCTTATTTTGCTCGCAATGATCGCTACCGCCCGGATCAAAATGGCCGAGGCACCGGTCGTCTAAATTCTTACCGACCGACTTTTGATTCCGTGCGCCAGACTAGCAGTAGTTATAGACCAAGCCCTGATCTACCTAACCGCTATCATGACGAGCCCCGCCGACGAGCTTCCCCCTCTATTTCAAGTTCACGATCCCGCCGATCGTGGCGCTCTTCTCGCTCACGTTCGCGGTCGCGTACACGGTCAGAATCGGCTTCGCGTTCGCGCGACCGAGTGCGATCTTCAGCAACCAATTCTCGACCGAGCCCTGAGCGCGACCGACGATCCACTTCTGACACAGGCTCTGATAGACTGGGTCGGCGAGGGACAAGGTCGCCGTCGCGATCTCCTTCTCGGTCATCTATCGCTTCTACACAAGCGTCTGATCGTCCTCCGTCGCGCCATCTCTCTCCAGTGACCGCTCCAGTATTGGACACTTCTACTGGGGACGGCCCTTCAGAAAATGTACATCACCTTTTTACACCTTCGCCGAAGCCCAGTGCTCCGGCATCCCCCTCCAGGCCCCCCAATCGCGCAGATGTCGACCAAGCGAGCACCGTGCGGGGGCCTTCGTCCGAGCCAGTGCCTGGTCTTGGTCTCGGTAATATTATTCCATCCACAGGTCCATCTCTGGAAATTCCAGAGGGACAGCAGTACGGCGACGTCCATCGTACTCGTAAGTGGCATCGTATGTGCTAATCTAGACTGAGAATAATTGTCTCAGCGTGGCCGCCGATTGTAAACAAACCTGACGCGCAGCCAAAAATCGCTGACCTTCAAGCACAGGTAGGCTAAACAATTTGGACATCTCGCTGACTTGACTCCAACTTTTCTCTTTCTAGCAGCCAAAGACCACGAAACTGGTGTTGCCCACCTGGGATGTACTACCGACGAAACGAGAACCACCTATGTTCGGCCCTGTCCCGCCTGTTCCCACTCGACGCTCGCCCAGTCCTGTTCGACGTTCGACCACTCCTCCTCGACGTTCGCCCAGTCCTGCTCGACGTTCGCCTAGTCCTGCTCAACGCCCGCCCAGTCCTGCTCAACGCTCGCCCAGTCCTGCTCGACGTTGGCCCACTCCTATTCGACACTCGCCCTCCCTCGCACCCATGACAGTCGAGGAAGAGCCGCCTGTCTCTTCGCCTCCGCCAAACAAGGATATTTCTATGCCCACAGAACCGCAGATCGACTACACTTTCGCGGACATACCGCGTCTGGCCGACGCAAAATCTATCGCGGATGCTCTGCGGACTGTCATAATGACGCGGCTTCTCCGAGATCGCCAAACGCGGGACGAGCGTGTGAATCCGGTCCTAATGGAGAACCTCGCGATTGGATTGCCGCCCGAAGAGAATTCGGCCAAGACGCAGGAGCAACTGATCGAAGAGATCTCTCTGCAGCGCTTCACGCAGACTCGCGATGACTCTCCCTTCCTGTGTGCTAAATCTTGGCTCTCTGTGCGCTTCGATCGGCGACGGACTGCGCTGGACGAGAAGAAGGAGTACTTGAAGCTCGAGTACCAGGCGCTGCACGATCATTGGCGGCGGCATTGTGATTCGCTCAATCAGCAGGCCATGACGAAGCCCGTCGAGTCTGAAAATGTGCCGGTGTCTGGGCGGACGACGCGGCGATCTGCAGCGAATTTGGGCGATACCGTGCGGTCTGATCTAGAGATGGAGCAGATCATTGCGAGCTTGGGGTACGACGAGGCGACGGATCCGAATCAGCTGTCGGCGAGGAACCTCGCGACCATTCCCGACATGATATCCGTTACCGGGCGGGTGGAGTACGTGTTCGACGACACGAACCATTTCGTCGAGAATCCGAGTGAGTATTATGCGCCATACACGGGCATCAACGACTGGACGGAGCCCGAGAAAGAGATGTTTCTGGATAAATACGCTGCGTTTCCGAAGCAGTTTGGAGCGATTGCGGAGTTCCTGCCGAACAAGACGGCGTCCCAATGTGTCGATTATTATTATCTGCATAAGAAGAAGTTGATCGACTTTCGGCGGGTGGTGTCGCAGTTTGCGCCCAACAAGCGCAGGCGGAGGCGGACGGGGAAGCAGAAGGGGAACGGATTGCTTTCGGATATCCGTCAGCACGACGCGGAGGTCAATCGCGATCAGGATGACTCGCCGTCTTATACTGGGCGGCCGACGCGGGGGAGACGCGTCATTCCCGAGGCGAGGAAACCCTCTGTGCGTCGGAATGCGCTGCAGTTGGAGGTTACCTCTACGGCGACGCCGACGCCAGAACCGGAGGCGCGTCCGAAACGCCGGCGCGTTGCTGTATCGAGTCGGAGTGTGCTGTACCAAGACGATTTGCTGGATGACGATACGGTCAGTACCTTATACCAAGTTTCTTTCTTAGTAGCTTAACGGGGAGGATAGGACGGCGAGCCCAAGAAGAAGAAACGGGGACGCAAACCCAAGTCCGCTGCGATACTTGTGAATGAGTTTGTTACTCCTGTCGCTACCCCTCCGATCACGGATATGGACCTCGATTCGAGGGTACCTACACCGATCCAGTGGTCGAGCGAAGACAAAGGTTGGTTCATAATGGAGTGCTGATAATCGGCTTTTCAATTTCTAACCTTTTTTTGACTTGTAGCCTTGTTTCTGGAGCTTCTTGCTCAGCTCGGTGAAAACTTCAAGCGAATCGCAGTCGCGATGCCGAATAAGGCAAGTGCGGATGGTGCAGGCTTAGTTTACTTGTCTAATCTAATCGTTTACCCAAGACCACCGCTCAAGTTGCGGAATACTTTACGTCGAATTTCGCGGAGCTCGACCTCGGGTCGATTGCTGTCAAGGCCGTGCAGACTGCGACGATGGTAGACCTACCTGAAGATATTTCGATTTCTCGTGCGGCGTCGACTCTCGATACGACGTTATCGTCTGCTCCTTCGCCTTCCGCGCTTCAAGACACCGGTTCTGCGCCCGTTCGTCCCTCCACTGATGTCCAGCCTCGCTTGTTCTCACTTGCTTCGAAGCCGGACACACCGCTCGTCACTGACTCGCAATTGGCGGAACCGACTGCGAGCACGCCAGCACCAAACGATGCCGCTCCCGCGTTGGACCCGAATGAGATGTGGGACAGTATGGATCCGGGGTCTGGTATGCAATCTTCAACAGCGTCCGGACGGGTATCTCCAGCGCTGACCGCAACTACGCCCGTTGCTGTTTCCGTCGCTAAACCCGCTCCGGTTATGGTTTCACTCAAGTCGCCAACCGAGGTACAGTTTCTACTCAAATATGTCTTTCCTAGCTGAAACTCGCATGCAGATCGTCTCTGAAAAGAGCGCGTCCCATGAATCTGGTGCCGCGGGACCTTCCGGCCAGAATACTGTTACGGATAAGGAAAACGACACAGGGCCTCAAGCTCCTCCTTCTGACCTCAAATACTCTCCTCCTGTGATGTCCTCTCTAACTTATGATCCCACTTGGGGCTACTACGGCCAAGAGGGTGTCACCAGCCCGCCGAATCGGTACCCGGACAGCGGTGTACCAGCGCGCCCATACTCCCCCGGTCAGCCTGTGCCGTACGTTGCTCCGATACATCCGCCCACTCGACCACCAGTCGGTGTCGTCACCTCCCGACCGCCGCCTATGATGCCGGGCCCCTTTGCTATGGCGTATCCTTATTATATACCGCCGCCCTATCCGTCCGCCTCTTACCACCCTTACAGCTCGTACAAATCATGACACCGACTCTTCGCTCCCGTATATCTGGATACGAGGACAATTTTGGAAGCGAGACACGTAGATGTCGCACTATTTAAGCGTATTAAATAACTACCCAGTTGTTGTATTGTTATAGGCTTGCGTTCTGCGTTTGATTTGCGTTGGTCTCAGCGCCGCTCTTCGACCTGCGTATACGTGTGAACCAAGTCGTCTAGTTTTTATGAGACTAACCATTATGATATGATATCCGAAGTTTGTCTTGACCTACAACAAACGAGGTGCGAGTCAGACTTGCTGTAGCGTTGTGTCTAAGAGACTTGGCTTGACCAGCGAAGATATGATAGGCTTGTCGACGGTCGAGGGTGTTAGCGCGAAAGCGACATCTTGAAACGCGCCAACCTGGACACGTTGACGCACGTCCCTCTTGCTAGAAGACCCGCACTCACCATACTTCCTCTCACCATCCAGCCGAGACTACCACCAGCTATTGCATGCTTCCGAGTCAGTCGTCGCCCGCAGCCATGCCGGAAACGACTCGCCCTTGGCCTTGTCTTCAGAGTACTCTTGCGCCACCTCTTATCAACGTGTGAGGCCAGATTCGGTGAAAGAGAATGAATCTCGCAACTGTTGAATGCCTGCCCCTCCTGGATCTTCGTCAGGGCTTCTGTGGCCTTGGAGTGTTTCTCGCACAATATGTGGCGGACCTATCTCACAGTCAGTCAATAAAGTCGGTTGGGGTCCGAGGGATGTGGGATGCTTACGTTTACTGCGGTCACAGCTTTGAGCCCCTGCGACGAGGTTCCAGTCCGCGCGCGAGGAATCATCGTAATTCAGAGCACCTTGGCCGATTTATCCTTATCCTCTGCATCTTCCCCTGTGCTCTTGCCTTTCCCTTTCTTGTCTCCACCCTTCTTGTCGGCGGTCTTCTTCTCTGTAGATGACCCTTTCTTGGGCGGCATGGTCGGTTCGACGTCGCGCAATGAAGCAAGTCGGATCGGACGGACCCGGATCGGCAATTGAACTTCCGACGTCATGACTCCGAACTTGTGCGACCCGCTCGTTTTGTCGCCCCAATACGCTCTATTCTTCCAGGACTCCGTGAACGCGTGAACTTTCGGTCTCGCACGGCGAATACTCTGGTAGCTGGAATTCACAGGGTCTAGGCTTTGCAATGCGGTACATAGTACTAGTACTCTTCGAAAGACGCCTGCGCAAGAGATAACTTTAGGAGCCTAGGTCTTCTTCGGAACTTTTGACTTTACCCCACGGGACCCATCCTCTGTCACCGTGACCCTGGTTGTCATTATTGCGACACCGCACTCTGCTTACCCTGTTTTCTCCGACTTTTGGTCAGGCTCTGCCATGTGCAGTGGTGGTTTATTCATCTACTGTACTGTCCGATTTTCCCCGCAACTCTTTCAGTCGCCGGAGTCCCTCCCCTCCTAAGAATACACCAGTTGCTTTGAAACCCTGTTATGTGCGTCGCCGTCCAATATCCGACACCTCCTTCTTTTCCCGGCATGTTAATCATTTGGCGGCTGGACGCGGAAGTCACGTTCAGGCCACCTTGCAATATATATTCGAATTCCCAAGTCGACTGAATATCATTCTCAATGTCCAGCCCCTTGTATCCTGTAGAACTTGTCTCAACTTTCGCAGCAATCGGCGTCGCGGCGCTGTATGTGAAATACCTGCGACGTGACTCCCAGTCTACTTCCCCGGGCCCACGCTCCATACCCATCGTTGGGAACCTTTTGGATTTCCCTAAACACGAACACTGGCTTGTGTATCAGGAGTGGAGCCGCCGGTATGGTACGCTCGGAGGCACTACGGGCCCGTAATATGGGAATCACCGAATATAGGTTCCGATATTGTTCGTATGAATGTGTTCGGGACGGATATCCTCGTCGGTCTTATGCTTTCCGTTGTTTTCGGCGCTCTAACGAATATTTGACTGGCAGGTCGTGAACTCTGCACAAGCGGCGGCGGCACTCTTCGGCCAAAAATCTGCCATTTATTCGGACAGGTCGGCATTACAGTTTATATGTACTGATATCGCAAAGGCTAATGATTTCTCAGGCCGCGGATGCCCATGCTTTGCGAGCTGTAAAAATGCACCCCTGCCTCGTTATTCCAAGCTCATTTTTTAATTCCCTAGCGTCGGGCTTGGATGGCACTTTGGTTTCATGCCCCACGGCGGCGACCACACTGCGCACCGGAGGATATTCACACAGGAATTCAGTGCATCGGCAGTCCATGGTTATCAGGAACAGGAATTGAAATGGACCAAGACACTTCTGAAAAATCTCCTCGCTGAGCCTCAAAATTTCATGGAACACATACAACAGTGGGTCGAAGTAATCTTCACCCATTGTTTAATCTAAACTTTGCATAGCATGGCTAGCGGAGTAGCATTGGAAATCACCTTTGGGCTCCAGGTACAACCCTCTGGTCAGCCGGACCCGTTCATTGCCGCCGCCAAGCAAGCTGTTGAAGCGATGGTGGAGACCGGCTTGTACGGCAGCCACCTTGTGGATTTCTTACCCATTCGTGAGCTGCTTGGTGCGAGTCATTCGCTGTACAGGATCTCATACAGGGTCTTTCCAGTTGAATATATCCCCAGCTGGCTTCCGTACGCCAATTTCAGGCGACAGGCGAATAAATGGCGCAAGTCATCTGACATTGCGGCTCATGTTCCGTTCGACATTTTGAAAAAAGCCGTAGTAAGTTTAGGAGGTTCAGATTTTGGGCCGTCATTCATTTGGCATCATTCCAGGCCTCGAACGACTACGTCCCATCCATTGGTTCTAAGTTCCTGACCGGTGATGAAAGTGCTGACGAGACGGCGGTCCGCCAAGCAACGTCGGCAGCATTCGCCTCCGCTTCTGCAGCTGTAAGCCCGTTCATGACTGCACCAGCCTAAAATTCTGATCGATCGTTAGACGGTTTCCACTCTCACTACATTCATTCTTGCCATGGTACTTTCCGCGTCGGCTCATTGTAAGAGCACTGACCTGAATTTCCCAACAGTGCCTCTACCCCGATGTCCAGACCAAAGCGCAAGCGGAGATCGACCGAGTTATTTCTGGGCGGCTTCCGAATTTCTCCGATGAAGAGAGTCTCCCGTACGTCACCGCCCTTATTCGCGAAGCTGGTCGTTGGCATCCTGTAGTTCCACTTGGTATGTGGTCACAGCGGCAGCGTCGGTTGAATCACCAACTTATTTCATTCGATAGCTTTCCCTCATATGCTTTCGGCGGATGACACTTACGAAAAATATCATCTCAAAGCCGGTTCTATTGTCTTCCCCAACGCTTGGTAAGTCATATTCACAATGGCAGTCGATCCATATCTCATCATCCTCAGGGCAATATCACACGACCCAGCTGTATACCCGGACCCCCATATTTTCAAACCCGAGCGCTTTTTGACGAACGACGGGAAGCTAAATCCGCACGTGAAGGACCCAGAAGCCACCTGGGGATTCGGTCGACGATCGTGCCCCGGACGTAAATTTGCTACGTCAGAGATGTACATCGTCGTCGCCACAATCCTCGCCACGTTCAACATCTCGGCCGCGCTCGACGGCAATGGAAACCCCATCGAGCCGTCGGGCGAATACCGGAGCGGCATGTTGAGGTTCGTTTTCACTGATTATTTGGCGACAAGATGTTAATATGGGTTTCAGATATCCTAAGGCATTTGAATGCACGATTAAACCGCGCTCGGCGGACACGGCTGCTTTGGTTTCCGAGGCCGAGTTGGACTGAATTGAGTCAATTTCGAATTAGACTGTAATTGCGTTCGTTCTTAGTACACCATATCGACTAATTGAAATAATTATCATCGCTGCTCAATACCTCTGATTTTATATGTCTGTCCTTTCATCTAGTTATCACGTCCAACAAGTTTCTCGAACAATCCTCATAATATCAGTTTGAATCAAGTAAATTTCCAGTTTTCGAATATGGGTGCGGAAAGAATGAGGGGTCGACTTGGGAAAACTAATTCGTTTTTTTTCTGAAGAGGAAAATGGACATTGAGAGAAGCCTCAGAAGGACGGGAGCTGCAAGGTTAATTGGGGGTTTATTTAGGCCGGCCCCCGATGCCACACATCAGGGCACAGCTTTTGACGAGGTCTGTACCTTTCCGTTCGAAAACCATGATTCCGCGGCTGCCTGCGTACCCTTCAGCGGCGACCAGGAAGTCGCTGTCGCCGTCCCAACTATTGACGACCAAAAAATCCATAGCGGCGGCCCTTTTGGCCACCGCAGCACTTCCTTCGACGAAACGGGACACCCCCGCCGCGCGTAACTTCGTCTCGACCTACGCAAAGGACACGGCGCGGACCACTCTCGATTCCTTGATCTGGGAAACCCCTGTCCCGCAGGACGAAAAGTTGATTCGCCAAAGGGCCCTCATTTTGGCCGAGAAACTCGCTGACGGGCTGGATCTACAAACACTTGTTGACATTTCGATAATATACGCCCGCACCCATGCTACGCAGACACGTGCGATCCTCGCTGCTGGCCTTGAATCGACCCCTCCGGAGGTTCAGTCTGAGCTGATCCCGGCCCTCACGCTCCTCTTGTCCTCATCTCAGGGCCTGTACGCGCTGCGGAAAACGGGTTATTGTATCTCATCCTTCCTCCATGTCTGCCCCCGAAAAACCCTGCGTGCGTTCACGCGCTCCAAGGACTTCATCATAGCGCTTGCAAAAGCATACGATGCCGGATTATCCACCCTTGCCCATTCGTACGGGGGTCTTTCTGTTTCCGACTCGAGAGAATCCGACGAGGTCAGAATATATATCATCAGTTTATCTGCCATTCTCATCGTCTGTTTCTTGCAGTGGGAGAGAATCTGGGTCGAAACCAAGGTGTCCCTGGTGGATTCATTCCATATCATCATAAGATCCCTCCTCGACGACATGGCATCTTCCAGTGGCGCTGCCCTCGCCGTCGAAGCTGATCGCACCTTCGATATCATATTTGAGCTTCTTGGACTGCCCTCCTCGTCGCAGTCCAATCCTGGCCAGACCCCGTTTCTCGACCGCTCGTTGTTGGCAGATTATCAACACACCTATGATCTATCCCACACGCTTGCCTCCTCTCTCCGACACGCGGAAGAGAAGGACGCCAGGGTCGATTTACTCGAATCAACGCTGCAGTCGCTGAGCTCTTCTTCGGAAAAAGAGCCCGGAGCTCTCAAGATACTCCTGAGGTCGTCGGGAATAGCACCCGGTGTCGACAATCTCGGAAGAGGTTACCCGAAGAAAACCGATACGAAAGGGAAAGGAAAGGAGGCACCCGCCCCGGCAGTGGCGGCTGCCGCCGAAGACCCAGAACTTGACGTCAATGTCACGAAAGTCTTGGACATCTTACCTGATCATGCCCCGGAATATATCCGTGCGCTACTGTCCGACCCATCCTACGCGACTCCAGAGCAGGTGGTTGCGGCCTTGCTCGAAGGAACAGCCCCTTCTCTAGAGGAACTCCAGCGTTCTCCTGCCCCACTAGATGAGATAACGAGCTATGTGAGGCGGAACGTGTATGATGAAGAAAGTATGGATTTGGCGCACGTAAGGGTCGGCAAAAAGACTGAGTGCGTGGACAGTGTCTTTCTCAATGCTCTGAATACTGAGCACGTCCTCAGCCAAGAATCTGTGCTTCGAGACCGCACGTTCATCGAGCAGATGAAGGCTGACATCCTTCGAAGAGCGGAAGAAATCTCCGATGACGACGAAGACGAGGAATGGGGAGAAGGCGATAAGAGCGGCGGTGGCAAGGGTAAAATCAAGGGAGACATCGAAGACGGCGATCTCGATATGGACGCCGTTCACGACCGTGTCAAGGTCGCTGGGGACGGGGAAGAGAGCGGTGGCGAAGACGGTGATACAGAGGAGGATGAAGAAGCTCTCAGTCCCGAAGCGGTTTGCGAGCTCGCTTATATCCGGGACCCAAAGCTCTTCGAACGCGATGCCCAGACGCGGAGAGGGACGGCAAGAGCAGATTTGAAGGCTCAAACTGGTGCGTGATTCGGATTCTGTTCATGGAGTCGATATTCAAATTGACATGTTCCTTTAGGTTGGACTGACGAGCAGCTGGAGGGATGGAAGATCATGTTAGAGAGAAACGTAAGCGCTCCTCCCTCGATTATCTCGCTTGCGCTAAAATTGCTACCAGCCCCAGAAGGACAAGATCCTGCAAAAGCACGAGTTTGCTGGGAACCAGAACCAGATCATTTCGGACTCTCATGGTGCTTCGTCTTCTAGGGGAGGTTCTCAGCGTGGTGGCGGGCGTGGAAGAGGAGGCCGCGGTGGCAGGGGCAGAGGTCGCGGTGGTGGTGGCGGAGGAGGTGACGATGCGACGGCTCGTGAACGTGCTTGGAAGGATAAATCCAAGGCGAGCCGCGGCAACCACAATCGTAAGAGAGGACACGACAAGAAGATGGCCAGAGCTGGTGGCCCTTCGTAGCCAATAGAGCTTCCTGTGCATCGACAGTGATCCTGATGTACCGCCGCTTAGCATGCGTCCATTTTCTCCCAATCGACGTTTTCCTTGTACTACACTGAAAAGTTACAGTGGTTTATTACTCCTAATCCTTCTCGTCGTATAAAGAGGTCCATCCTGGCCGCCCGGCATACTGGAATCGGCTTTGCTGTTTCGAGGAAGGTGGTGACGATGCGCGAGCCCACACCACATATAACCATTCCGATCACTTGGTCAGCCTTGTGAGGTGTAACGCGGACTCTCGTTTCAGCCCTGGTGATTCCTTCTTTCTGCCATCTGGGATATGACAGTCCCATCACGCGGGATCTCCCGCCGATCGCGTGGGACCGTCCCTTCGGCTAGGGACGGAGATGTTTTCGGTTATATCGGCTGATCGGACCGTCGAGCCAAGCGAACTGATTCGCGGCTTACAGGTCCGCCTTTTGCAGGCTCGGGGCGATCGACGATGCAATCGGGGGCGGCGTCGGCGTCACCCGCAAGCCGCTGTCGTTGTCTCTGCCGCTCTGGTCATCATCCCCCTCGTGCTCCTCCCTCTTTGCGAACTCTGTGTCCTGGTGGTGGTCTCAGCTTGCCGACACTGGTCTGTCATGCCAAAGGACACCTCAAACAACAACCCCGAGCTCCCATTCCCTGGGGAGTATGGCCCGAATGGTTTCGCAATTCAATACATTTGTCTGTACGTCGAAACTCCCAAAATTTTGACAGGGCTGCTTCGTCTGATTTGATACGCGAAGAGGATCACTCACTAATTCGGAACTATCGGAGCATTGCAAGACCTTCAAGCTAGCACATTCGGGCAACAAGACAACACTCACTAGCCGCCTAACAGAGTTCTCTAAAGACAAATCCCTCTGGGAGAGGTAAGTGTTTATACAGCGGCTGGAAACTTTACTCAAAAAATTCAATTCCTCTATTTCTTCTATGCATAGTCTCATTCCGGGTGCTACGAATGCGCACAAGGGCACTCGGAAGTCAGAGAAGAAAACGAAACCCAAAGGTTCTTCTCTTCGCCGTGAGACCCTCTTCAATGGGGCAGCTGGTGTACGTGTCCTCAATGCTCCTGTCACTGAGCGTTCCAAAGACCTGCGCACCCCGGAGGAGAAGGCTGCCATATTACCTTGGGTAGGCTCTTAAATTATATTCATAACCGTATTTAATAGGGACGGTCAGAATAAAGCCCAGAGGCGGTTCTGAGGGCGGTTCTGGAGTCGGTTCTGGAGTCGGTTCTCGAATTAATAAATCGTGGGAAAAACCGGAAACGCCTCGATTTGCAGAACCGCCTCTGGAGGTAGTCTCTCTTGACAGACACTTTATCAAATCTTGCTCGTTCCTCGCATGATAAAGTCTGTTGGTTACCGCGCTGATTACTACCTTATTATGTAAGCTTTCCTTTTCCGGTGTCCACGTGCACCACCCATTGACGCGCCTTGGACGCGTTGTGCGGGCCAAACAAAGTATCCACCACCTCTGAGGGTACCAAGTCATCCCAGATGTTCACCAACAATACCTGGAAATTTCTCTGCCAAATAAAGAGACCCAGACTCCTTGTTTGGATATTCTGGTGGAATTTCAGTGTTTCTTGCCCAAAGATATTGATTTTCTGTAGCCAGATATGGTGCTCTCACCTATAATATCTAAGGTGGTTTTCCTATGTGTATATGACACTGATGGGCCTCCTTTGGTGAGAGCGGGGGGAAAACACGTCCAAGTC
This sequence comes from Mycena maculata, assembly GCA_029448575.1. Taxonomy (NCBI): domain Eukaryota; kingdom Fungi; phylum Basidiomycota; class Agaricomycetes; order Agaricales; family Mycenaceae; genus Mycena; species Mycena maculata. The sequence goes on from JARJLG010000123.1 coordinate 141,283, forward strand.
GCGTCCATAAGAGTTTGCACGTGAGTTCCGAAAACGGATGCTTACATAATAAGGTAGCTGACCGGGTAATCAGCGCGGTAACTAACAGACTACTCTGGAGGCGGTTCTGCATGCGATTCCGGTTCCGGTTCTGGTTCTCGCTCTCAGGCTTAATGTTGTAAAGTGTTATATCCATGCAACATCCCCAGTCTTCTCGTCGACCTTCCGGTAGCTCCGGTAGGTTCCGAGGCTCCGGTAGTATACCGGAGCCTCCGAACCGTTCCGGTACCATCGGGTTTTTACGCAATGAAGGATTACTGAGCGTTTCCCGTTTATCCGTCTTCCTTCCTTTTCACTTATTGTCATACGACTTCTCATCAGCCCATCTGACTTGACTTATTGTTAAGAACCACTCTCCTTCCTTTTATGGAATACAATTAGATACTTAGTATAAATACGTCTTTAATATGTCCTGTACGTCAGATTGATAATTGACGTTGCTTGGCTCATTTCCCTTGCACTGAGTCGTCTCCGTACTCTCCGGTTCCCTCCGGTACTCCGACTCGTCTTCCTCTATCGGGTACCTGCCGGTTAGGGTAGTCACTCACCCTTGACCCCCTGTGGTGTTGTGATCCTCTTCCGTATACGTTCCGGACCCTCCGGCACTCCGACGCTCCGACATACCGGAGCCTCCGGTCTCTCGGCCATTTACTCTTTGGGTCCACCCCGGCTCGGTATATAACAGTATTATCAATCTCACTACTCTGACTGGCAATGTCTCGTCTTCCTAATCCAAATCTACCCAACACGGAACAAATCGAACGCTCCAACACTGGTCGGACTGATCGGGAACCTCGTCGAGAATCCCGTATGTTCAGCCAGATTGTTCCGATGAGTACTCCGGTCCAAGTTCTCGGTCCGTCGATGTACCCGTCTATTCCGGTATCACCCACCCTTCGATACACTCCGCATTTCACTCGGAGTTCACCCGCGCCACCTATGCCATCTCCGACAACAATTCCGGGGTTAGTTCTCAATCCCCGGACCCCCGAGAATCCGGTGAGATATCCGGCCTCACCCCATCCACGCCGCGCTGCAGCAATCTCTCGTAGCGTATCTCCCATCGCTGGGCCTCGTATCGTTGAGGTTCCGGAAGATCCCCAGGAGGCTTCCGAAGACTCCGTACATTCCAGAGGTCATGCAGCAAGCCTCCACTTGTCAGAGGAGCTTCCCGAGCGTGATCCTGCTCCTTCCATTCATGACGGGGGCAGTAATAACGGCGATGGAGGCGATGGTGGCAGTGATGGTGGTGGTGGTGGAGGTGGTGGTGCTGGTCCACCGCCTGGCCCTCCCGGAGGTCCACCCGGAGGTGGTCCCGGAGGTCCCGGCGGTCCCGGTGGTCCTGGTGTTCCAGGTGGTCCACCCGGAGGCCCCCCTGGCGGTCCACCTGGTGGTGGTCCCGGCGGTCCCGGTATACCTCGTGCTCCTCGTCGTGTTCCGACGCCTGAGGCCAACGAGGCCTTAATTATGGACACCATCCGGACCTTCCGGGATGCCATCAATGTTTTCTCCGCTCGTCCCGCAGACCTTCCTCCTCGTTCCAACCGATCCAATCTCCGTAATCCGGACACCTTCGATGGATCGGACCCGGCTAAACTCTCGTCCTTCCTCACCCAGTGCTATTTGCACTTTGCGGAGCGTCCGCAAGACTTTCCGGACGACGATGATCATATTCTCTACATCATTTCGTACCTCCGGGGCAGCGCTCAGCAATGGTTTTCCCCCAACCTTTACGACCCGACCATCATTCCGGTCTGGGACGGCAACTTTGCCGTCTTCATTCAGGAGCTTACGTTAAATTTCGGGCCGCATGATCCGGTTGGGGATGCCGAGGACAAGATTCGCGCATGCCGGATGAAATCCGGCGACCGGATCACCACTTACATCATCGAGTTCGACTTCCTTTCGGTTTTGACCCGGTGGAGCGATAACGCCCTCCGGTATCAGTTTTACGAAGGACTTCCCCGTCGGATCAAGGACGACATGGTTCATCATAACTATGCCAACACCCTCGACGGAGTGAAGTTGGTCGCTCGCATCATCGATGGCCGGTACTGGAAACGCGAGGCGGAGAAGCTCCGGGAGCGTGAACGCGACAAACCCTCCGGTCCCGGTGGCGGTAACGCTACCGGAGGTCAATCCGGCAACCCAAAACCCAGTAATCGGAATTCCGGCAAGGGTTCCAAATCTTCCAACGCTCCCGCACCCTCCTCTACCGCTGCGACTGCCGGAAACTCCGGTAACAACGCCGGACGCTCCGGTAACCAGGGTAAAGGCAAGGCCAAGTCGTCCGACGCCACTCCTGCCGCTCGCGCCTACGCCGACAAGCTCGACGCCAGCGGAAAGATCAAGCAGGACGAACGCGAGCGTCGCCGGAAGAATAACCTCTGCATGTACTGCGGAGGTAAGGGTCACACAGCCGACAACTGCAACAAGCGTCCTGGGCAGGCTAGTGCCAAAGCCGCCCAGGCCTCGACCTCCGGTACGACCACCCAGGCTCCGGCGGCTCCGGCTACGCCGGCCGCCGCGGCTGCTGAGTCAAAAAATTGATCAGCAACTCGGAATCCTCCGCACCTGGTCCGAGTTGCGTTGACTCACGGGTGCTCACCGAGGTTCGTCTCAACGCTTCCGCTCTCTTCCCTAATGCCCTTTACGTCTCTCTCGATATTTCTTCCCTCCGGTCGGACATCTCCGAGCCGGAGCTATGCTCTTCCATGTCTCCATCTCTTCTCTCTCGAGTAGTCGCGGGATTCAACTCCCGTGTGCGTGCGCTTGTGGACTCCGGATCATCTCATTGTTTTGTATCATTGAAAGTCTGCGAATCTAATGCGTTTTCCACGTATACGGTGGACCCGGTACGGGTCCGGTATCTCGACGGCTCATCTTCCATCATTAACCGGATGCTCCGGTTGTTGCTCCGGTTTCCTTCTGGCGAAGTTCAATACATGGACTTCTTCGTCACACGTCTCGATTCTCCTTGCGATCTGGTCCTGGGATACAATTGGCTCAGCCGCATTAATCCGTTGATTAACTGGTCCGAAGCCTCTATCACGTTCCGGCCCGATCCCGTAAGGGAATCCCTGTCGACAACCCCGGAAATAATTCCGGGATCTGCTACGGTAGTTCCGATTACGGACGAGGCACCTCCGGTACAAGTCGTTCCGGCTCCGGCGCCTACACCGACTCCGACGATTCCGCCATCTCCCGCTCCTTCCATGGAGACTCTTGCTCCTTCCATGGAGATTCCGGAGGCCTCCGGGCCTCGTCCTCTCTCTACCCCTCCGCTTGTGTCTCTCGTGTCTGCTGCGGCTTACCGCTCCATCATTCGAGACAAGGATTGTTGTCAATATACAATGCGCACCACTCCCTCGGAAGAAGCCCGTGCCCGGTTTGCTTCCGCATCTGCTCCGGACACTTCCGGTATACCTTCCGAGTACCACGAGTTCGCTGACGTCTTCTCGGAGCAGGAAGCTTACAATCTTCCTCCTCATCGAGAATTCGACCTCAAAATCGAGGTCCTGGACGGCGAGGAGCCTCCGGTCGGTCATGTCTACTCCCTTTCGCCTACCGAGCTCGCTGCCCTTCGGGACTTCATCGACAAGAATTTGAAGTCGGGATTTATTTACCCGACTCGTTCAAGTCATGGAGCCCCTATTCTCTTCGCTAAGAAGAAGGACGGTAGCCTCCGGTTGTGCGTCGACTACCGAGGACTTAATCGGATTACGAAGAAGGACCGCTATCCGCTTCCTCTCATCGCCGATCTCCTCGATGCTCCCGGGAAGGCTCGCATCTATACAAAACTTGATCTCCGGCACGCATACCATCTCCTCCGGATCGCTCCGGGTGACGAACCTAAGACGGCGTTTCGTTCTCGCTATGGGTCCTTCGAATTCCGGGTTGTTCCGGAAGGCCTTACCAACGCTCCGGCCGCTTTTCAGCGGTTCCTGAACAGTTTGTTCGCCGATCTGTTGGACGTGTACGTCATCATCTATTTGGACGACATATTGATCTATTCCGATGATCCGACCCAACATACCGAACACGTTCGGGAAGTGCTCCGGCGCCTCCGGAAGGCCGGACTCTTCTGCAAACTCTCAAAATGCGAGTTTAGCGTCACCACCTGCGAATATCTCGGTTACATCCTGTCGCCGGAAGGCTTCCGGATGTCTCCGGACAAAGTTTCCGCCATCGTTGATTGGCCGGAACCCCGGAAAGTGAAGGACGTTCAGTCCTTCCTTGGGTTTTGTAATTTTTATCGGCGTTTCATATGGAACTACTCGGCGATCACGATCCCTCTTACTCGCCTCACTCGTTCCAACGTCCGATGGGATTGGACCCCGGTTTGCCAACTCGCATTTGACACCCTCAAGCACGCGTTTACGGAGGCTCCGGTACTTTCACACTGGATTCCATTCCGGCAACTCACTGTTGAAACCGACGCCTCCGATTACGCAATCGCCTCGATTCTCTCCATCCTCGGAGATGATGGCGAAATCCATCCCATTGCGTTCCGGTCTCGGACACTCGGTCCGGCCGAACTCAACTACGACACTCATGACAAGGAACTCTTGGCCATCTTCGACGCCTTTAAACACTGGAGGCATTACCTCGAAGGACCGGAGCTTCCGGTCGACGTCGTAAGCGACCACAAGAACCTGGAATACTTCGCGACGACCAAAATCCTCACTCGTCGCCAAGTCCGGTGGTCGGAATACCTGTGCCACTTCAATATGGTTATCCGGTTCCGTCCGGGTAAGCTCGGAGCTAAACCAGACGCTTTGACTAGACGATGGGACGTCTACCCTAAAGAGGGGGATAGGGCTTACAGCCAATTGAATCCTCAAAATTTTCGCCCCATTTTTACTCAAGATCAACTCACTGCGTCGCTCCGGGCCACATTCCTCGAGGAAATCACCCTCCGTTCCTCCATCGTTATGGATGTTGAGAAGCTCTATTCCGACATTCGTGCCCACTACAACGATGACCCAGCCGCCGTTGCGGGCATTGCTTCCGCAGCCTCCGGCACCACTCCGCGCTGGAAACTCGACCCTTCCGGTATGCTCCGGCTCTATGATCGCATTTACGTTCCGGTGGTTTCCGGAGATGCTCCGGACCAGCTCCGCGTACGTGTTCTGCAGAATTTGCATGATCACGAGTTGGCTGGCCACTTTGGACAAAATCGCACATTAGCACTCGTACGCCGTGAGTACACTTGGCCGGAGGTCCGGACCTTCGTCCGGGACTACTGTCGGTCGTGTGTTCTATGCAAGCGCAACAAAAAGCCTCGGCATCGGCCATACGGACTCTTGAAACCCCTTCTGGTTCCGCTCCGGCCTTGGCATTCCATTTCCATGGACTTCATCGAGCAACTCCCTCTCTCCGGCGAGTTTGACTGCATTTTGGTGATTGTTGATCGGTCATCCAAACAGGTCATTCTCATTCCTTGCGATACCCATATCAATTCGCCGGAGCTCGCTCGCCTCTTCCTCATTCACGTCTTTTCCAAACACGGTGTTCCGGCACATGTTACGTGCGACCGGGGCTCCGAATTCATCGCTTCCTTCTTCCGGTCGCTGGGCGAACTTCTCAATATGGAGATCCATTATACTTCCGGTTATCATCCGGAGGCTGACGGTCAAACGGAACGTATGAATCAGACTGTTGAGCAATATATCCGCATCTACTGCTCGTATCAACAGGACGATTGGGACCGACTCCTTCCGCTTGCGGAATTCGCTCTCAACAACGCTCCGAATGCTTCGACCGGCATCTCCCCTTTCTTCGCCAATAAGGGTTACAATCTGGCAATCACGGTCCATCCGGAGCGTGACGTTGCGAACATGTACGCCAAGGATTTTGTCGTTGATCTTCAGGAACTGCATCAGTTCCTCCGGGAGCAAATCACTTTTGCCCAGGAGCGGTACAAGGAAACCGGAGACCGGAAACGTGCTCCGCAACCTCCGCTTTCGATCGGCGATCAAGTTTTCATCCTCGCGAAGCATCTTCACACCAGCCGGCCAACTCCGAAATTCTCGGAGACGTACCTTGGCCCTTACGAAGTTATTGGCAAACCCAGTGCCGCTTCTTATACCATTCGGCTTCCGAAATCGTTGTCACAGGTCCATCCAGTTTTCCATATTTCCCAACTTGAACCGCACGTTCCGAACCCATTCCCGGGACGCGAGGAGCCGCCTCCGGCAGCTGTAGAAATCATCGACGGCGAGTCACACTTCGAAATCAAGCAAATCGTTGACTCGAAGATCGACCGGAGGTTCCGAACTAAGCTCCGGTACTACGTCGAATGGCTCGGATACGAGAATACCGACGATCAGTATGCTTGGGTTGGGGCGGACGACTTGGACGCGGCCGAACATATCGACAACTTTCACCGGCGCTTTCCGAATAAGCCCGGACCCGAATATTAACTCATCACACAAAATTAAAACCAAGAAAACGAAATTCAACCAATTCAAAATACAACACTCATTTCATATATTTACAAATGTCTATTTTGTCCTTGGGCCTCCAGGGCCTTCACACCGCGCTTCCGGACGCTTCCGGCTTTTCCGGAGCCTCCGGCTCCCCCATCTCCTCATCCGAATCGTCCATCACGAAGACTCCATCCTCCTCGTGGAATCCGGCTGGCGCTCCAGGCTGCAGCACGAGAGTCTGGAACTCGCGCACCTCCGACTCCCTCTTCACCTGCACCGGAGGCTCCTGTGCTGGCGAAGGAGTGGGCGGCGGAGGCGGGACAGGCTCGGGGTCGGGCTTGAAGGTAAGGACCGTAATGGTCCTCACCTCCGCAGCCTGGCTCGCAACTCGGGACGTCGCGGCGATTTGTTCTTCGGGCCCTTCCGGCCCCTCCAGCGCGCCAGGCGCGTCCACCTCCATCCTCTCATCCTCCCCGCCGTCCGTGGACCGGAAATCCTCCGGCCAGGATTCGGAACGGGCTCGGGGCGCAACCGGAGCCTCCAGTTCCGCCTCCGAGTCCTCCGACTCGACGGGTTCCACCTCCTTCTCCTCCACCTCGGGGCTCCCGCGCTTCATCAGCCTCCGGCGCTTCGCCGGGGGCGCATCCTCATCCTTCTCCGGCTCCTCGGCGGCCAGGTCGAGCTCCGCCTGCTCCACGAGGGAAAAATCCCACTGGGAGGCCTCCATGTCGGCCGCCATCCAGCGGAGCATCCGCTCTACCCCAGGCGGCACCTCCCGACCACTCTCCGGCGCTGCGAGTGTCTTGAGTATAAGCTGGCACGCCCGGTATGCCAGCTTATAGCGCAACATAGTGCGCCCCACCTGCTCCCCGAGGTATCCGACGTGAGCATCGAGCTCCCGGACCTGTTCTCGCAGACTCTCTCTGCCCTCAGCCTTCCGCGCCCTCCGTTCCCGCTCCTTCCGCGTGCGATCGCGCACCTCGCGGTCGCTCCGGTCCCCCCGCTCCGTTCGGGGGTTCCGGCGCGTCCGCGAGGGCCCCGCAACCGGTGCGGACCCTTGGCGACGGGCCTCCTGTGCCGCACGTCGCTTGTTGACGCGAGGTGGCCCAAGGGGCCGCGCGCGACTGCACTGGATGTGCTTTGCGCGGCACCGGCGGCAGGCGGTGCGTCCCGCCTCGACCACGCACACCTTGCCACTCCTCCGGCAAGAGTCGCAAGCTACGAAAATCAAAACCGTTAGTACCGGAACCTCCGGTTTTCACTGCGACGCACCGTTCTCCCCCTCCTGCTCGACGTCGCTGTCGTCCTCGTCGTTCAGCTCGTCCACCTCGCCTCCCCCCTCCGCACGCTCCGGCGACACCGACTTCAACGTTTCTATCACCGGCAATTCGTCGAATTCCGGAGCCTCCGCGTCGAGCGCCTCCAGGTCTCGAATGAGCTGGAGGGCACGAGCGGCCTCCTCGGTCGCCACTTCCGCGCGTTGTGCGGCCTCCTCTGCCTGCTCCTGATATGCGGAGATCAGGCGGCCCCGGCGCTCCTCCCGTTCCTCGTAGAACTGCTGGACTGCCTCGTCCCGCAGCTCCATCGTCGTAGCGCGCGCCTTCCCCTTCCCGGTTTTCTTGCCGTTGCCGGCGTCGCTGCGGTAGTCGTCGCTCGACCCCTCGCGCCCACTGTCGTTGTTTCCGTGGCTCGACATCGAATTTTGGGATTGGTGACCGGAGGTGGTGGTGGTACGAAAGAAAGAAACGTCTGAGTCAAAACCAACAGCACGTGACTTTTTGATCTTGTTTATTTTCCCACGCTTCTTCATTGTTCGACAAACTTCATTCCTTTTGGGTTCCTCATGGGAGAGGAACCTAAGAGGGGGATACTGTTATATCCATGCAACATCCCCAGTCTTCTCGTCGACCTTCCGGTAGCTCCGGTAGGTTCCGAGGCTCCGGTAGTATACCGGAGCCTCCGAACCGTTCCGGTACCATCGGGTTTTTACGCAATGAAGGATTACTGAGCGTTTCCCGTTTATCCGTCTTCCTTCCTTTTCACTTATTGTCATACGACTTCTCATCAGCCCATCTGACTTGACTTATTGTTAAGAACCACTCTCCTTCCTTTTATGGAATACAATTAGATACTTAGTATAAATACGTCTTTAATATGTCCTGTACGTCAGATTGATAATTGACGTTGCTTGGCTCATTTCCCTTGCACTGAGTCGTCTCCGTACTCTCCGGTTCCCTCCGGTACTCCGACTCGTCTTCCTCTATCGGGTACCTGCCGGTTAGGGTAGTCACTCACCCTTGACCCCCTGTGGTGTTGTGATCCTCTTCCGTATACGTTCCGGACCCTCCGGCACTCCGACGCTCCGACATACCGGAGCCTCCGGTCTCTCGGCCATTTACTCTTTGGGTCCACCCCGGCTCGGTATATAACATAAAGGAATCCAATTATTTATTAAGTACAATTGCTGCTATTGATGCGTGTCCGGACAGATTCAAGTCCAGGATGTGATTGGTGCACCGGGCCCGGGACACAGTTCTGGGGCGCGCTCGATGTGCCGTGCAGCAGGAGGCATGTCAAGAAAAAAAGGGACCCAGAACTTGCAGTCACAAGAGGTGAAATAAAATGTATTTATCTTGTAACATAACTAGGACTAATGAGGGACAAATAATTAGCAGAGCGAGAAACAGCTGCAAGAACTGCCTGTCGGGGATGCGGTTCTCGACGGTTCTCCCACAATTTTGATGATATCAATTATGAGAACCGCCTCCAGAACCGCCTCGTGAAACGCCTCAGAACCGCCTCCCAGATTTTAGTCTGACCTTCCCTAATGACCATGTTCTTTGTAAAAGGCCCAACGGATCGTTGCAAAATATCCATATAAGCTCACTGATGCTGAACCCGATACCAACCCCTCAATCTATATCAGCCCACCTAATGCTGGCATGCGGCCTCCACCCTGGAACGATGTGAATCGATCCACGATCTGTCAACAAGGCTCAGTGGACAACCTTCATACAGTAAGCCCTTTCTTTCTTCGTGCCATCGCCCACATTAATTATCAAACAGACCACCATGCAGAACCCAGATCCAATGCAAGTACTCGCTGGACTTTGGGCTCTCTTACAGCAACCACAACATTCTGGCGGCACCGGTAATATATCCACTGCTGCTTCGTCCTCAGCTTCCATTGTCCCAAATACTGTTCAAGAGCAATCCGAGTATTCTGCGCTTTCTATGTTCGTTCCTGTCCAAACTAGTTTCCGTCGAGATATCTGATGTATTTGTAGCCCTCCAGCGGTCGATGCGATGCCATCCACATCACCATCCACATCACCGTCAATGGTTGGCGTTTCGATGGGTGAACCGCACGATACCAGCAATGAATCTCCCACCCGCACTCTCAAAATGGCTGGCGGGAAACTGCTTACTTTCCGTGAGTACGATATTCCGGATCCACCCGCTGTCAGCTACGCCAAGTCTATTGAAAATCTGTTACTGGTTTGGGACGACAATTTATCGGACTGGAATAAAACATCGCCCCTCCAGATCAACGGCGTTCCTATTCCTCTTACCTACTGGCCCACTGTCTACAAGTACTGGAAAGGAACTCAATGGAAGGGGGTCAAGAAAAGTTGGTTCGATTGGAAGGTCTGTGTTTTTTTGTCATTACATACTTACTCTGACTCTATTGCATTCAGATTCTTGTTGGTGCCATGTCGAAAACCTCACTAGAGGATTTCTGGAAGCGCTACTCGGTGAACGATAAAGGTGGTGCAATGCAGCGCATGAAATACACCCCACTCCTTGCACAGTTGAGCAAAGAGCGGAAAGTAGAGAATGAAAAGCTGGCTGAGGTGGCCTGGCGAGAACTAACAGCAGAGCAGTTAACCTATCATAAAGGAGGACAACACTTTGTCATGACAAAGCCGGCGATGATTGTGGCTTATCACCGCAAGTTGAAAGGTCTTGACACGGAGGAGGATGTTGACGAAGAAGATTAGTATTAGATATGTTCGAAAACTTCCCAATTCAACTGGTTCTACCCTTCCAACAACCTGGCTTACTTGAACATGAAAGCAACTTGGAATAGTTTTCATGTTACAAAATCAGTGATTCCAATGAATACCTTCGAGTGCCAAATAATAATGCCCACTTATTCCGCTGACTCGTGTGAATCAAATGTGTTTAGCCCTCTCAGGAGGCAGTCAACACAATTATCTGACTTCCTTATGGGACCCCCCGCATTTTACATCCGTTCAAACTTATTCAACATACCACATCAATTTGGAACGCAAACATAAGATACGGCTACAAAATGTTAAGCTAAGCATTCTAAATACAACAAGATCTAATTCATGGTCCAGGATGTTGTAAACAATTTTGCAGGATAGCTCTGGTTTGTACCACAGTTGTCAGTAATATTTGAGTGTGGATTCCGTTCAGATTTGATGCCTAACAATCTCAGCAAAATTGGTTCTGCAGTCGGCCATTCTTATGGTCCAGAATGTTGCAAACAATTTTGCAGGGTTCGTATCTCAGTTGTCAGTAATATTTGAGTATGGATTCTGTTCAGATTTGATGCCTAACAATCTCTACAAAATTGGTTCTACAGTTGGCCATTTTTATGATCCAGAATGTTGCAAAACAATTTTGTATGGTAGGTCTGGTTTGTAGCCCAGTTCTCAGTAATATTTGATTCTTTTTAGATTTCGTGCCTAACAATCTTGGCAACATTGGCTCTGCAGTGAGCCGTTCCTGAGCAGTTTCTCTGTAATGGCAGCAGACATAAATGGATTGCAACAAAACTATATACAATGACAAGATCTCCCACAAGTGTAGCATTTCAATGATGGTGCGTGATTAGGATTCATGTAATCCTCACGCCGCTCCGAAGGATCATCAACATAGGAAATGAGGTACTTCACAATTGTGAGGTTGCTGAACTCTGTACTCCACCCACCCCAATCACAAATCCGGACAAGACCCCAGCGGCAACATGTGTACAACCATTGGCACCCACCCCAACGGAAGGAGTGTGTACCATAAGGGTAAGGGTCAATTTTGACGTCCAGAAGATTTTGCCGGAACATTTCAAGGAAAGAATCACTAGTCTAGACCCAAAGAAACAAAATTTGAGTCAGTTTACGAGTTTGAATTGAAGAGGCAAGCAAACACACCATATGGGAGTTTTGTGGAGAAACACGATCACCTGATGCCATCTTGCGAAACAAGTAACCATCGGTTATTCCAGAGACCATTAGCCATTCTGCGAGGGCACGGATGGGACAAAGATGGGCAAGGTGAGGTGGGAGTAAATAGAGATAGAATGGTTTCACGCCTGGCATCATGGATAAATACAGAGAATTATGATTTGGAAATGAAACTCACCCCCAAATTGATTCGTTTTCCTGAATGGCAATGATAGTTTGATGCATGTATCAGAAACCCACTCGATGTCATGCATTTGTATCTTGAGCACTTCATCAAATCTAAGCAGGCAGAGGAACGATAGCACATATGCCAAGGTAAGCAATCTTCGGGCACGTGCACCCCCCCAATCATGTTCACTTTTAACACCACCTCGAGAACCAGCAGAGTATTCCTTTACTGTTCCAATATCTGGTCGATTATTGAAGTCGTAGAGTGTGCGGAGTGTTTCCTACATAATAGAAAAACACAATTAATAACTTGAGGATTCCGGAGTGACCATCAATTACCTGGCTTATAGCTCGCGCACTAGTTGCAGTTTCTCCTGCGCGAACCTGAAGAAGAATCAGCCATGCTGGAACCATGGAAACAAAGAAAAAAAATACCTTACGGCGTCGAAGGCTGGTCATATATGTTCCGACCGTCTCAGACACAGACGGATTACCAACCATCCGACCACTAACTTCGCTTTCGTGCCACGGAGGAGAGCCGAGACCACACAAGCGTCCAAATGCGTAGGTCATAGCAGCTCTCATCTTCTGAGCATGATTGTAACTGTCACGAACTTGTGTAGGCGGCTTCATAGCGCCGTCAAAATTGCGCTCATCACATCTACAAGTATATTAGTGTATATCTCACTGAGTAGTGGTGAGCTGTGCTCACTTGTGCATAATCCAGGCACAAATACATAAAGGAACCAGTTTATTGGGTGTACTGGTGAAGAATTTATCGCTCTCTGCAATTAAACCTTTCTCCTTCAAGAATTGGAGGCATCTGCGCATCAATCTGCAATTGTTCAAGGCCAAGCATATTGAGATGCAAGTCAAGAACACACCACTTATACTCCTTGTCCATATCATTAGTCACACCCTTCGAAGCCTCCAGCAGATGCTCTTGTAATTGTGTAATGTTGAATGCCCCGGGTAGGTCCACATCTTCGTCGAGCTCAGCATCATCAGGTAGAGTCTCCCCTTTGGCCTCGAGATTGTCCATGACTTCGTCGATATGGGGCATATCACCTGTGTCCAGAGGTGCATAGACTGCCTGGTAAACCGCTGCAAGAGCGTGGGGGACCTCTTGAGACATGGTAAGGAGAAAAGGATATATTCAGCCCCTATGGATCTACGTGTATATGATCAGGGCACGCAATGTATCTACCGGCATTAATAATCAAGTGCTACCCTGAAAACAACGAAAATGAGTAAAAGAAGGTAGGGAGGAATTTTACCTACCCTCTGCCGAGAACGCAAATATGCGAAAATACATGTTAACCCCATGAAATAGCGATACAATAAAGGGATGACTGACCCTCTGGTTCCGGCGACACAAGATCAATAATCTCGCGATGGGGAACTGACAACAGTGAGTCGATGGTAAGTGATATAGGTAATGGTACTCACCAAGCCGAGAAGGACCTGCAGCTGAGCGTGAAACTCGTACACGACCACAGCCTACAGAGTGGGGAGCTGCAGGCTTCGGCAGTCCCTCCAATTTGGAGTGAGACTTCTTTGCTTTGCGGGCCGCGGCAATCTTGTACTGTGAAACTAGATCTGGTAGGGCGTGGTCAATAATCGGTGCCGGTATCCATTTGATAATGAGGGTCGGAGCGGGAAAACCCGTGGGATCACGCAGTCCTGCTTTGACGCAAAGGCCGAGAGCCCCAGCAGACATCTCAAGTTGATAGTACTGTCGGATCTGAGCACCATCTTCTGTCTTTGTTGTCTTGTCCTTCAAAATTCGAAGAACAGACGACCGGGGGAAATCATTGTCGGAGCTAATTCCTAACTCGACATGCGCTTCAAGGAGCGCATGCAAATCATATGGCTAGGGCAATCACCACATCAGTATTAAGCAAAGAATGTAGAGCGGAAATGGACCTTGAGGAGAGACTGAGTTGCAATACCAGAATATAAAAGCTTGCTGAATTTCGTTGCGATTGTAGCTGCATCCCATGCAAAGTAAAATTGGCTAGATTTCGCAATGCTCTAAAGATTCGGTCGCGCGAGACCCCAAGAATGATGGTCGGGGAGAGAATATCCTGGCGACCATGATGTGATTGGATGGACATAGGCGAAAATGACAGCGGGATCAGGGAAGGATGGTGATTGAGCGATGGTGGCCGCAATAGCCTTACATTTGCGGCCCAGGAGACCGCGAGGGTCCTCAGCAAATTCTAAGCAAAGTCGCTCTTTCCAGGATAACACAAACTCCAAGAATCCATTGGTGAGAGTGGTATTGCAGAGAGCTTCGTGCAGCAGTGCATCACCGAGATCACCCTGGGCAACAGCATGGGCAGACTCGAGTCCACAGCCGGTGATTCCCTGCCGTATGTGTGAAATAGAGATGAAACAAGCGAACAAGGGATGTACCTCATCGTAATCACCTCCACAGAGTAGTGCAATCAGCAACATGCCACCGCGTGTGAGGGATATGCTGGGATTGGTAAATAGGTCTTCTGATGTATATATTGTGATATTCGGTCCGTCGGTCTTCTTTTGCGGACTGGCAACACGAGAATTAACAAAAATGAAGCCAAAACTTCAATCCACATACACGTATATGACAGTAGGAGCTCTGAACAGAAAAATGTCGCTGTCGGTAGTTTGTACAGTGTCGATGTAGCCTTCAGAAGCAAGATGACCCAATTCAGCGTCTGCCTCCCCTGGGGCCTAAAGACCTATTAGCAATTGCAACTTGACGTGACTTGAGAGAAGGTACACACTGTATGCCAATGATATCCAAAGTCACGGATCAGCTGCTGGAATGACGCAGTATGGCCGTGTGTGATCACCTAGGTGTTCCGCTTGTATTCGGGGCAGTTGGGGCCATCAAACACAAAAACGACGTGGATCGGAATCTGGAGCAATCCAGCGAGCTTGTAAAAAAGCACACGCAGACTCGGGTTTGGACCTGCTCGCGCATTGATGTTGTTGATTGCACGGTCGGCCGAATACATCCAGATACTATTCTAATTAATAGACAGTAGATAGGCAAACCAAGAATGACGGTACCTTGCATCAATACCCTGGATGATAGGCTGACATTCCCCCACCATCTCGAAGCCTTGGTCAATCACAAACTCCTGGAAATTGTGTATTTTGGCGGCTTCCTGCAAACACTATTCGCACAGTCAAAATTGGGAAGGGAAAATGACCACATGGTCCTACCTCCCAAAAGCCTGCTGGCATGCCCATGTTGCAGTGCAGTAAAAAGGAAGGAGAACTTTGTAGTCACGGAAAAGCAGAGGAGAGTCTCGTAACCCCTGAATATCGATCACAGTCGGTCTCATTGCCTATTTGGGACTGCAACGTGACAAGAGCGACGCGCTGGCACGGAGAGGACCGGTGGGATGGAAATCTATCACGTCCGTCTTGCCTGGCATAACCTGGATGCGAGACCTCAAACAGGGAGCTTTGAGCAGCATACACCTGCTGAAGCTCAACAAAGCAGGCGATGGCAACGTGACAAGAGGTACGAAGCGGCAAGGGGAGGACCTAAGTATGCTATACAAAGACCCTGTGAAAGGATTAGGTCGGCGAGTTACGTTTGAAAGTGCAGGACCTACCTGATTCGGGGGTAGACCTCATTTGATGGGAAGACGGTGTCGCGGCAGGCAATGGCAACGCGACGAGAGCAACATGGCAGCAAGAGAAGGACCTAAGGATGCTATACAAAAACCCCATGAAAGGATTAGGCCAGCAGATTACTTTTGAAAGAGTAGGACTTACCTGAGTCTGAAATTTATTGATGAGAAGACGGCGATGCGGTGGGCGATGGCAACGCGACGAGACGAGCACGGCGGTGGGGGGAGGACCTCAGTATGCTATATGAGGGCCCTGTGAAAGGATCAGGCCAGCCGATTACCTTTGAAAGAACAGGACTTACCTGAGTCCGAGATACGGGGCATGAGTATTGTTTGACAGTAAGACATTGTATGGACTCGTTGTCACCTAGAGCACCTGGGCATGCTAAACACATCGGGAGGGAATTAAAACGATACTGAAGCCGTATTAGATCATTTCATTCGGGCAATAATTCAATAATTTCACCTCACTTTTGTATCCGTCCCAATGCGGAAACATCCGCACGGACTCGTTGCCGCTTGAAGCACCTGAACACTTTATACACGTCGATGGGGTATTATAACAATACCTAAAACGTGTTGGATGGCGTCATTAGGGCAATACTCCTGTAAATTAGACTCACTTTTGTAAAGGTGCCCAATCCAGACAATACCCGCCGAAAAACAGTGTCGCGCGAACTGGTTCTCGCCCGCAACACCTGGGCGTTTGAACACATCCAGAGGGCACTGAGGCGAGGTCATGGTAGTGTTTTTTAAACGAGTCATGTCCAGCACTATGCATGGAAGGAGAAAGAGTGGGCACGACATGAAGCAGTGCTTCAGACCCGAGCCGCCGGTCCGAGCTCCGAGGGTTGAGAGCAAGAGATGAGTGTGAGCTCAGGAGGACAGAGTGAAGGTGGAATCACGGCTCGACAGGCTACAACCTCCTGCAACACACTGTTGGGGAGAGACTTGGAAGAGACAAGAGCGCGTCACATTGATTGCAGATTGACTTTCTCACGATGCGTTGCACGTGGTCGTATGTAAACACGTCGAACTGACCACAGTCAGTCGTTCTTAGCACGTCCAAACAGGATGCCTGTTATGTAACGTGCCTGCAAGCTAACACTGTTACCAACTGAGCCAAAAGGCCACTATGACAGGTTAATCCTGTCATAGGCTGCAGACTATATATACATGATTACACACATTTTGCATGCATGTAACAATGCCTCAAAGCCATTGAACATCACTTTTGGGAATCTGGAATACTGTCCTGCAATAAAACACCTGAAAACGCGTGGAGACAGCTCATTACACTAAAACCAATCAACCTCAGTTAACATTCACGGTGCACGCACACATCAATTATGCGTTGAAGCGGCGACGCCAGGTCCCAGGCGACATGATGGCCGGGACTGTGTCTGATGCTCGTTTGGACCGTTATTTTTCAGCCCCACGACGGTTTCGGTGAAATTCTCGCAGGGCATCAAACACATCAGCATACGAGAAACCACCGTCCGAACACTCCCACAGGACAGTCCCACTGGCGAGATTACAGATCACCAATCTATACCGTTATTATGCCTGGGCTCATTATTATGCCTCGGCTACAAGTCACACAAACCCGTTTGAGACTGATCTTAGATATGGGCAGGTAAGCACATAATATAAGGTCGGGGCATGGAGCCGATTTCCCTGACCGCATCTTACCTCTCTCTCATCAAACCCTTCATGTACAGCCTTCACAGCCTGAGCTCTGCAGCAATTTCTCTCAATAACTATGCTTGCTTTCTCAGGTGGCATTCTAATTATTGTTGGGCTCTTTGGGCTCTTTACTGCATGGTGGTGAGCCTATCCCTACATCTTCCCAACTATTTCTCTGCCCTGTTTATTTTTCCGATGCTTTTGGTTCTCGGCTTTTGCATTGCTTCAAGCCTTCCTTTCCCCAAAAATCCTCTGTTCCTGGGGTTTGTCTAGCTACACACAAGTCCCCCTCCTTATTATTTTTTTGTTTACTGGGCCTAATGAGGTCTCTTCGAGTCCTCGCAGCCTTGTCGCCCGGGGCACTTTGGGCTTGGTTTTCGGGCTCCCGCGCGTGCCTGATCGGGCTCGCGGGCACCCGATCGCGTAGCTCATTTCGGCTCGCTTGCACCGCTTGCCGCGTTATTCCCGTGCCATGTTACTGATGTGACGGGACTGTTTATTTCGTACATCACAGATTTACTTCCTTCCCAGGGTGGCCCTCCTCGGCGAATCCAGAAATGATCGCCCTGACGTAAAACCTGAGCTGTACTTCGGCAGTGTCCAGTACCTCGCCAACAAGAACGGTTTCTGACTGGCCGTCCCGCCAGCAAAAATATCCTTCGTTTCATAGTTCCTCCAACAGAAGACTCCGCAGGCGCTTGCCCCAAACCTTGCAGTGTTTCTTGAAAGTGCAGTTATGGTCACCGTAAGTCCTGCTCCGGAACTCCTGTTCATACTTAAACTTTGCGCGAAGGAAGCCGTAGAAGGAGAGATATTTGAGCCCCACGGCAACGGCACGTCCACGATGCACAGGGAATCCACAGCCGAAAATATCCATCAGTATGATGCCATTTTCCTTGTCAACTTGTCAGCCTTTTTCACTTGTTGCAAAAAAATAAAAGCACAGAAATGATGGTTAGATCACAGTGCACCCACTCAGATTTTTTTGTTTTTCCAAACTTGTCGTTTTTGCGCACTAACTTTAGTTAGTGGGTCCTGTAGCGCCCTAATTTTCAGTTTTGGCAGAGTGATGCCTTTTTCCCAGGGCAATCGTGAACAAACAATTGCATTTCTGGTGTGGGTTCGATTCTTGCTCTCTCCCTCTTTTCTTTTGCATTTCTATTTTGGGTACCCTCTTGTGCAGGAAATCATCCTTGAAGTGCTGAAATATTTGTCAGGACACTAAGTTTGATTGTTCATATGTTGCCTTCAGCAAGGCCCCGGTGGGGATTATATTGGGGGAAACAGTAACACCGGAGAGTGCCGAATTTAAGGGGTACCCGATGATACGGCTCGTAACTGCGTGCCGGTGTAATCGTGCATTTTTGCACTTCTAGTCGCCAACTAGAGCCTCTATCCGGTGATATACAAGTAGAGTCAGAGTGAGCTCTGAGCTGCTGGCTAGGTGTTCATGATGCGAGAGGACTATTGTCTTCTAGATACAATACGGTTTGATCCTTATACCATTGGGGGTTAGCGTGCGGTGTCTGGGACTCAGTGGGCTTCATAGTATTGAATTGACTTCGCAAAGGGTCGGTTGTACTAAAAGCTAGACACTGTATCGAGGAGGTAAAAACACCTAAACTTGAGAGACATGCATGAAGTCCACAGATTGGGCATGGAAAGTCATATATATACACTAGACCCTGGATGGGGTCTAGTCGTGACAACTATAACTTGGTTCGCGAACGGAAGTTCGAGCGAGAATCATGAAACCGAGAAAGCCGAGACATCGGAGATCGTCGGGAAATGATCGTGACGAGTGTCGATCATGGAAGGACGCATCACGATGGCAATCACACATAACGAGATAGTCATCAGAATCGATGACAGACGCTTGGACCGAAGGAATGAGCAAGACGCGTCGATACGGCCGGACGGCAGTATCGCGTCAACCAATAGAGAACTAGAAATATGCCGCGACCTACGTGGTCGCGCGGCAAGCAGTTGGGGCGCGTGTTCGGCTAGCATACGAGCTAGGACCGCCAGGCCTCGGGAACAAACCAATATACCTAGTATGGGTTCGAGCTGGTCAAATCTAGATGACTAGTCTCGGCCTCGTACTACAAATACCAGCGGCATACCTCCGCAATTCCGTGTACATCAAATCTCTCTTATATCTTGACTCATTTCTCATTACTATCTACAATTCCTGTATTGTATATAAAGCCTAGCAGATCCCGCGGTTCAGTACTGCATCTCCCACCAAAGTAACGGTGTTGGTGCTGGTCTGAGCCTAGCACGGAGATATGTTATATATAACTATCTTTGTTGTTATCGTTCAAATATAAAGTGGTCTTGTTGGCATATATAAGCTTTAAAGGACTTAAGCCGTGTTCGTGGAGAGTCGCGACAATTGTGTGAAAGGCACCTGTTTGGTTGTTACCTCAGGTCTGCTGTTGGCACTGTTCCAGTGAGCTCAGTCGCAGTACCCGGTCGTTGGCATCCGTTCCAGTGAGTTCGCTCGCAATCCAAAGTCTAGATCCAGTGCGGTCTCCGTCAGAGTACGGCAGGAAATCCTATATAAGTCTAGAGAGACTTATAGGTCTTCAAGATATCTTTTTGAGGTGTCTAGAAGTATAAAATATATAAAACCCATATCGCTTCTGTCGAAGTAGATAATCCCTGGTCAATCTTTGACTACTTTGTGCTCATAAGACTTCTATCGAGCTGGCGTTTTCGAGACAAGAATACGAGAAAGATCAATCTTACCTGTAAACTGCAGGACGACCCGAACTTAATTGTGTGTGTGTGTGTGTGTTGGTTGTAGTGTTTTTAGTTGGTTAGTTGCTGTCTAGCAGCTTTCTGATTATCTTCGCGAACATCAGTATACCCATAGTCACCGTTTCACCGAGGTTGTATTCTAATCCTGTAATGGGTGAAGAACAAGCTGGTATCACTGCAGAATCTGTCTAGAGAGACTATGCTAATCCACAAGCATCAAATTGAACTGAAACCGAAGTTGATTCAAGTACTTCCAGTAGGACTGATGTTGTTACTTCAGGAATAAGATTGACATTCAGCTGAACTGCAATGAGTTCTAAATCCAATGAGTCAGATTTCAAACAGGACAAGCCAAAACTAGGCAAAATACTTGCCTCATCAACCATTTCGATCCTGCTGAATACAAGATGCAGATTTACTTTCCACCTCACCTCAAATATGAACTTAGATCTGAAATTCAAATCCCCTGCCAGGGAACAAACTTCGGAAGTTAGGACAGGTGAAATTAATTCTTTCAGCTTACAGTTCAGTCTGGCTGAAATGTGGATCCAAACTTGGGTTTTTGCGAGCGCTGACATTCAACGAGGTCCAGTTTTCTTGAATGTGACTGAGAGAATTTCAAGGTGATTTCAGTTTAGCCAAATCACAATATCATCCAACCAGTTTGAGCTGCGAGAGCTATTGCACCGAAACTACTAGAACATGCTTCAATTTCAGCTCTATTTTTCCATAAATTCATGCTTTGGTCCTTGAATTCACCATCACGTCTTCCTATACCAAGGCCCTCTGGGCACCTCCTAGTACCTTCATCCAGTCCCGCATTTCATAACTCATATTCTAAGACCTCGATCCTCTCCGCTTTGACAGCTCCATGCCATACCCTGATCACACCCGCCTGTCCCTGTCGCCAGCTCTTCAGTACCAGATTCAGAAAGGATGAAACAGCGACAGATATAGTACTAGGCTTCAGATCTTAATTGCAATTTTTCCCATCCTAAATAAGCGTAACCTTCCTCGTTCTTGCTGTTTCATGTGGATACGATATGAACCCACTTCTACGTCTCAGCGCAAAAGCGTAATAACCGCATGTGGTGTGTTTCTAGCCTGTAGGGCTGCAAAAATGTTGGTACGGTAACTGGGGAAAAAAATCACGTACCCTTTCTATGATGTGTTGGTCGCAGTTGACCTATAGGTACCGCGTAAGTGAATTCTGGTCGGGAGAAAATGCAAGGATATCATACCTTTTTGTGTCCCAGACATGTGTTTCCATCTTTCTTAGGGTTGCCATTGCTTAAGGTCTTGCAGTACAGTTAGGTAAGTTCCTACATACTCATACTCTCAATTAAGCTCAGCTGGTGACAAACTAACGTGAGGAACGGACAGTTCGGAAAGCTCCACTATTGGGTACAACGAACCAACATTTTAATATAAATCAGGCAACACTGAACGTTGAACCCCAGTGGAAAGTCTGTGTTGGGAGATCGAGGGAGATCGAGAGAATTCAATTGTATTTATTTGTATTGATCGCCTGTTCAAAAACTTAGCATACATTGATTTTTTCAATACGGATCTATACAAATCCTATTGAATGCAGGGAATTCGATTCACTTGATTTATATCCGAACACGTGGACCTGCTTGATGTGTCTATAGATCTGTTCAGTTCGAGAAATATATGCGGCTCAAATATAAGCAGAGAAGCAGAAAATCAATTGAGATATTGAACAGAACATTTGGTAACTATGTGCAGGGAATTCTACGGCTACTACCATCCGTCGCAATTTTCCACATGTGGGGAGGTTGGCTTGAAATGCTTGAAGTGTGAACAGAAGTCTCGGTGATGTGTAGGCTTGAAGAGGGCATCGTCCAGGCTTCGGAGCAATGAAGAATGTTTGAGTCTTGAAAAAAAGAGGGCTTGAAGTGGGCTTGTAACTTGACAGGAAGACGGAGAGTCCCAATATAAATCTTGATGCTGCTTGAATTGTGGAAGACAAGAACGGGAATCTTGAAGCTGCTCCAATGTCATGATTCAGACGCTATCTAATTGCAACAACACCTTATCTAAGCGCCTAATCAAGTGCTCATCTATTTAAACACCAAGGCTATGCTTGAGTCATCAGTGATCGGACAGCCAGGGATCGGGTTCCCACAGGAACATGCCAATGAAGCACGACGGATTGGTGATCGGACAGCTGACAGGTGTCATGCTGCGGACATGTGGAGTATGCATGGGCATTACTCAGAACACATGGTTTCGGGACGTTTCTTACTCAGAAAACACGGTTCTGGCATGTTTATTACTCAGAACACATGGTTATGGTACTTGTAGCACATGGACGCTCTATTGTATATATTATTAGCACTAGTTACATAGCCACAGTTGAACAGTATAAGTAGTGTAGCTAGCCGCTTGTATTCCTTAGTCTTTTATTCCATCATTCTTCGAGCCTCACTCTTACCGAGCACCTCCAATCCGCATTGTGCGTCCATTGGGCGTTCTTGAGCCTTGAGCGTGACATCCAAGCATGCTCAGCTGGGTAAGCCGGGTCTGCAGGAACCAGTGGATGGCGAGAACGGCACGGAGATGGGGGGGGAAAAGAAAGGATGTGATCTCGAATCATTTGCTGATCTTATATCCAATTATAATCCATGCACGGACCGGTAATGGCCTGCTGCTGGATCGATTGGAGAAAAATAACAGAAGGTCTTCAGAGTGCAAGTGGAATGTACAGATTTGAATTGACCACGCTCGACGTGCAAATATACCTCACGGCATCTTTCTATCAAGATATTGATGTTTAGATTTGTATAGATTGATTCAATTGATTTGACTACATCTCATTTGATCTTCCAAGACGGGTTTTTCACTGGGGTTGAACATTACACAGCATTGCAGTCACCACTATGTATGGTACGAGCTGTCAAAATGTGGATTAACATGGGGCTTGAACAGATCTGATGCAGAAATGTACGAGGTGCATGTGAGGGAAACCACGGTCACTACACTGAACAGTGGACACAAACCATACATATGCGGAGAATCACCTTCTCCAGCCAAGATATGGGAAGTGGAAAACACAGACTTGGATGGAGTAGACTGTAGATGGCAATTTAGATGTTGCAGAGGTCGAGCAGAAAGGGGACAAATCAGTAAATTGCCTGTATATACGTTGAGATGTTAAAAGAGAAGAAAGGTTTATCCCTGACCTGTGTGCTGAGCTGAACATTTCACATTTTTGAGTGAAAAAATTGATAAAAAATGTTGTTCAATTTATAGCCATTTTTCACCGAAAAAAAAAGTGAAAAATTTAAAACATTTTCACCACTTTTTTTGACTTGAAATCAAAGTGAAAAATGTGAAACAAATTTTGTGATGTTGTTAAGATGTTTCTTTTGCATTTTTTGACTGAACTCAAGGTGAAAATGAAGGTAAAAAAACCAAAAGTTTTTTCACGAGAAATCAAAGTGAAAAATGTGAAACAAAGTTGGTTATATTGTTAAGATGTTTGTTTCATATTTTTGACTGAAACTCAAGGTGAAAAATGTTGGAGTCTGGTGTTTGGCTTGGACGTTCATGTGATTCTTTCTCCTTGATACTGATCTTATTGTTGTGATACAGATCTTCCCTTATTGTTTCCTTCCCTTTATTGTTCTATTGTCTTTACTGATACTGATCACACTCTTATTGTTCTACCTTGTTTATTGTTCTCTTACCTATAAATGTAGCTAGAGCACAATGGATCTGGGCTTTTCGCCTCCCCATCTGAGATCCATCTGAGACCTGCCTTTTCGGCTCCCATCTGCGATCTATCTGAGATTCTGCATCCAACAAAAAATGTGAAATAACAATGGCTTAACATTTCAATTTTTTGAGTGAAAAAATTGATGAAAATGTTATTCAATTTATTGGCATTTTTTCACCGAAAAAAGAAGTGAAAAATTTAAAACATTTTTCACTACTTTTTCAAGTTGAAATCAAAGTGAAAAATGTGAAATAAAGTTTGTGATGTTGTAAAGATGTTTCTTTCACATTTTTGACTGAACTCAAGGCGAAAATAAAGGTGAAAAAACTTTTGGTTTTTTCAACATTTTTTTGACTAGAAATCAAAGTGAAAAATGTGAAACAAAGTTGGTCATATTGTTAAGATGTTTGTTTCACATTTTTTGACTGAAACTCCAGGTGAAAAATGCGAAATATCACTGGTTGAACATTTCAAATTTTTGACTGAAAAAATTGATAAAAATGTCATTCAATTTATTGGCATTTTTTCACCGCAAAAAAGAAGTGAAAATTTTAGAACATTTTTCATCACTTTTGTGAGTTGAAATCAAAGTGAAAAATGTGAAACAAACCTAATGTTTTTCTTTGAACTAGTAATACTATTAATTCAATTGTTCTTTGCTGGAGAAAGGCACAAAGAATAGACAAAGGGGAGGGCAGGATTCCCAGGACCTTGGGAATCCTGTGCTGTCCTTTGTCCTTTTTGTCTATTCTTTGCCTTTCACTGTTCAAGTTTTTTTCAGGGAAAAAATTGGTGAAAAATGCAAAATCTGTTTAGTACATTTTATTTTGGGTCCCAGTGGCATTTTAGGTGCATTTCAGGTCCCTGCATTCATTTCTGGTGTACTTGGGTCCATGCCACCCACCATTCCCTCACGGATTTAAAATCTGAAAAATCACCCTTTATTGCCGTTTTAATGAGTATTTGACCCGCGGTGAGTCGAATCCCAGGTGGATTTTGAGTCCCACTGGCATTTTAGGTGCATTTCAGGTCCCTGCATCCATTTCTGGTGTGCTTGGGTACATGTCGTCTGCCGTTGCCTCACAGATTTAAAATCCGAAAAATCACCCTTTATTGCTGTTTTAATGAGTACTTGGCCCACGGTGAGTCCAATTCCAGACGGATTTTGGGACAGCACAGGATTCCCAAGGTCCTGGGAATCCTGCCCTCCCCTTTGTCTATTCTTTGTGCCTTTCTCCAGCAAAGAACAATTGAATTAATAGTATTACTAGTTCAAAGAAAAACATTAGGTTTGTTTCACATTTTTCACTTTGATTTCAACTCACAAAAGTGGTGAAAAATGTTCTAAAATTTTCACTTCTTTTTTGCGGTGAAAAAATACCAATAAATTGAATGACATTTTTATCAATTTTTTCAGTCAAAAATTTGAAATGTTCAACCAGTGATATTTCGCATTTTTCACCTGGAGTTTCAGTCAAAAAATGTGAAACAAACATCTTAACAATATGACCAACTTTGTTTCACATTTTTCACTTTGATTTCTAGTCAAAAAAATGTTGAAAAAACCAAAAGTTTTTTCACCTTCATTTTCACCTTGAGTTCAGTCAAAAATGTGAAAGAAACATCTTAGCAAACATCACAAACTTTGTTTCACATTTTTCACCTTGAGTTCAGCCAAAAAATGTGCAAGAAACATCTTACCAACATTACCAACTTTGTTTCACATTTTTCACTTTGATTTCTTGTCCAAAAACTGGTGAATTTTTTTTTTGATTTTTTCACTTCATTTTCACCTTGAGTTCAGTCAAAAAATGCGAAAGAAACATCTTTACAACATCACAAACTTTATTTCACATTTTTCACTTTGATTTCAACTTGAAAAAGTAGCGAAAAATGTTTTAAATTTTTCACTTCTTTTTTCGGTGAAAAAATGCCAATAAATTGAATAACATTTTCATCAATTTTTTCACTCAAAAAATTGAAATGTTAAGCCATTGTTATTTCGCATTTTTCACCTTGAGTTTCAGTCAAAAATGTGAAACAAACATCTTAACAATATAACCAACTTTGTTTCACATTTTTCACTTTGATTTCTCGTGAAAAAACTTTTGGTTTCTTTACCTTCATTTTCACCTTGAGTTCAGTCAAAAAATGCAAAAGAAACATCTTAACAACATCACAAAATTTGTTTCACATTTTTCACTTTGATTTCAAGTCAAAAAAGTGGTGAAAATGTTTTAAATTTTCACTTCTTTTTTCGGTGAAAAATGGCTATAAATTGAACGACATTTTCTATCAATTTTTTCACTCAAAAATGTGAAATGTTCAACTAGTGTTGGGTCGGAAGGGGTCGAAGATATAGGGTCTGGGCATGAAAATGTTTGTTAAATTGCACGTACAAGTCCGAATGAAAGAGATTAACATGGCCTATTGGTGCTCTTTAAAGTCAGTTGACAAGAGACACAGTATAAGAAGCATGCTCACCTTTGTCATCCATGGGTAGAAAAAGGAGCACGTGGACTGGAAGCTGCCACAATTCACGGGGAATGAAGGGGCCGCATGTGGCTCTGAAATTGATTGTCAGACGAAAGGAAACATACGGCCGGCAGCATGCATACGTGGAAGACTGGGGAGGTCATTTTCAACAAATATAGAAGGTGAGTGACACGAGATTGCCTAGACATACTGAAGGTGCTGGGTCAAGACAAGTGCCCCTGAGAAGTGAGCGTGCTTGAAGACCTTAAGTGGACCTGGCATAGCATCATAATCAGTGTTAGAAGATAAAATATAATAAATTATCTGTTTTACGTGATGGGTATTATGAATGAACTGAAAATGTGAGAAATTATGATACGCGTCAGAGGAAGGAATAAACTGGTGACTTGAATAGTTAGAAAAAAATCTGAAATTTCAGAATTGTTTTGAGAATTGTCTCTACTGCAGAAGGCGCAAGGGAAGCTACACTGTACTGTAAGCAGAATTACAGAGGGTCAGCAACGTGGGACAGGAGGAGATCAGGTTAGGAGCAATCAGTGTCGGATTGCCTTAAAGGATACATTATAGGATTTATTTATTTAAATATTTCATTTTCGTGATGGGATTTCGTTTCTGAGACCTGGTAACCTAATTGGTACCAGGAAAAATGTGGCAATCTCCAATTTGAGTAGTTCCTTGAGCTCACATATTCATACATGTCTTTTAGGGTCCTCAAAGACCAAGCCATATGCTGTGGTCGTATACGAGATCATATTGATACTCATTTTGGATGAACTACTCTGGCCACCGCAAGGAGCAACCGAAGGTTGGCAACGAGTGGCACTGGTCAGTACATTTGCATCTGTATAGTAATTCTGATTGCAGCCAATTTTGTAATAGTGTATCTGAGAAAGATTGTGATCCAATTAGATGGTGGATGTCTGATTGACAATGGGACCCTGCTGAGCTCAATATCATTCTGAGTCTTATGCATGCCTCTTTATGATCACTTAAACTCTAAGCAGCACCTCACCGGTTTGAATGTTTCTCAATTCAGGTGCCCAATGTCAACCCATTCCATCTCCTACTGATAATAATTGATTTGCTGTTACCGCTTGCTGCTTGACCTTGACCCCTGCCACACAGCAGTTTTTTCAAAGTATGTAGATGCCACATGCAAGTTAGTGGGCTCTGCCTCAAAGCGCGCTACAATTGTTATTCGACATAGCTTGTGCACTTGTTGGCTTGTCAAACTTTTGATGCTTGTACAAGCACGTACAAGTGCCAGCAAGTAATCTGTTAAAAACCCGATGTCCAAGTATCCGTTGCGGCCCTGACCCGGTCCTCTGGAAACAGGCTCCCATCCATATTGGGCTTTTTCTATGCTGGCGTTAGTAAGAAGGCCAAGCTGTCCGAAATAGTTGTTCCGATAGCTGCCATCATTGGTTTCCATGTATTCATCGAATAGGAATTGGAAAGCTGCCTCTGGCATTCTGTAGAGTTCTCGGTGGTGGTTACGCGAGAGTTGTTCAGAGAGAATGTCCGTGAGAGGTATTGGGTTGCCCTCTAACAGTGATCTAATTTGTTGATCTCGGCTGGACTCCTGTAGGTCCTCCTTCGGAGTGGATATTCGAGAGAAAAGCTGGAATAGCAACGCCTTCAAACATGGAACATGAGCATACCCAACTGACACTTACGTGATTTCTTGTGAATGGACTCGAAATCTGTAACATCCAGCCTGCTGAACCTTGCTCCATCACCTTAAGGATGCCTAAACAAAAAAGTAGCGTCCAGAGGGTTTCTTCGTGTTTATAGAACGAGGTAAGCACCTTCGGCCTGATTTCAGTGACCGGAGCGAGGAACACGGAGCATTGCCGATGCAGACTGGATTCTTCCAACAAGCTTTGGCAAGGTGCCAGAATCTTTGGTAGCAGGGGAAAAGCCTACAGATGTCGAATTGTGCTCACAATCCAGATTTACACTGGGGGCAAAGACTGAGGCATTGTGTGGAATGCATGTGGTCCGCAGGTGTTCCACACTCAGTGTGACGTGGACAATCAAATGTTTGTTGGATTTTTCTTTGCATTTAACAAAGTGCGCACCAGCTGCAAAGAATCATACACTTCAAAACCAGATCTGTTGACAACGGCTATTGTGCACAAAGGAAATAAAGTGAACAATTTCTTTATTTCCTTTGTGCACAATGCCCATTATCAACCCATTTCACTTTCAAGCATAAGGGGCTTTACCGCTGGTGGATACTTCATCAGAGATAGAGAAAAATAAATCAAAGCCATTGTTGTAAATGTCACACCAAGGGCAGAACGCATGTGGATGACATGCCTTCCTGTTAGAGCGCGGGCCGCATGATGTGAAATGATTTTGAAGGAGTAGATGTTGGCTGGAGGAACGTCCTCGGTGGTAAACACGGGTGAACTGAACATCAAACTGTCGAGAGAGCACTGGCTTTGTCATGTCCTGAGTCAGATTGGGGAGGAGGCGGCCGATTAGAGGAAAAGATAGAGAACAGACCAATCACCTCTTCGGAGGTCATTCCGAAAGCCCCTTGGACCGTCGAGTGCGTGGAAATGTTCTTCATCAATTCCAAATGCATGCCCGGGAAACCGATGAGATTGCAAATAATGAGCAATTTAGACATCCTCGTGTCTCCTGTCCCAGCCATTTTCCTCAACTCGGACAGCAACTCACTCAGAGTCTCTGTAATGGTTTCGAGGGTTTGGAGCGTGACGGTCGTTGCAACTGTTTCTAGAAATCGGAGAAGGGGTGCATCGAAGTGATCTACCCAATGAAAAGGGTGAGTGGATTCGCCGGATCCAATTTGGACAGCACGAGCAACCGGTTTATCTACAAGGATAGACAGATCCGATATTTTAGTCATTATGGTGCCCGCAGAGCAAAGCATCAAAACTGACAAGTTCTTCGACCATTCTCACTGCCAAAACGCATTCGTGATCAGAAAACTCGAGGGAACGGAGTTGATCTTGGTGTGCGTCCACAAATCGTTGCACAACTCCACGACAGTAAACATTAATAGCCTGGGGAATTGTGTTGCCATTCACAGATACCGGCCACATCATGTCATTGAGGTCGAAGACCAGGCAAAGATGCTTCCGGGCTGCCAGTGACCAAGGAGGCCTCCCGAATTTCGGCGTTGACTGAGCCTTTTGGAACCGGGGGCCAATCTCGAGGGGAATGAAGAGCCGTTCATGCATCTCCGCAGGGATTTAAAAAGGCATACCACGCGAGAAGCATTCTAAGGATAGTGGTTTTTTCTGTACCGGGAGGGAGGGTGAAAAGGCAAGCCCCCTGGTTGAGAAGGCAGTTGAAGGCGGGGATGTAACTGGACTTATCTACCAATACCGTCCCAGGTGGTTGTATGGAGTGAAACGTGCAGGAGATCGGGGGAAGATTTATGGAGGGGTTGATGGGCGGTATGACCTGTAGTCCTGGGAGTGGAACTTTGAGCTTAAGTCGCTTACGATCCCCGCTATTATTGGATGGGCTAGCTTCCTGTGAGGGTAGACGTTTTTTGGGGTTTTCACTGACAACGTTCTGAACTAATGGAGTTGTTTTGATGCCAATTGCGCAGATTCTTAGAGGTCGCGTGCACTCACCATCGGAGGTACATTCTATAAGCAGACGAATCACGCCCGCCTCGTAAGGAGAATCAAGCTCAGGATATGCAGAAAGTGAGGAGGCGGGTTGCATGAATTTAACGTTGGCTCCTGGGTCATGTTCTAGTTGGTCTAGTAGACGACCAAGTTCATCAACCGCATTTTGTGCTAGAATGCGCACTAGGAATGTGGATTTCACAAGGACGGGCCCAGGGCAGTGGATACAGTTGGATTCTCGATGCATTGATTGGATGGAGAGCAGGAACTGGGCGACAGTCGTGGCCTTCAAGTCAGACACCCTGACCCTCATCAAGATAGGGGTACAGTTGTGTCGTTTGTCGTAGAGTCCGATTTCGACCTTGACACGCAATTCAGAGACGGAGGATTGCATATCGAGGATGAGATGAACGTTTGTGAACGATGCTACTCGGCCTCTCCGTTTGGACGTGACCACGCAATACATTTGTTTCCTCTTACCATAGCCGCCAAAGACGTTGAACCTCTCAACGATTCAGAATCTGTGGAGAGAGGGTCGTGGTGCAGAAGGAACAATCTCTCACTGCGTTTTCTGCAAAAAATCTTTGGGGTGGATACCCTGGGATACCCTGAGTATCCATTGATATCAACCCATATCCGACGCTGTCCACCAATATCCGAATATATCCGACTTTAGATATCACATACAATGGATACCTCAGCTATACCGAGCTATCCATATCTCTATCACTACATATCTACCAGCATATCACCACTGTCGACACCTCAAATATTGCCCATGGTATCCAAACACAGGATATCACAGATATCCACTCAACCACACCCAGAACATAGAACGTATCAACAGTGGATAGTTGCTGGATTCTGTGAGCACTGCTTTAAAAGACAACTGGAAAAATGCTAAGTCTGTTTCAGACTCAAATGCCTGCCATACACCCACAAGACTCTCACCTTTCCAATCATACGCACCAGATGAACTTGGCAGTGAAACATAGATAAGTGCAAAAACTGGCCAGAGAATATTCTCTGGCTCTCCGCACCGCTGCAGCCAATCCCCTCTATCCGACAGTTGTGTTTTCAAAGTGTGGAGGAACAAATGGGCGACCCTTTATTTCATAATAAGCATTATCTATCTTCAGGTGATGAATAGGTCCGGCAATGGGTGGACAGGGCATCAGGGACACGCTGATGGCTGGAGTAGGGATGGTAAGAGTGACGGCGGGAGTGATGGCAGGAGAGTGATGGCGCAACATGTATCTAACTATCTAATCAAGATGATTATCTCCGAATTCTTGATTATCAATACGGATAAGAGCGGACGTACTGGCGGATTGGGATACTGAAGATATCCACCAGCGGATAGAAGTGGAAAGAGGTACTATGCACTGTGTATCCACTGGTCAATAGTTGGGGTATATACCACATGGATATGTGGTGATATTTAGCAATCCCCTGGGTAGATACTGGGTTGAAAGAGGTACTGTCTACCCTGGTTTCCACTAGGCGATACCCCAGGTAACCCCCTGGGTGGATACTTGATGATATCGTGATATCCATAGGGGTATCCACCGTGAGGATTTTTTGCAGAAAACGCAGTGTCTAGATGATAGGGTACGTGGGGATGACTAAAATCCTCCCTCTGACACTCCCGGGCCCCCTCATCGTTACCAGCATCACCAAATTCCCTGGGATCTTATATCTGATTGCCAGTCTTGTAATCATGTCCGGGAATCGCAACCGGCGCAATCGCTTACAACCTCCTCACAATCCACTTGCAACCACACGGCAAGTTGCTGCAAGTTGCTTTCCTTCTTACCGTGCGAATACAAGCCCCTTTCCGGTGGATCCTGGGGATGTGGGTGGATCCGTGCATTGAGGCACCGTTTGGTTGAGTGGTGAACCTCTAATGGCATTGAATATTATTATATTAGTTTCCTCTCATTTTTTCCTATGATTTGGCAAATTGCACATTCCTCAACGTCGTCGTGAATGGCCGAATTGATTTTTTCGTCTCATCCGCGTTCTAATGACACGGTCGCGAAAGCAATGTTCGAATGACGAGGACGGACCAGTCTCCACACTTGGACCCGCGAGGGCTCCCTTGCTCGACGCTCATCGCTGGCCCTGGTCGTCCGACTCGTCGGCTTGTTTGGCGGGTGATCCACGTGTGAGGTCCGTGCGCATCAATCACTGTTGATCATCTGATGCATGTTGAGGGTGTTCCTCTTTCTCAAACCGCCACGTACTCATGCCCTCTCCCTAAGTAACACATCTGTCTGCAACGCCAACCAAGATACCGACCTCTGCCTACCTTCCTCCTTACCTCCTTTGTCTTCCCGGTCAACCTGCTTACGCGAAAGTCCAAGACGCCGTCACCCGGGACCCAAGATCTGTTGTCCGTACCTCCGTCACCGTGAAATGTCTCAAGATTGTTACGCTACCGCCCTCCTCAAGAAGGCGTCAATCTCGAGCTACTGTCATCAAGTGTTATATACCGTGCCGGAATGGACCTAGAACGAGATGGAAGATGGGCCAGAGGTTCCGGAGGCTCCGGTTAGGACCGGAGGTACCGGAGGGCCCGGAAGAGGTCCGGTGTAGTATAAAGGAAGGATAGCAACACCACAGGGGGTTAAGGGTGAGCTAATGCCTTGACTGACGGATAACCGGAAGTCGAGGTACCGGAGGTGATAAGGGGTACGAAGGCGACTCAGATCGAGAGGAAGAACCAGGCAACGATTAACGTTACGGCGACGATTAACTTAATAATCAAACTGAAGTACATGAAGTAAAGACGTAGTATTTAAATGGAATACCTAATTGTATTCCCAAATAGGAAGGAGAGTGGTTCATGACAATAAGACTTGTCATGAGGACTGATGATAAGTTGTAAGACAATTAAAAGGAAGATGAGAAGACGGATAAACGGGAAACGCTCAGTAAGCCTTCATTGCGTAAAAACCCGATGCTTCCGGAAGGTCCGGAGGCTCCAGGATATGACCGGAGCTCCGGAACCTACCGGAGCGACCGGAAGGTCGACGGGAGGCTCTGGGATGTTGCATGGATATAACAGTATCCCCCTCTTAGGTTCCTCTCCCATGAGGAACCCAAGAGATGACGAGTTGGTCGAACAATGAAGGAGCGTGGGAAAATAAACAAGATCAAAAAGTCACGTGCTGTTGGTTTTGACTCAGACGTTTCTTTCTTTCCTACCACCACCACCTCCGGTCACCAAATCTCAACCACCATGCAACACGACAGAAGCGACAACGGCAAGCGCGATGGAGGCTCGGGCGACGACCGCGACGACGCCGGCAAGGGGAAGAGCTCCGGGAAGGGGAAGGCTCGCGCGACGACGTCGGAACTGCGCGACGAAGCCACACAGCGATTCTACGAGGAGCGCGAGGAGCGCCGGGCCCGCCTCATCTCCGCCTACGAGGAACAGGCACAGGAGGCCGCGCAACGGGCGGAGGTCGCCAACGAGGAGGCTGCGCGAGCTCTCCAGCTCGTGCACGACTTGGAGCTCCTCGACGCGGAGGCTCCGGAGTTCGATGATGTGCCCGTCATCGAGACGTTGAAGTCGGCGTCCCCGGAGCGTCCGGAAGGTCCGGAAGGTGAGGAGGGTGGTGACGATGAGTTGAATGACGAGGTGGACAGCGATGTGGAGCAGGAAGGAGACAATGGTACGTCGCAGTCCATACCGGAGGTTCCGGTACTAACCTAATATTTGCTTTTTCCTAGCCTGCGATTCCTGCCGCAAGAGCAGTGAGGTGTGCGTCGTGGAATACGGACGCACTGCGTGCCGGCGCTGCCGCGCTAAGCACATCCACTGCAGCCGCGCCCGCCCCCTCGGTCCACCGCGCATCAACAAGCGCGAGATGGCGAAGGCCCGTCGACAGGGTTCCGGACCTGTCGCGGGGCCCTCGCGGACGCGCCGGAGCACCCGGAACGTCGGGGGCGACCAGAGTGACCGCGAGGTGCGGGCTCGCACGAGGAAGGAACGGGAGCGGAGGGCGCGCAAGGATGGGAAAACGGAGGGAGGAGGCCGGAGGTTCCGGGCACTCGTCGATCGAGTGGAGTTCCTCGAGCAGGAGCACATCCGGGTGATGGGGCGATACAAGTTGGCGTATCGCGCGTCCCATATCATCCTCCGCACGCTCTCGGCTCCGGGAAGTACGACGGAGGTGCCCCGGGGGGCTCGCAGGATGCTCCGGTGGATGGAGGAGGACGCCGGGAATAACGACTGGGACATGTCCCTGCCGCAGGAGGAAGGAGGGTCGTCCGACGAAGAGGAGCATCCGGAGCGCGGAGTGAAGCGTCGGAGGATGATGAGGCGGGCGAGCCCGGAAGTGGAGGAGAGAGTGGAGGAACCCGAGGAGTCGGAGGACTCGGAAGCGGAACCGGAGGCTCCGGTTGCGCGCCGGGCCCGATCCAAATCTTGGCCCGAGGATCTCCGTCTCCGATCCGTGGACGGCGGGGAAGACGAGGAAATGGTGGATGAGGGGATGGACGTGGATGTCCCGGAAGTTCCGGAGGTTCCGGAGGCATCGAGGGAGGAAGTTGTGGAGGTGGACGCGCCGGAGGCACCGGAGGGGCAGGGAACGCCCGAGGAACGCACCACGGGCCAGGCGGAGGCGAGGACCATCACGGTCCTTACCTTCAAGCCCGATCCTGAGCCAGTGCCGCCTCCGCCTCCCACTCCACCACCTGTACCGGAGGCTCCGGTACGGGTGAAGAGGGAGTCGGAAGAGCGAGAGTTCCAGACCTTGGTGCTCCAGCCAGGAGCGCCAGCGGGATTCCACGAGGAGGACGGGGTGTTCGTCTTGGACGACGAGGATGCGGAGATGGGGGAGCCGGAGGCTCCGGGAGGCAAGCCGGAGTCGTCCGGAGGTGAAGGCAAAGGTCCAAAGTGACCGACGAACAATATAGAGACAATTGTAAATAATGAATGTTTTGTATTTGTGGATTTGGAAGAAATCTTTTTCTTGACTTGATTTATGTTGAACTTGAGTGAAATGGAAAGGATCCGGAGATTCCGGTTTATTACCGGAGGGTCCGGAGAAAGAATGGTGAGGATTCCGATGTGACGGAATAGAAAGGCAACGTTCCGGAGCAGTTCCGGAACCGGAACACATCATATACGATACGGGTTGGGTTCCACTGTAGGAACTGTCGGATTTAACGAATGAATAATTGGAGAAATGATAATGATTGGAATATTGATGAATGATAAGAGGAGTGTTATTCCGTTGATTGGAAAAGTGACCAAATCAGGATGTTGATTGGTCCACTCCATCTGTCGATAAGTGACCAGAGTAATTTCCGGACACGAACCGAAAATGAATTGGCAAAGGAGTGTGATGCCGGAAGTGAACCGGAAGAATTCGGAAGCGATCCGAAAGGAAACCGGAAAGAATAGAAGGAGAGCCGGTAGGACACCGGAAGGGTTCCGGAGAGAATATCCGGAAATGTACCGGAAAGGTTCCGGAAGCGTACCGGAGGCGATCCGGATGTATGCCAATGGATAGGCGGCAAAGAAGGGAAAGTGGATGGGCATAGGAGTGGTTAATGAAGTTGCCCAAGATCCCGAATGGGATAAGAGAAGGTGATGTGAATTGAGTACCGATGATAAGCCGTGAAACCAAGTACACATGAATTTTGCGATTTTGCACGATTCAGCGTGTCAACACGCACTGAGGGACCATCAGGGCACTCTGACTGAGTGGTTCAGTCTATTAGCACAAGCTACGAGGTTAACGAGGACTTCTACCGGTACCTTCACAAATGGGGCCACCAGATATCTTAGTTAACTAAGGAAACTTGACGATGGTGGCAGAGAAACTAGGGCATACAAGGCCTAAGGCTGCTTGCTAGGACACAAACAGAATACCAAAGAGGTTGCGAGGTCAAATATACCAAGTGCTGGCAGGCAACAGTGGGAAGAACCCAATTATTCGCGACAAGACTATTTAGACCTGTTTTACCCAAAACTGAGGACGCGTTTGATCACGCATTGGGTCCAGACCGAGTCTGGGGATGACTTGAACAGTAGGACATGATCCAGCCGTTTAGCCGCGAGGATAAACCAGAGAGAGAAAGACAGATTGCGATATTGTGGATGAACCACCAAACCAAACCACGGATTATGGGGTATCATTAGGAAGGTAGAAGAGATGTGCATGAGCTTCAAGACTAATCAGGCCCGGGACAAGAGGCTACAGACGAAGAAGACACTTTCTATCCACTTAATCAGCAATCACATGTGTCGTGTCAAACACCACATGTCCACCATATGTCTCCACAAGACACGACCAATCAGGAGCCAGGGATTAGGATTCAGGTGCCGCGAACCAACGGACATTGTACAGTAATCATCGTGATGTAAACAATAGGGCAGTAGTATAAAAGGGCAGCAGAAGAAGAGGGCAAGCTAGCACATCTAGGGGCGCTGTACACGTTGTGTCAGCCACTGGAACGTCGCTCTGATAGCCGTGGAGGTTAGATTGCATCGAACGATTTATATACCAGACTCAGAATCAGAACACGGCAATTGATAGAACACGGCAATAGTCAGAACACGGCAAACAGACCCAGAACATTGATCAGAACACTGAAACCGTCGAAAGACACAAAAAGCGCAGACTTAACGGTCTTAAAACCTACCCTATACTGTCTCCTTGACGTCCTAGACGTTACTTGTCCAATACAGCTTG
Source organism: Mycena maculata (assembly GCA_029448575.1). Lineage (NCBI taxonomy): Eukaryota > Fungi > Basidiomycota > Agaricomycetes > Agaricales > Mycenaceae > Mycena > Mycena maculata. The sequence continues at coordinate 177,771 of JARJLG010000123.1, forward strand.
ACTTGACCAGTCAAACCTTGCAAAAGCGCGAGCGACCCTTAGTTAACTAAGTGATCGACCGAGAAACCAGCTGCTATCAAGTCTAATACTTGACTTACACCCCCGAACTTGCACTCTGACTCTCTCTATTGAGGGGTTAGTTGTTGATAGTGTTGTGTGTTGTGTGTGGTTTAGAGTTCATAGCTCTGCTGCATTAGCATTTCGCATTTCGCATTCACACATACCTGAGAGTTAGCGTTTTCACCGATGCAAGAGTTGATCGTGACGACTCTCGGGGAATCAGATAATACTCGATATGTGCCCGGAAGTGAAGGGATGGGCGAAGATGGGTGGAATGATTGGATAGACAGATTAATGCACCCAGATGCGCAGATGCTGTATGGATAACAGAAGGTTGTCGACCACTATGTCTCCGGAAACTCCGGAGGTTCCGGAGTATCCGGAGCTCACGGAAGGATCCGTTGATGCATGGTTGAGGGTTGTCGGATGGTTCCGGTACCAGTTGGGTAGTTGGCAGATAGTCCGGAGGGTGAACGATGTCCGGAACAAGACCGGTATACCGGAATACCGATGAATGATACCCTGGAATGCGTAGTGGTAGTTGGTCGAAGATTGTTTGGATCTGAAATCGAATAGCGAGCGCAGTTGTGCCGTCTGCAGAGAGGAAGGCAAAACGACAAGAGATGGACTGAGAGGATGTGTTCCGCGTGGTATGCTGACTTTTTGATCAATAGTCTGCACTTCTTGCGAAGAAAAGTTGAAAATTATCGGAGTTTTTATAGGAGTTTTTATAGGCTTATCCCCCTCTTAAGGGTAGACGTCCCATCGTCTGCCGACAATTCCACATCCTCTGAGTCGCTCCGGTAAGCGCCGGAGAACTCCGGAAATTACCGGAGAGGCCCAGAAAGGCCAGAGAACCACCAGAAGGTGGGAGGAGCGACAATCTCGACAGCACAAAAGCAGGAGGAAACCTCAACTGCACCAGAGCGGTAGGGATTGGTGGTCGTAACTCGGAATTTGGAATATTGGGCTCTGGAGAAGAGCTCCGGAAATCGGAGATACCGGAGGTTGATTCGGAGCGTCGGAACGCCGCAAGGCGAGGATTCCAAGATGTGGAGAAAGTTTCCGAGAGGTCCGAGCGACCGAACTCGGAATACGACCGGATGAACACCACCTCCGAAGATACATGGAGGCGGAATGGGTGGAGTTGTTCGCCAAAGAATAGAATGGAAAAGGCGAAATTTGATGGAAAAGCTCCAGGTGCCCGAAAAATTCTTCAAGCCAAGTACGTCCGGTTCAAAGACGTTGACTCCGAAAATGCAGACATCGATGAGTGCTATAATGGCACTCGAAAATGGATGGTCTGGTGGCTCCGGTAATGACGTAGTGTCCGGAGCCTCCGGATCAAACACACGATGATGCTGGAACGGAGGAATCAAAGGTGGGATAATTGAACGGTAGAACCGGAGGTTTCGAAGTTGCTGCCAAGCGAATGATCTTGTTTTTGTACGATGTGCGAACTCCTTGTCGGAGGGAGCCGGAGATGATCGGAGGTCTCCGGACAAAGTCGAGGAGACGTCCGGCAAAGACCCTTGCAGTCTGACTCCGGAGATCACCGGAGGATGACGTACGTGTGATCTGGAGATGCCAAAGACAATTGATAGTAAGCCGCCGGAGGACACGTATCTCCGGAGGTCATCGAAGGATGACCTACGACGGAACGAGTGAACTGGGAACAAGAGAAGGACGATGGACTCCAGAGGAGATCAAGGGCAAGCTCCGGAGGAAGCCGGAGGAGAACGCAAGTCTCCGGAGGCTCTGGAATAGAAGTGGATGATGTGCCCATGATCAATACAGTGAATTTGCGACGTGGAAATTGATCCGAATTCCACGGGGTCCAGGAAATGGCGCAACTTTGAAATGATTGTTGAAAGGCGAAGACCGAAAAGGGCGAGGATGAACAATAAGGCTAATAGCCTAAAGGTAAAATTGGGAAAGAGGTTAATTGGCCTCTTGAGAAGAGCGATCCAACGAGCGGAAGCCAAACAAATGCCGGAACGCCCGGAGGACCGTGAAGCGAGTAGCTTCGGGGTATGACCAGAGGTTACACGGAGCAATAATTGCTCCGGAGGTTACCGGAAGTAAGGTGCTCAACGGATGTCGACGAGACAACCGGAGTGAGCGGAGGGGTGTCCGGAGAGTATCCGGGACGATGTCCGAAACCGGAGAGTGTCCGGAAGGACTTCCGGAAGAAGGTGACGAGTCAAAATCCGGAAAGGAGAGACAGATGTCTCGGAGATGTTCCGGAGGAACGGAATGACGTTCTGGAGGAACGATGGCACGCAGGCCGATGAGACCGAAGGGACTCGAGGTGATGGCGTTAATTGTTGGTATGAGCAGCGGAGGGTGTCGGAGCTCCGGCGCAGCTTTGCTCTACCCGATTGGGTACCGAACCAATATCCGACATTGCTGCCGGTCCTGTGCACACTAAGCCCCATGTGAACAAGGAACAGATCAGTTGGAAACTTCCGACTAGTCAATCAACGGATTGATACGGTGGAGTTTGCCGGTATCCAGGAACCAGATTGATGGGGAATCAGAATCGATGACGCCGAGTTCCGAATAGGAACATCACCAGATGATGGAATTATGACAGACGAGGCTGCCGATTAGAGGGAAGAAGATGCCGATGAGATCCGGATGGGAGATTATATCCGGAACTTCCGTGAACGGAGGAAAACCCATAGATTCACAGATAAGTAAACAAAAACAGATCCGGAACGGAGAGGGAGTCTCCGGTCGGAAGTTGAGACCCATGGCAAATTCTGAGATGATAGAGATAATGAGATCATAGATCCGGCTCATAAGAGCGGGACTGTCGTGAGAGTGGAAAAAGAATGGATGCGTGGGTATGATGAACTCGGAAATGCCTCCGGAGGCATGATGAACTCGGAAATGCCTCCGGAGGCCGACGCGGACGACCGGAGCGCGAGTTTTCGAGGCTGCTGGTCAGTTAGGCACTGATATTGGTCGGAACGGTGGATTTGGCAGATGAGCTTGCGCCGGAATGAGCCGGACGCTTCCTACACTCGGCAACTTGGTGTCCAGAGCCTCCGCAGTACATGCAAAGACCCTGGACCTTCCGTCGTTCGTGTTCCGCAGGGAGAATCCGTCCGTTTTTACCGAGTAGCTTGTTGACAGACTCCGGAAACTTCGGGTGACGAGCCCCGGAGACTCCGGAGGCTCGACCGGAAAGTTCCGGTGCTGCGGACTGCGGTATGGAGGGTGCGGAAGGCGCGTAACTGAGGACGGAAAGTGCCGGTGACAGTGTGCCAAAATCGGAACTGCCGGAATCTCCTCCGAGAGATCCGGAATCATCCGGAAGTTGAATATCCTCGACTCCGCTTTGCTCTTCATCGATTCGCTGCCAGTACCAATAGTCGATACGGCGTGCGATTGCGCGGACACCTGCGAGCGAGCTCGGATAGGTGTACTGATCCGTCTCCGAGGTAATCCGGAGAGGGAGAGCGGCGCGGACAGTGTGACTGAGAGCGGAATCGCTCCAATCGAGAAGAGAAGCGATTTTGTCGAAGTTTACGAGGAATGGGATGATCCGGTCGGAATGTTTCATCCGGAGGCGTCGGAGCTGATCCTCTGCGACTCCGGTCGGATCCGGAGGACCGAATACGTCGAAAAACTCCATAATGAACAAGGAAAAATTCCCTTGCCACAGAAGGTCCTGCTGCACGCCAGAGGATTCGAACAGGCGTGCAGCCTCGCCCCGGAGGAACGACAAGATGAATAGATTCTTGTCTTCGTCCGTGCGGAAGTCCCGAGGACGCTCCGCAAAATGCAGGTAGCATTGGGCGAGGAAAGAATGGAGTTTCGAAGGATCGGTACCGTAGAAGAATTCCGGATTCCGGAGGTTAGACCAGAGCGAACGAGGAGCTGCGTTGGAGGAGTATAGAATGGTATCCGGAACTCCGTCCGTGAACGCAGATGAGCTCAGAGGACGCGATGAAAGGAGATTGGTGTGATGGGAAAGATTTCCGCCGATGCTGTCATGAGTGCCATGGAAACCGTAGTCCGGCGAACCGGAGTACGACGGAGGATCCACCGGTGGTTGGATATGATGTACCGGTTGGCAATAGTGATGGAAGACAGCGGATGGGACGGGATAAGTCTGTCCGGTCTCAGCGCTTCCAGAGAACACTCCGGAGATTCCCGGAACAGGAACCGGAGGTTCCGGAGGATACGCCAAGGGTCGTGGAAAGCCGGTATAGACCTGATGAAAACCCGAGCTCCATGGACCGATTGGACTGGAAGTACCCGGAACAAGGTACGGGGTCCATGGATTGGCAGAAAATACGTCGGAGGACGAAGTCGACTCCGAGGCATCACAAGGTGTGGCAGTGTTGTGACCAAGGTGACACTCCTCAACGCCCATCGGAGAGTCCGCTAGCGATGGAAAGACAAGAGGAGTGGTGCCGGAGGAAGAATAAGACATAATTGCCAGCCAAGACGGTGAGTTTGATTATACTGTTATATACCGTGCCGGAATGGACCTAGAACGAGATGGAAGATGGGCCAGAGGTTCCGGAGGCTCCGGTTAGGACCGGAGGTACCGGAGGGCCCGGAAGAGGTCCGGTGTAGTATAAAGGAAGGATAGCAACACCACAGGGGGTTAAGGGTGAGCTAATGCCTTGACTGACGGATAACCGGAAGTCGAGGTACCGGAGGTGATAAGGGGTACGAAGGCGACTCAGATCGAGAGGAAGAACCAGGCAACGATTAACGTTACGGCGACGATTAACTTAATAATCAAACTGAAGTACATGAAGTAAAGACGTAGTATTTAAATGGAATACCTAATTGTATTCCCAAATAGGAAGGAGAGTGGTTCATGACAATAAGACTTGTCATGAGGACTGATGATAAGTTGTAAGACAATTAAAAGGAAGATGAGAAGACGGATAAACGGGAAACGCTCAGTAAGCCTTCATTGCGTAAAAACCCGATGCTTCCGGAAGGTCCGGAGGCTCCGGGATATGACCGGAGCTCCGGAACCTACCGGAGCGACCGGAAGGTCGACGGGAGGCTCTGGGATGTTGCATGGATATAACATCAAGTCTCCAAGTTTCTCCGAGTCGTCAAATCTCTCAAGTCGTCAAGCATCTCCAGTCACCAAGCATCTCATCCAGTCGTCAATCTGCCCGAAGAGAAACTTGAAAGACTCGGGGGCTACCAACTTAGCCACCATACATAGACCCCATCTTAGGGTTAACATTCGTGCCTCAAGAAACCCTTAAACATCCAAATCCCTCAAGTCGTCAAGCCTCTCTTCCAGTCGTCAATCTGTCCTTGCTTCTTCCCATTGCTCAAGCTCAAGTCGTGTCCTCGCCCTGCTTCAGTGCTTCAAAACCCTGTGTCAACGCAAGCCTCTGAAACTTTTAACTTGACTGCCCCAGATCATTTGCAGTCCTGTGGTGTCGCCGGCGGCGCCTGAATCGATCTACACTTTTGGTACTGGTATAGCTATACGTATAACAATACAATATTTCATGGAAGATTTCAGGCTGAACGAGTGGTTGAGCTGGAGGATGAGCGGGTATGGTAATGTGCCCCAGAACGGGCTGGCAATACCAGACAAGATAGCTATGAGGTTCTTATGGGTTCAATGCCAGTCCATCACAACACACTCGTTTCATGCTTGTATCCCTCATATAATCCAATCGTAAGATGCTTGCAAGCAGCTTATAAGATAGGCCGGCGCCTGGCAAGCACTTATACCCGATTATGCCCCTCGTAAGCAGCTTGCATGCGATTATGCCTATTGTAAGCGCTTGTGACCCGGCCGTTGTCGAATCATAATTCTGTAGGATTTTTGGTGATGCGAGTCGGGGGACAGATAAATAAGTGAAATCATCAGTCAAGGAGAAAATTCGGGGTCGTCGTTGAAGAATTCGAGAGTCAAGGATCAGGTCAACTCTACAGGAACGGCAAGAGCGAAAAATGAGCAGCAAAAGCGAAGTTAAAGAAGTTCAGGGCCCATAACCTATGGAGAATGGTCGTGGTGCAGAAGGAACAACGTGGGGATGACTAATATCCTGAGCCTGCAGATAAATGTCGCGGTGACCGAGCCCCTTTTCATAGACGTCGATGAGGATGCATAAGATGAAGGTGCTTATCTGTTCTTTTATTCATATCCAATTCCGACTGGGATTTCCAGTGCTTATTTTACTGATTGCCTCTGGATCCTCCTCGAACTCGAGGTGAGCATGTGTTTGGAGCGACGACGACGATGATTCCAGTAGTGGTAGTTAGCGAGACCAAAAACGCCCCAAGACGCCCTCCCTTTCTCCCATCTCCTTCACTACAAATTCTCTCGCTTCCATTGATTATGATGCGAGTTTCCGTATACCGCATTTTCTAACGTGCTCACGCGATTTAGACCTGATCACTACGACTTTAAAAGTTTCCGCCGGCACCCAGAGGCCGTGGACGTTGACAAAACGCACTTCATTCTCAAATTATCCGATACGTTCCGCCTTCTCCTTCTGCGGCCCCCGCGATTCGGCAAGACCATATTTCTATCCACTTTGGCGCACTACTACGACATCCACGGAGCCGACCAATTCACTGAGTTTTGAATCTTTGGTGACTCCTGAGGCCATTCTGGACCACAGCCAGCACCTTTGTCTATCTTTCGTTTTGTCGGAGATTTATGTGTTTTCCTACATCACCGAGATAGAATGGCGTTTAACCTCTCATATATCACTCCAATTGCACAAGTTTATTATAGATTATGCTGCGGAACTTCAGCTGGACGACACCATGATACTCGGAGACCTAAATGTCCAACTGACGGCCGTAGACTTGTTTACAAAGGTGTTTGTGAGCCCTTCCTTCTGATATTCACCTCATGAGATGGCTCAATCCTCACAACAGGACCTGGTTCGATCTCGCCGCTACACCCTCTTCGTCGGAGTAGATGATTATGATGCTCCTACTCGGTCTTCGACCCATGAGAGCTTTGCGGCCCCAGAAGACATTGAACGCATGCTTGATTCGTGCTTCTGGGGCCCGCTTAGTGCCGCCTCGGATGACATTGCCAAGCTATTTGTAACTGGAATCTCGACCAGGTCGCCAATTTTGACGAACCTGAGCAAGCTGAACCTCAAGGTCGATCCGAGCCCGCAGATCTCTTGTGGATTTAAAGACAAGGAGGCCCTCCAGTTCTCCCGCGCATTCTTAGACCCGTCGCCCTCCGTCGTTGACCTGCGCCACGCATGTGGAGAATACATCTTCTCGGCCACCGATGGTACCATCGAAGCCGTCCTCCACCCACAACAGCTCATTCTCCACATCGCCGAACTATCCATGAAACCCCTCATGCTGTTCACTCCGAAACCATTTCCGCACCTGCCTGGGATCTTTGAGCTCCTTTGAGAGGAGTCCGATCTCCCTAGCGCAGTTACTTCCAATGGACTGATCGGTCTTCTCGCCTCTGGCACCGTACGAATCGATGCCGACGAGGTTCCCTGCCACTATGACGGCACCGCCGTGCCTTGGAGCACACTATATGATCTTGGGGCTGTCACTTACGACAGTAGGGGCACGCTCCGGGTGGCAAACGATGTCGTCCTGTCCCTCGTGAGTCCACTCTTCTCATGAAAACCGAGCCACTAATATATCGTTTCACGCAGATACGCAGACACGTCGACAGCATCATCTTCAACCGGTATGACCTATACCGCACCGTCTTGGTGGCCCTTCATGCCTATAACGTCGATGGTGACTCCAAGCTTATCTCGGAGCTACTCTCGGCGATTCTGTGCGACCAGACCCGTCGCGTTTTGGGCACAAAACGTGTGATCGAACCAAATATGCGGGGAATTTTCGAACTCGTCATACGCAACACCCGCTGCTCGACTGGCTGGAAATCGATCCCGTCATCCTATTGCCGGAAGTGACAGACGAAAGTAACGCTGCCATTGGGGAACCCCATTTGCGATGAGATCGAGCGGTGTGCGCTGAAGACGCTGACACTCCGCGGAATGTGGCGGGGGGGCAACCCGAATGACGAAGAACCCTCAGTGGATGCGCTCCGGGAGCTGCACTCCAGGCTGATCAACAAGCATGAAGAGCGATTAATAGAGCGACCGTACTACGTGGCGGAGACGGGCGAGACGGTGCTCGTCGGAAGCTACTTGGACCCTGAACCGGGCATCCCCGTTTTCCTCGCTGTTGGGGGCGCGCGTGTCTTGATACGTGTCTGATATACTTAGACTGCATCCACTATTATCTACCCCAAACTGCAATCTTCGGAAACTCTTTCTACAAATCTTTCTCATTGCTATTTTTTTTTTTTGCGGTGGATCTTAGATAGACTTGCCACAACACTGCCGTACCAAGATACCAAGAAAATACATCAAGCCTCAAGCAGACTTCGCACCTGTAAGCTGAGCTAACTCTCCGTATACGCCTCTTGTGAGAGCAGCATCTGGGCCTGTGAATTCTCACAACACGCCGCCTTGTGCGCTTTCCACGCGGCGTTCCAACAACCGCAGGGAGATGGCTTATGGATCGCGTTGCGGCGGGACTGGTAGCACCAAACCTCAGTATATGAAGAACTTCGCACGTCGGGATATGACATACCTGAGGAACTTCATAGTTTTCTCGCAAGCTGCCGCAAATGCGGGATCCACTTCACGACTCTTCTTCAACATTTTGAGAATCAAGAGATTGGGCGCATCGACGGGGTGTTCTCCGGGAACTGCCATGCTGTCCACGCCCGCCACGAACATTGCTGCAGCGCCGGTGGTCATGAGATCGGACTCATCGAGATCGGGCTGAATGTGTCTGGTCACCGTGGAGCGAATATCAAGCCACCCCTTCTCCTCATTCCAAGAAAACCCGTACTTTTTGGCGCAGGACGACGAATAAATCTTCCGAGATCTGCAGGGACAGATAATCTGCGTGCCACGACTGATCTGCGTGACAATCTTTCAGAGGGCGGTTGGAGCCGCAGGGACAAATGCGTGGTGGTCGTGGAAGGGGATACAATCGGGGTGTGAGGGCCTTGAATCGGGTTTTGTCTGCCTCGCTCTCGAAAACCCTTTCAAGGCCACGGGCAGTGGGCGTGGCACCGTGGAGGAGGAGGAGGGCGCTGATGAGATTCCACGAGCGAACGAAACATGCAAGGAACAGGACAGTGACGTTTCCACCATGACACTTTTCGTTGGGATCGGAGTGCTGGTCAATCAAGAAGAGCAAGACTTGTGATATACGGGTGACCAATGTCGCCAGCACAGTTTCCACTCCTGCTGGTGCGCCGACAATTTTTATGCTTTTGCCTCGGGGTATGTACCGCCTGAGCATTTGGCATCCATACATGAGAGGAGACTCTCCGCGTTTATCTTTGCGATTTACGGAGGTTCAGAGACGAACCGCTTCGTGGGCGAGCGGCAGGTCTCCTGAAAGTACGACCAGGTGGACGTAACTCAAGTCTTGGTCGGCCTCGTCGAGGTTATCGGGCGCAAACATCTGCAGAAAAACGCTCATATGCTGGGGGATCGCCGCCGTCAGTCGGGACGAAGGACCCTCGGTCAGCATGAAATGGCGAATGTCGGAGAAGAAAGGTGTGAATATGACGGAGTCGGGGAAATCTTCTTCGAATTTCTTCCACAAAGGATGAGGTAGTTGTGGGTCAGAACGCGGGAGCTTGCGACTGCCTGAAGGGAGGTTGAGAGTCTGGTTCGTTTGAAGGGGAGCATAATGTTGGTGCTGCGAACTTTCGGATGTGGTTGGACGAAGAGACGTTGCGAGAGCCGTGCGAACAATACGTATTATTGAGTCAAGTCTTCCCGAAACGAATCCTCATGCAACCCGAATATTGTTCGTTGGAAATGCCCTAGGCCTAAATCCCGGCTACGAGCAATGTCAGTTAAACAGGTAAGCTGTCAACGCTCTCATAAATCATCGCAGCCACTACCGAACCAATGAGGTGACGGGACTCGAATAAAACTCTCGAAACGCATATCGAGAGCGCGGTTCGTTGCGGCAAACCGAAAGCCAACTTGGATACAGTCGAATTCCTAATTCCTGCTATCCCGTGGTCCTAGACCATATCTCCCGGTAGGCCGTACTTTTCTGGTCTCGATGAAAATCCCTGGGGCCTGGAATTCGGTCCTTCTTGAGGTCGCAAGCCGTGCTAGCCGGTATACCATACGCAAGAAAAGCCGGAGTAAGCCCCCTATTCTCCTTGCGGAGTAATCTTAACCTTCTCCATGTCTCAGACCATTCCTCGAGCTTTCGAAAGTTGGACCCGTGCAGGGAGACTAAATCCAGTCGCAACACTGGCGAATGCGTTGACATTCGCATTCGTGCGACTCGTTTGAGGTGTGGGTGGGAAAGGGCCGAAGAATAGATGCACACAGAGAGTCGCAGGTCGTCGCGGCGGATAGTCAAGAGGCGGGCAAGTTTACAGGAATGGGATAATTTTAAATAAGTAGATCAGGGAGATAACGAAAGGTGAAGGGATTGCGGAGCACGCCGCTCCGCCCGTCCGTGATTGATCATTGAACTCATCGATTTTTTTTTTCAGACTGATTGGACTGACTCGATTACGGATGCACTTGACGCTCTGCCACGATCTCGTAGGCTCCCCGACGCGGTGAGAATGAACGAAAAGTATGTGGCGGATGTTCAAGTGGTCGAAAGACTGGGTCCCCTCAGCTGGCAACATCGCCTATTGAAGTGGGGGGTCGAAGCGCGAGGTCCGTGCGCATTATCTGCCATTCGATTTCTCCCTCAATCCTCCCAGGCATCAGACCCGTCTCGGTCGAAGTACATACACTCTCTACGCGCTGGGGTTGGAATCGGGGCTGAGACCGTCGCAGGAACGCACGGATCCGCAATACAGCAAGATCTTCTTCATATGGTTCTCCGCGAGCTTCAATCTCCTACCGTGCGCACTCCCGCGGATTATCTGGAGCATCCGTCCTGAATATCCTTCAGCTTTTCGACGGGGTCATTGGGCCCGATCGTGTACGGCCTGAGTCTCCGGGACAGCTCGCTGATCATTCTGTTCTTCAACCTTCTGTGCTGTCTGCCGCCGGGATACCTGTCAGTCTCCTCTTGCGCGAAGTGATGCAAGCTGAACGTCACGCAGGTCTACCTGGGGACCCAAGTTGGGGCTGCGCCAGATGGTCCAGGCGCGCTACAGTTTTGGGTTCGCTGGTTTCCCACTTGCTTGTCCTGCTCTATCTTACACCGCAGTGCAGGTATTTTGGCGTCATCGCGCCCGTATTACTGAACCTCATCGGCATGGTTGGCTTCTGCATCCTCGACTGCATTCTCGGCGGCCAGACGCTCGCCGCCGTCGCTGACGGGAATCTCAGCTGGAGGTGACCTTTAATTATTCCTGTCGCCCGCGGCAAGTCCTCACGCCTTATCAGTATCGGGATAGTCATTATCGCTCTTGTCTCATTACTCATCTCCTTCTGCGGCTGGAAAATCCTTCATTGGTACATACTGTGGCCGCCAATTCCCGAGGCTGGCTAATGAACCTGTTTCAGGTATGAACGGATAGCATGGATCCCCGTCGTGATTATCTTCCTCATCGCCGTTGGGCTGGGCGCAAAGAACTTCAAGCACATCGCGCCAGTAGCGCCCGCGACAGCGCCGACGGTCTTCTCCTTCGCCGCCGTTATCGCCGGCTTTGTACTGACCTGGTCGCCCTTGGCGTCCGACTTCAGCTGCTACCTACGCCCTGACGCCCCAAGGTACTGATTTTACCTGCGTCGCGTCATTCGTTATATTGATTTCCTGCAGCACGCGTATTTTCTGGTACTCGTATCTGGGTCTCGTGTTGCCCACCGTCGCCTTGCAGTGCTTCGGTGCGCTGATTGGGGCGTGTCTCGTCAGCGTCCCCTCATGGCAAGCGGGATACGAGAGCGGCGATGTAGGCGGCATTCTGGACGCCATGCTGAGCCCCGCGAAAGGATTCGGCAAGTTCCTCACCGTGCTCCTTGCCCTATCCGTCATGGGGAATGTCGCCGCGACGTCAGTCCAATTAGCTTGTCCGACGGCATTTTCTAACATTCCGTTCAGCTTCTACTCCATCTCGCTGAACATGCAGATCCTCATGCCCCTCCTGGTTTACGTGCCGCGCTACGTGTTTTCCGTACTCGCGACCGCCATGTATGCCCTCCACCCTTTCGTCTGTCTGGTCTGACCTCTATCAGCGTCATCCCGCTCTCGATCGTGGGCGCGCACAGCTTCTACACGACGCTGAGCAACTTCCTGGGGCTTATCGGCTACTGGGCAAGCACATACGTCGCGATCGTCCTCGAGGAGCACTTCATCTTCCGCAAAGGCGACGCATCGCTGTACGACCTGGCAGACTGGAATTCAGCGCGCAAGCTGCCAACGGGTATCGCCGCCATCGTGGCCGTCATGTGCGGCATTGGGATCGCAATTCCATCGATGGCGCAGGTGTGGTACACCGGTCCGATTGCAAAAACGACGGGAGACATCGGGTTTGAGCTGGCTTTTGTCGTTGCGATGGTTGTTTATCCTCCGTTGCGACTGCTGGAGATACGGATCCGCAAGAAAGTGTAGCCTATGTATTCATTGTACTAGATTCTTTGTACAGCGAGACCCAAAAAGGAACATTGTCGTAAGACACGAAAGAAGGATGATCGCCCTGATTCGCCCATATTCCGACTAGCCTTTTTTGGCAACAAATCAAATTTTGCTACGCTACGCGAGTTCGGTCACGTGTGTCTTTGCGGGAACCACATTTTTGCTTTCTCCCCACTTGCACCCGCGACATTTGGCCGGACGATTCATCTGTCTCCCGCCCATCTCTGCGTACGCGTTGTGCCACCCTTGTCTCGCCGTGTCGAGCCTTTATTTTCCAGGTGGCTCAGCGACGCATACTTGACACACACCATGCCTTCGTACTCTCTGCTCCAGTCCAACTACGCCGACCACAACCCCCAGCTGGAATCTGACATTGCAGACCAGCATGACCAACTAAACCAAGACGACCAAGTCGATTTTCCCCCACGGCCGAACAGTCGGTTAGGCTTTAATAGCACCCCAGCCACAGTTGAAGCACCCGAGCCGCCTGTCGCGCCCTTGCGGTCGCGTTCAGGAACACTCAAGTGGACCAAGAGCCTCTTCCAAAAAATTGGAATAACCTCTCTCGCCTCTTCTTCTGTCGATGTTGACATGGACATCACCGCCGCCGTGATTACCTCGCCCACAGACGACGAGGACATTGACCCGCCGTCTCTACCCATCCTCCCATCTCTTGCCCCTGCATTAGCCTCTACTTCATCCCTCAGCAGCATGGATGCAGACACCGGCGAGTCCTGCGACGACGAATACGACTCGGACTCGGAAGGTTACTCTTCTGGGGACTCTGACATTGACCTCGACTCACCCGCCGAGTATGGCCAAGGCGGCCGCGACCTCCTCGTCTGCCCCCCGACCCCAACGGTACCTCCACCTCCACCACCACCCCCGCCAGCCGTGCCACCCGCCCCCATCGCGCCGTTCTCCGTTCCCAGCAACGCACCTCTACCACCTTTCGCTCGCCGTCCAACAGCGGTCTCGCTCTCCCCGCCTGCCGTGCGCACGAAATACACCTGCCTTCCCTCTCCACTTTCCCCCACCTCCGACGACAGCATCCACTATACGAACCCGCTACGGCATTTATACGGACACCATGGCCGTTCCCGGCACGCGCTCCTCCACCTCAAGTACCTCTGGTCGCTCCGCGCGGACCAGTGGGACGAGCATACGGCGCGCATGCGGGAATCGTACGCGTACTGCGGCATGACGCCCCCGAACACGCCCCAACCGCCCCCGCGCTACCCGCCCCCACGGCGACAGACGAGTCCAGACCTGGTCCCCATACCGCCGATGACTATCCATCCGCGACGCGGCGACCTGTCTGCGCTGCGGGACCCATACTGTGCGCACATGGACCGCTGCTTTGTGGGCATGCCGCTGTGGACGATGGGGAAGACACTGTGGATGTACGACGTGCACATGGTGGCGGAGGGACGTGCGCGCGCGGCCAAGGCCGCTGAGGGGGGTTCCGAGGACGACGAGAGCGAGGGGGAGTCGATGGCAGCGTCCATCTCGACTGCCGGGTTCAGCGACGACTCGGACGAGACGCTCGTGGAGAGCGAGAGCGACCGCTCGGTGCGGTCGGAAGATGAGTCGCTGGAAGAGGTGGACCTTGATGTGGATACGCAAGATGTAAAATTCGCTGTCTCGCCCCCTTGCTCTCGCCCACCATACAAGCCGCCGTTGGTTTCCGCGTCGCTACCGCCGGCGCCACATTGGGAAACGTCTTGGTACAAGCGCTGGGAGATCCTCATCGAGCTCGTCCGGCTGGACACCGAGCGCGAGCGCGCGCAGCGAAATGGGCTCGACCCGTCGCCCCCGCCCTGCGCCCTCGCCGTCCGGCCCCCGCGCTTCTTCATCGGCGATGCGGAGGACGAGAACGAGAACGAGGGAGACGAGTCGTGGAGCGAGGAGCAGTGGGACGAGGTGCTCGGGCTTGATGGCGCCGAGGACCAGGTTATGATCGTGTCGAATCAGGTCCTGCTGGAAGGCATGTGATTTGCTTTCACCCGGAACCAACAGTGGAATTCATTCAACGCATGGCATGGCATTCAAATCACTTCACATTCATCCCTTCTCAGCATCGTCATCCTGGATCACTGCATAGTTCTGTCTCATTCGGCATCCACATCCTCGATTTGTTTCGCCACTGTTGTACACACCATTCACACACTATGCCTCTTATTCCTGTTGTATTTATTATAAGTACGACGAAAGAATAATGATCACGATCACAAGGTTGTTGCGCAACAATCGATAACAACCCATCGCGGCCGAAAATGGCAGCCGACATTATGTATAGGGATCCGGAGATCAAATGGGATACCTCGGTATTGATACAGATGAGATATATCAGAACGCATCCACGGCCTTGATGGTAATCGGGAGCTGCGGCCCCTTACTCACTTCGCCCTCGAGGGTTGGGATCATCACCACGGCCGACTGGCGCCGAACCCGGCTCGCAAGCGACGGGTCCAAGGAAAACTCGAAATTCTTCACGAGCTCGATCAGGAATGCTTGGTACTCGTATACCCTGTGCCGGTTTGCGGTCAGAGGGGCTATGAAACTAAGAACAGTCCAATTTATACGCACGCGAATCTCCAGCCTGAAGAATGCGGTAGTCAGAATCAAAGTCGAGGTATGCAGGGGCGAGAACATACCGATACAGGCGCGGTGTCCGCTCCCGAAGGTCATCCTGGGCGGGAATCAGTGGGTATTTAGTGAGAGGGACCAACAATTAATGTCGGATGCGTACAGGTTGCCATAGACGCCGACGTTGGTCGTGATTTGCACCGAGCCGTCAAGCCAACGTTCCGGGTTGAACAGATGCGCGTCTTTCCCGAATACATCCGGATTCCTGATCCACGAAGAGTAAACGACGGGCCTCAAGAGACTTTCCAAGGAACATCACCTGTTGTATCCGCAGTTGGATATGATGAGGAGCGTGTTCTTCGGGATCGGCAGTTCAGTGAGCGTCTTGCCGGATTTGGTGACGATCGGTTTGGATAGCGGGAGGACCTCGTCGCGCGCTGCCTGCCGCATGCTGTTAAATCTACAAGGCCATTCAGCCAGCGTATTCGGGATTGACTTGGGACGTACGCTACGGGGTAGAAGCGGAACGTTTCCTTTGCATGGATCGTGAGTGTCAAGCGGACGAGATAGAAACACAACAGAACAAAACGGACCTTCATGAGGGCGATGGTGTATTGCATAGCTTCAAAATCAGCGTATGTGTATTCGGTGTCGCCCCGCACGCGCATCGCGCGTTCCGTCTCCATTATCTCCGCACGGAGTTTGGCCTGGATGTCGGGGTGCTGGGTGAGTGCGAAGAGGGTCCAGGACATGGTGTTCGCAGTCGTTTCCTGGTAGGCGCGGGAAGGATCCAATGAGCAAACGAATACCAACTCGAAGCTTGCGCGCGTACATGTCCCGCCTGCATTATTGTTCTGCGGTCGCCAAAATAAGATCAGGGTTGGGGCCCGGCGACGGAGAAGAGTCTTACTGCATCTGCGCGAACATTTCCACCTCGCTGAGGTTCGTGCGCGGATTCTCAGAGGCGTTGGCTTTGACTGGGAATGGGGATCAGCCCGTCACAGACCAGGGTCATCGCAGCACGCACCTAGCAGACTCATGATGTCCCGTTTGCCCTTTCCAGCCATCAACGCCTGGGCCTTCTCATCAACAAGCTCTTTCGCGACTCCGACCGCGATACGGGTGACCCGCCGGCTGTTCTGCAGCGCGGGAACCGGTGCGTGACGCATGAGGAACCGCATCGGGCCCATGGGCAAGAGCTCCAAGAGCCCGAAAATAAAGATCCCTGTTTTGCTCGGGATGGACATCGTGGGGCTGCTCGGCGTCAGTTTTAAAGCTGGGGTCTCAAGGGAAGACGGACACGATGCTTGAAAGGGCCTTTGCGAGGGCGTCGTTTTCGTCGTTTGTTGCACCGAACTGGTAGTCGAATGCAACTGGAAGCAACATGCTTAACTCCGATATATACCGAGAGGATGAAGGAGAGCAGACCTTCGCCGATAACGTCAAGAAAGAACCGAGAAAAATAAGTCGGCGTGTTCACCACGACTGATCCATTTCCCCCTAGATTTTCCTTCCAGTTGGCAGAGAGCTATCCCTTGCTGTTGGCATCGAAGAACTCGCGCGGCAATGAACATACCTTCTGAGAACAAGACAAAAGTCAGTAATGGCGCGAACACGATAATACAAGGGACGCACGCTGGCGTATGCCGCAAAAATAGGGATGTAGGAGCGGGCTTCATTCGCCCCGAACGCAGGAGAATTCACCCTGCGCTGCCGCTTGTGTGTTTCGTCTGTGTCGCATCGTTTGGCGCTGTGATGGCCCAGTATCTGTGCACACGCACCGTTTGCCCACGCAAGGCCGGGGCCTGTGAGAAGGCGGGTGATCTCTGAGCGAAAGTCCGACTTCCGGATGCTATATCCCGAGTTGTAAATATGCTGCAAGGCCTTGGGGTCTGAGATCATTAGACGGTTGGTCTGCGGATGGCCGGTCAGAACGTGGTATCAGGGATGATAAGGACGAACACCGAGGACGCCCTTCACGCGCACAACGTCCCCAAAGCGCGCTTGCCATTTAAAATCAACCTGGATGCTCCGCCGTCACAAAAGGTAAATGCAATGTACAACGACGACACGCCTCGCCGGCCTGGCCCTGTAGCGTTTCGCGCAAGTTTCCTGTTGGGTGGAATTCCGCATAGGAAAGGGGCAGAATAAGCTGTGAGTCGTTTACTCACCAAGAAGGAACGACTCGGGCTCTGGACCAGGAATGTCAGCGATCGAAATCTGGGTCCATCGACGATAGATTGTGTAAAGCGTCAGCGCGACGGAAAGCGCTAAGACTCCGGACTGAGGGAGAGAGTCGACCAGAGACTCCATCGTGGATATGTGGTGCCGGTGCGCAACATACTGACGTTTTTATAAGAATTAGCGCGTGCCTCGATATCGCATCGAGATGATGGCGGTGGCAAATGGAGCAAAAATACATCACACGGACGAGCAGGCGACAGAAGAGTCGTAGAGAGTCGTCCAAATTTGTTGCTCCATCAAGTTGATCAACTAAGAAGCGATATTGACATATCTTTGTTGACTGGATTCCCGACCTGGACGGCAAACCCGTCCGTTCGCGGGTCGCAAAAGCGAATGCAAGGTCGACGACTCTCGAACTCCTGAACAAAACAACTGGGCTCGTAATTTGAGCTCCGCGGGGTCGGATTCGAAGGGACCGTGCATATCTTGCTTGGCGGACGGGCGTTATGTATATCCAAAAGCGCAGGACGGGTCAAAAGACATTTGATTTCACTGTTTTGAGGGCCGAGGAGTTCATATCTGAGGAGTCTGGCCCGGTATAGCAGATGCAAACGGTTTGAGGTGTGAGAGTGAGACGGATCGTTAAGGGTTTTTTGGCTGGCATGTAGATCCCGGACTCAAACCATACTGAAAATCATGGTCCCACGGATGGCAGCAATTGCAAGATGGCAGTAAGGCCCAAGGGCCTCGCATTCACGGCGAAACCCCCGCTTGGCCGATTTTCGCAGCGTTCTCGATAGCCTCCGGCGTGCGATGATCGACCCCTGAAGCGATGTACTCATCGACAGTTTGGCCAACTATTTTGCTGATCACCGAGGGGGAATGCATTCAATGAGAGACTGGCCTTGTTTTCGGCAGTTTGTCCCAAGCGGCTCGTCGGACCGGAGACAGCTTGTACCAATGCCATGAATCCTTTCGACGGTGGTAGCTGCAAGCCGAGTAAAGCCAGATTGAATGCTACCGCCGCCATGGAAGCGGTCCTCGTATACCACCCGGCATACTCGCCGCCCCAGCTACTTCTCGTTCTCCCCGGCTTCCCCACTCCTTCAGGCTACAGTGGCGTTCCTTTCTTCGTCGTTCTCGATGCTGCTCGGATAATAGCTCAAAACAAGGACGGCGCGCTTCGCCAACAGGGATCTATCGCAAATCTGCCCCTGCCCACCAGCGACCGAGCTATCCTACCGCCAGGCTCCTACGAGTATCATTGTCTTGGAATAGAGTACGCGGTCCGTGTCTTCGAATCCAACTTCTGCGTTGCGGGGTCATCTCTTCGAGACTCTTATCGCTCATCTGAATGCCAGTGGCACTTTCATAACATGTCGGGGCTGACGATCAACCAACGCGGTGTCAATTCACCAGCGAACTGTCTCGCATTGAGGGCGGATTTGCATGGTCCTGGTATGGACGGCGGTCATTTTGTTTTTGCGCCGTACGATGGCGCGGCCGTCTGTGTATGCCTTACGAACGATATGTCCGACCTCGCCGAAGACTATCATTTACGGGCACTTACCATCCCGGGCCGAATCCACCCTCTCAATGTTTATGTCCGCTTTGCATGGGGCATCTTCAGTGCGAACAAGACCACCCTTCGAGATTTGCTTCTGGGTGGGTGACCGTCCCATCCATGACGATATGGGTGTCGATGCCGATGGAGCCGAGCACCACGAGAACAGTGCACATGCTATCTCGGACGACGGTTCGCTCGAGGCTCCCCTTGACCTCTGCATATTTTCAGAGGGCGACATCAAGGCCGCAGAGGCTCTTGATGCCCACCTCGACAGTCGCGATCTTGGTGAGCTTCAATGCAATGAAAGTGTCTTTCTTGGCCAACTCACAGTGACTCTTTGCAGCATGCTATGAGGAGGGAGCGGGTCTATACCCAGGTTTTTCAAAGATTCTCCGTCTGGAACAAGCATACCGACGGGAACATCCCGAGGTATCGGCGCTGCGCAGCGCGCGTGTGGCTCGGGTGGGGGAGGTCGATGACGAGCAACAGATTTGATCTCTTCCTCGTCGCCCTCAGTGTCTCCTCTCTGCTCACCCATCGTTCCGAACCTTTTCTCTCATAATATGTATATTACCGTACCATACATGTCTTCGGCGCATCACTGAGAGTCGCCGTTTCGCTACTTCCTCAATCATTCTGAGTGCGCCGGAATTAGGTGCAGCATGTAGCACCACAAGCTCAGTCTTATTGCTTGTCCTACATACTAGATTGGTGTGCGTGAAATCAAATAGAAAATGGCGATAACAAAAGACATTACAGCAGACCCCCCGTCCTCCCCATTCCCGCGCCGAGCACAAACATCCTGCTCTTCCGTCCCGAAGCCCACCCCGCTCTCCTACCAGAACTTCCCAAACACGCTTCCGCGCGCGCTCGGGCCGAGGAGCATGCCGACGCCCTCCTGTATAGCGACGCTCACGGGGCGCATCGGCGCCGCGTCAAAGACGTGCGGTGCAGGCTGCGGCAGCGGCGCGGCGCCCAGCCGCGGGTGCTCGAGCTCGCGCTCGTACAGGGACGCCTGCCGCGCCCCGGCCGCCAGCTGCGTGAACTGCGGCTCGGCGAACGCGCGCCGCGCGCCGCGGAGCCGGCTCAGCACCTGCTCGTAGAACGCAATCTCCCCGTCGAGGTGCTCCGTCGCGAGCGCGGAGAAGTCCTCCGTCTTCTGCGTGTGGTACGTCTCCATCTCCGCCATCGTCGTGTTCAGCACCGTCTCGCATCGCGCGGCCATCTCGCCGTCCGCCTGCCGCAGGATCAGCTCACCGTTAGACATGCAAATGAGATGGGCGCACATGTGTGTCGGCCTGCGAATAGCGCGAGAGCGTCGAGCGGTGCGTCGTCACCACGCCCTGGTAGATGTGAGCACAAGAATACGGATGGGAAGAGGAAGAGGAACGTACCTTGTACAAGGACGCCGGATGGGCGACGCTCTTCAGCGCCTCGTGCGTCGCCAGCTGCGTCCGCCGCGCCTTTTCCTGCCGGTCAACAACCCAAGTAATCCACGGTCAACACGAGCACGCACATGGTCGTCGTACAGATCCGCCACGCTCTGCAGCGCCTCCGCCGTCTTCTGCATGGCTTTCGTCAGCTTTAGGCAGTCTGCCGCCGAAATGAGTTTTGTCCTTCTATGAGACGACGAAAGATTACCTTGACAGCCCTCGCGCCAGCACCACGCGCCGTCCTCGTTGAGGAGGCCCTTCCCCTTTGCGTTGTAGTCCTCCTCCTCCTCGCTTGCGCCAGTCACGGGCGCCGCGGCCAGTGGCTTGGATGTGATCAGCGCCAGCAGCGAGTACGAGAGCAGGCGCTCCGCTTTGCTCATCTCTGTGGGCAGTCCAGTCAGTCGATCGGTCCTCGCACAAGCACAAGAAACGCACCGACGCGCGCCTCGCGCACTCGCCCAAAGATGTTTCGCAGGCCCTGAACGCCCTTTCCGACCGCACGCGTGTGCGTGTCGAAGCGGTCGACGGCGGCGCCCGCGTCCTCCGCGTCGACGTTAAAGTCCGGGTGGAACACGCGCGCGTAGAAGGAAGGGCCCGCAGCCGGCATCGCCAGATGCTGCGGCACCAGGCGTTTCCACTCCTGCGTTCATCGCCGTTAGCAAAAGAAACAGTGACGCGTAGGAAACGCACCGTGTCACTCTCGCACCCGAGGAAGAACGTGACGACCTCGGCGTAGCGCGCGACGGGATGCCGCACGATGCGGCCGATGTAGCGCTCGAGGTCGCCGCGGCGCGCCTCGACAAAGTCCTCACTGAAGCGGCCCGCGTACTGCTTCTCGGGAAGCGGCGGAAGCGCGATCCCGGGGAGGCGGCGCGTGAGCGCCGTGTGTAAGATAACAAAGTGCGAGAAGCGGCGGTGGACGGTGATGCGCGTTGGCGAGGGCGGGGGCTCGTCGCTGCCGCCTTCCGGGGGCGGCGGATGGAAGAGCGAGGTGACACTATAGATGGTGAACGCACCCGAGAGCGTGGACGTGCGCTTCGAGGGCGAGTGCACGAGCACGCGGAACGGCGGGAGCTTCGTCTTCCACGCGAGGCCCGCGTCGACGAAGTGCTGGTCCGCCTCACCGAGGCCGAGGCGGTTGAGGCGGTTGCGCTCCTCCTCCGCCTCGTCCGAGTCGTTGCTGCCCGCCTTCTCGTGCGCGGAGACCGCTTCCTCGGACACGAGCGCGTCCGCGGCGGTGCCCTTGAGAACCCACTCCTCCGCACCGCTTGTGACGAAGGCGGAGAAGCGGTTGAGACTCTTGCCGCCGAGGAGACTCTGGCGGAAGCTCGGGAAGGCGGTGCGCCATTCCCCCGTATTCTGAGGGACGATCTCCTGTGGCGTGAGGGACCCCCGAGGTGTTATGGTGCTGCTGGTCGCATCACGTTGATGTGGGCGGGAGCTGCCCTGCAGAAAGCCGGACATAGCCACCTCTGGGGCCGCCGTGAAATCTGCCGTGAACTACAGCGGTATGAGACCCCCAGGATTCCATCGCATTGCACCAAGTAAACGCACGGTGTAATATGTGCGCGGCAGCAGGCCGACCTCGCCCGCCTCGTTCTTGACGAGACTCCATCCGTCGGCCAAATCCTCCTTCACGACTTCAAGCTCGTCGCCGGCCTCGACACTGAGCTCTCGGAACTCGGTCTTGCCCTCAAAGTCATACAGCGCACGAGCAGGCCGAAGAGTACCCTCCGGCTCTTCGTCGTCGGGCTCTTCGTCCGAAAGCGACCCTGAGGACTCGAGGTGCTCCGTCCAGGCTGTAGAAGCGTTGATCCCTGCGTCAAAATCGGAATGTGGCCGTCTCTCTGGTAGAATCTTAGATGAAGTCGGAGATCTAGGGAGTGTAGCCATGCAGACGAGATCTAAGTATTCCCCAGCCTAGTAGCAGCGATGATAGACTAGCCCAATGGTGCCCAGTAGCAAGGTGTCGATTCGAGTTGACCTATCTCGCTTGTCGATCAGAGGCATCCAATAGGGACGATATTGATGATCGACGCTGCACCAATTGCTAGAAAAATTGCTCTCGCAAGTACGCAGGACAACTAGTAGCTCAGGAATCCAAATAGCTGAGGAAAGCGATTGCCGCTAAACTGGGCTCTGGATACATTACTCTTTAAAGTTTACAGTCAATCTCTTTCTATCTACTGGCAGTCGGGGAACCCAAGGCTGCCCCAGCCAGTCCAGCTGGGATGGCAAGCACGGAAGTGGTGCGTCTTGTCGATCGCCTGCAGCTCCGCAATCTCCTCTTCCGTCAGGTCGATGATCACCGCGTTCGCTGTGCTTTACTCAATATGGAGCACAATAACGGCCCGGCACAAGAGGACTCACAGAGGATGCGGGTGTTGGTGACGGATTTGGGGAGCACGGTAACGTTGGGCTTGTTGGCTTGCAGCGAAATAAGGACGTTCGCGGGCTGCACGTTGTACTTGGCCGCAATCTTGGTCACAACCTCGTTCGCGAGGAGCGGCGAGTTATCCGAGCCAAGGGGCGAGTACGCAGTGACGACGATGCCCTTCTTGGTGCAAAACTCAACGACGTCTTCCTGCGGGCACGACCTATCGCAGACAATCAGCCACCCGACAAATGACCGCGCCAAGGAGATTGCGACGCACGGGTGCAGCTCGATCTGGTTGACGGCAGGGACGACCGTTGCGACAGCGAGGAGTCGCTCGAGGAACTCGACGGAGAAGTTGGAGACGCCGATTGCCTTGAGCTTGTCGGGATGCGCCTGGAAAAGCTTCTCCATCTCCTTCCATGTGTCGAGCCAGTCGTGGGTCTTGTCCGCGAGCGGGGGCTCGCCCTTGGTCATCGGCGCCGGCCAGTGCATGAGCCCTGCGGCACTATAAAGACATGAAGAACACAATGGCTGGTACAGTCTCACAAAGGTCAAGGTAGTCAGTCCCGAGCTTCTTGAGACTGGATTCCAGCGCCGCCAAGGGCTCCTTCTGGTCCGGGTTGTCCAGCTTGGTGGTCAGGAAAATGGTCGCGCGCGCAACACCCGACGCAGCGATACCCTCCCCGACCTCTGTCTCGTTCTGATAGGCAGCAGCAGTATCAATCGACTTGTACCCGTTCTTCAGTGCAAATTCGACTGCGTGCTCCACCGCTCCAGGGGCGCTTTTCCAGGTCCCTACAGCACAACGTCGGATGAGGAAATCGGGGTTAAATTAAGAATCCTAGAAGAGACGCACCGAGGCCAACGGTGGGCATATCAGCCCCAGTGTTCAGTTTCACAGACGTGCTCGCGGGCATATTGTTTTACTTGGAGATGGTTGTAGGTGAAAGATTTGCATTTGCATCCCGGGTTTTTATACTCCCCCATCGATAGTGCAGAAGCAGGTGATGAGACCGGGCCGTATGGTCTTTCACCGAAGGAGCTCCGGGTGGCGCGAGCAAAAGGAGCTTTTGTAATCAAACGCGGTAACGTGCTCGGTAAAATGTCGGAGGAATGACACATCGAGCCCGGCTCCGGGCCGACTTTTCTTGAGTTCCTCCCTACGAACCAGCGACAGGGTCCTGGATGTGATTTTAAACAAGGTGA
Organism: Mycena maculata; assembly: GCA_029448575.1. Taxonomy (NCBI): domain Eukaryota; kingdom Fungi; phylum Basidiomycota; class Agaricomycetes; order Agaricales; family Mycenaceae; genus Mycena; species Mycena maculata. The sequence continues at coordinate 201,775 of JARJLG010000123.1, forward strand.
AGTCGATCGAATCAGTATATGGAATCCATTGCCTCCTCAAATTATTAGGGGCAGTCAGAGTCGAATTTCGGCGATTCTGAGGCGATTCTGACACGCGATTCTGATTTATTTTAGCGTGGGAGATTCGCCCGAGAATCGCCTCGGTGCAGAATCTCCTGCTCGCAATCTATTCTGAGTGATTGTCCCCATGCAAAACAATTCTGAGAATCATATCAGAATTGTCTGTCAGAATCGCCGAAATTCAGTCTGACTGCCCCTATTGGATCACCCTGCGTGAAATTTTGAGAGTAATTCATTATCATGAAGAACGCGGTAATAACATAACTTATAGGATCCTGCAAAAATCAACTGACAACTCGGGAAATTGTCGTTGGTCCTAGTGTCGAGACTGGAAAGACCTTCAACTTGGAACGAGGCTGGCAAGTTGAAAATGTTTCAATTTCGCTGCCAACCGCAGCCATCATCTTTTCACCTCACTAGTACGTCCATCTGCAGGGTGAGAACTTTCTTTCTTCACCGTACACCACATCAATATCCTGGTCAACACATATCGGCCGCGCCATGAACGGCTCAGCGCCAGACTAACCCTCAGCTCCCACGTGTCGTTTGGGAGCAATTCAAACAGAACTACCCAGAATTGATAATCTTTACTGCCTTCTTCAGCGACAACCGCCGCCAAATATTGACGGATAAGCTCAACTGGATAACGCTGAAGGATCCTGAGGATCCCAGGGTCGCCTTCAGCACCTTTTTCCGGCCCGTCTTGATGATTCAAAGAGTTATGGAGCCCTGGGCGGGAGCTGGCTGCATCTCGCAGTGACCCAGGGAGATTTACCTCTAGCCCATGAATGTGTCCATTTGGGCACTCGGATTGAATACAAGGGCCGCCGCAGCCGTTCTGCACTCTACCTGGGATGCACCATGTTGAAAGACATCCACCTCCTCGACACTCCCGTTACGCGAATCATACACCACCGCAGCGGGAATCGCACCAGTGAAAAGTTTGCTCTCGCCTTCGTATCACAGACTTCCCTCATTTGCCTCTTTCTCCTCGACCATCACGCCGGCACCAACGAGACGCACGACGGTCTCTTGCTTCTCAGCCTGGCTTGTCTAGGCAACCAGTGGGATCTCATTCGAGCCCTCCTGCTCCATGGTGCGCGCATGTCCTCTTCTTCCACCCTTCCGACGCAGCTTCCCGTGCGATTTCTTCCAACAGATACTGCCAAGATGCTGTTCAACGAGCACGTCTCGAAATTCTCAAACCGACCTCGCCTTCCTCGTCACTGTTCTTGTGGTTCCGGTTGTCATCTCAAAGAGTGCCATTCCTGGGAAGGGGCGCAGCCGTAGCCGAAGCAAGGGATATGCCCTTCTGGAGTGGGAAAGGTCTATAGCAAATGCTGTGTCAAACGTACGGACATGGCCTGGGTGGAGAAGTGGGACCCCTGCGCGGCGCGGCTGGTACACATATCCATCCCTCTAGTCGTGAAAATACCGGAGATGCAGAAGATGATGGAGGAGAAAGCCTACGCTCCCGAACAGCAGAAGATGAGCTTGTTGCTCTATAACCACACCCAGGCTGTTTTGAGACGACTGGCAGAGAGTGACCAGATTGATCCTGCCTATGCCGCGGCTGGCTTTGAAGTCCTTCAACCCGCCATTGTAAGTGGTGCTGGAATGATTTCCACCAATACTAACGAATTTCTTGCAGGGGCGCGTACCATGTCCAAGGTGGAATGGGGCGAGTCTACAATGTGGAATGCAGCCGTCGATGAGTACATCGCTTCGGGGGTTGATCATCGTACACCGGAGGCTATCAAGAACGCTGCGAAAATCGGCCAAGCAGGTGGTCGCTTTCGCCGTGAATGCGAGGCATTTGGATGTGAAAACATGGAGAGCAAGTCGCTGAAGCCGTTCTCCCATTGCTCCGGTTGCAAGACGGTTCGTGGCTGATTCTCCTTACTCTTTAAGAGCTTACCGAACGTCCATTAGGCTGTTTCCTACAGCCACATTTGCCAGAAGGAGGCGTGGAAAGCGCACAAGTCGGCGTGTCGTGCTGGGAGAGTACGGGCACAGATGCTTCCATCGCAAGGAGCCTATCTCAAGCAGTTCGTTGGTGGTTTGGAAGCAGAAGTACAACAGGCTTTCCCCGTGAACTCGGAGGAGACTTTGATTTCTCCAAATTCTTTGATGTTGGCCTGTACTGAGAGACATATTATAATTGCGACCCAAGAACACTGTCAAAATTCACAATTAATTGGTTTGATCCTGACCGTTGAAGATAAGTTCCAGGTTTGCCGTAGGGTGTATCCATCGTGGTGTCAAAACTTGGTCGAAATCCAAATGCCGTAGATTTGGCACTGACCCTGTGGTCCCCTGTGGATGCGTTGAATTAATGATATCAGTCATCGCCGCTGTTACAAGGCCACATGAGAGAAGTTCAGGATATAATAGACTGGAGGGACGGAGTCGGAAAGGAGTGCTGTTGATCTCTATTTCAAGGTCGCCGGACTGCCAAATGCACACCAACACTCTCTAGTATAAGTGATCTGAACAACTATCTTCAGATTTCACGCCCAGTAGACTAGAGAGGCTGAAACGAGCCTACACCAACACCACTCGTCTCTCAACCGCTTACAAGTTGGGCAATTTCCTCCCCTCGTTCATCAGCAGTCCTTTTGCAATGTCGAAATCGGAAGATTGTCGCATTGATTGAAACTAGAGCGACCCCGCATTCGAAATGCGGCTTCAAAATGGCAGTGCGATAAGCGCCTCGGTCCTCCAAGGCGCTTATCAGTGAATCTCAACAACTTGTGCTTCCATCACTGTCCACCCTCTCTCGTTCCTCCCCATTTGAGCCTTTGAACTCTCTATATGTCTCCCTCAGCGGCCTCGCCCATCGTCAGCACCGAAGAGCTGCGCACGAAGTGCGCGACGACTCCGGGCATGACCGTGTAATATAGATCCGCCTAAGCGCCGGGTGCTCGCTTCGAAGACGCGGGAAGAAAGACACGTGACCACACAGTGGCAAGCCTGAAGCTGAAAGACACTCAAAACCTCACCAATTGCTCCCATATTGGAGTAGCAAGTGGATGAATATACCAGATTTGAGAATCTCAAAATTTGCAGCCAAATTCTATGTTTTGAGTAAGTTTGAGCACATTTCTGTATATTCCGATGTTCTCGGGTATGCGCAGAATTTGTTCTTGTTTACTGACAATTTCTGGCCTTTAGTCAACCTTTAGTGGATAATTGCTCGCTTCGCTCGCAATCAGCCCATCGTTGGCCCATCGCGACATCTGCGGTTGGCAACGCCGCCGACTTAGTTTGTTCTATGTCCTCGCACTAATTCCGGCGCTGACAAGCGACCAGGTTGGAAACAAACCAGCCCATAGGCTGGCGGGTTTTGTCGTTGCCAAAACCACTGTCTTGATCAATCGCATGGCGCATATGTCTTTGTCTTGCGAAGCCTTTCAAGCCCTAGAGATCTACGAACAGTAAGTATTCCTCGTCCGATCTTTGCCGTGGGTCAACCTCAAACTCAAGGAAATTGGATGTGATTCGCTGATACATCGAGTACGATTTCAGAACAAGAAGAAGACGAGCGTTATCGTGGCCTTTAAGTCAAGTAGAGAGGCCCGCCACCTGAAGGTAGACCTGAAGTGCCATCTGGATATCCTCGTGAGTATCCGAGTCCCCTTTACAACCCTGACCTATTGTTCATGGTAACTTCTTGCCCAGTTCATGATCTCATGCAGGTCTTCAGCACCGGAAGGCACCCTAAGCAGCGAATCCATCGTCGAGCTGCTTTCAATGGGTAGTCGCGTCGCCGGCGCCATCTGCGACGTCCCCGTACTCAGTGTCTTGACGCCCGTCGTGGGCGTTTACGTCCTTGATATACGAAACAGTAAAGGTAGGCGCTCATTCCACCCTCCCCATTTGGTTTGTTCTTAATCTATTTAATATCTAGTGTGTCAAAATGAACCGTTGGATCTCGCCACACATGCTAGCGCCATCACGAAATGCATCGTGGACCGCGCGACCGGACTGGATAACGCATCAGGCGCACTTGACAGAGGCACTCGTAGCGTTGAAGCTGTGAGTCCTAATCTTAACAGAGTTGATAAATAAATTTATTCCCTTTTGCAAGCACACTAGAGGATGTCAACTCCTACCTAACTGACCTGAAGAAACCTCGCCGGCGCTTTCTCTCTTGGGTACTTACCAACACTGAAAGGGATCGGTTCACCAGACTTAACAGCGCACCCGATAAGGCGCTCGCAGTGTTCTCGGTGCGTCCTCTATTGTTATTTCCGATCTGGCCTCATATACTGTCTGCTAGTCGAGCAAAACTGTCAGTGTGGCCGAAGAGGTGTGTTGGAACGCGCTCGGAGTCCGCGCGCGCGTTACTACCGTCGGGCGCTTGGAAAGCAATTCATTCGTGAGTAAATCCTCTGGGAGCGGTGGGTGGGAGTATTCAATATTAGGTTTCGGGGCGGCTTCCGTTCCGTATTTTCTGTTTTTTTTTTTTTTTGATCGAGGGTCCACTAGATACTGTGCTATTTCGACGGTATATTTAGGTCACCGTGGTGAAGTGTGACGGATGGTCATGAACGAAACATACTTAGCATTGGTGACCGCGACGGATGGTTTCTGAAGCCCAATAGGCTCAAAAATGCGAAACTTTCTGCTCTGGCATTTGCCGAGATAACCGAGGTAGTTGATTTGCCGATCAGCTCTCCGTACTCCATCTCTTGTCTCAAACCACGACCATCGAACCCCGCCGGGGTAAATCCTCAGCGGAGGCATAGACCACGAGTACTCGTGGATGCCACAGACCGACGACCAACCTCGTAGTGCACGAGAAGGATCGACCATGATCAACAGCGGACCAAGCTGCGTCGCAGAGACCACTGGCGACACCACGAAAGCTTAGCGCTCGTGAAGGATCCTACCATGATCAGCAGCCTACCATGCTGCGTCGCAAATCGTGACAGCCTCGCATACCGCGACGGACACCAGATAGGTGTAAAGCCAGACCGGCTTATTAGGATGTCCCACTCGCCCACGGACATCGATAAAATCTCGCGACGGCGCCAGACGCACGAGGGGGGGGTGCGGGTCCGCCCGTGCCTCCTTATCGGTGTCTCACCTGCAGACAGCGTGGCGACGTCTGACAGCATCGTCATGGGAGGATATCAGGAGTTCCGGGGCGACACGGACGGATACGGAGGTCTTCGACACTGCCGCAACCGGCCCTGCAGGCGCGGCAGGGTACGAGTGGCGACCTCGTTTCGGCCGCTGTTGTCCCGGACAGGCATTCGGATTGAATGTGCATCGTGATAAACGATGGCGTGACCGCGCGAACTGCTGCTGCAGTGTTTTGGCGAGACTTCACCACTCTTGCGACGGTTTTTGGCGGGTGGTTCCCGCTTTGTTTCAGAGCCTCACCAACTCCGTGCCCTGTCCCTGTTTTTTTTTTTTTTGCGGGTGGTTCCCGTTCCTCGGGCGCGCATTCGTACTCGTACGTTTGCGCTCCTCTTCATTCATCTGTTGCCCTCTTTGGCGCGGCACCTTCGGGTCCCGCTAGTCAATGAGATGCTTCAGTTGGTAATTTTTGGGCCTCTTGGTTCCTCTTCGTGAGGATCATACTGTGTTTGTGTCGTGTCGTTCAGGTTCGTTCTACTTATTCTTTGCTCAACTCTTGCTGACTTTTTATTCTCTAGAACATGTCCCAGGTATGCCCGGAGCCATATTTCCTTACATTTCTGTCCACGATTCATGTGTCGCGCAATATCCACTTTACTTTTTATTCTCTAGAACATGTCTAGAACGTGTCTTCGGTATGCCTGGAGCCGTATTTCCTTACAGTTCTGTCCACGATATGTATCGCCCAATATTCACTTTGCTTGTGCTCCCCATTCACTCCCAATTACTGTGCTCATGTCTTTATTTTGCTTCTCCGTCCTTGTCTTCCTTTCACTCGCCATATTTCAGGCACGTAGGAGGCGGCTCGTGTTATGTCTTCTGCGTTCTAGCCTGGTGTATATCCTTGTGGATTATCTTGTCCCATTTGCTTTCTCGATAATACCCACTATGGCTCATTGTCCTCACTGTTATATTTACATTTGAAGAGCTGTATTGTTATCCGTGCAATCTGAAATGAGTCCGGGAATTTTCCCATTGGTCCGGAAAATGCCGAGCCAATAGGAAAATTCCCGGACAGGTTTCGAATTGCACATTGTGACATCGGTTGCACCGAAGTTAGCTCATTGACGGTGTGATCTCTCCTACTACTTCCGCATTGACGTAATACTGTGATGTCCTACAGTTTTGCTGCCCTCGTCCCCGGGTTCTTCCAAACCGGGTTACGTTTCTACGAATGTGACAGGAATGAGTGCTGGGCTTAAAAGGTATGCAAGAAGAGCGAACCTCATTGAACGCCCTCAACCCTTCCTAAAATCAAAATTCTTTGAATTCGGATAGAGGCACGAACGTCGAACGGACCTTAATATTATCGCCCTGTAAGTTCGCGAGGGTTTCCGCGCTGCGGACATGCACGGCGACCGTTTCGTTGTTGCTGTGCGTTGCCGATAATAGAAGCGCTCGTTTGGTACTTTGCACAGAGTCCGGTGAATTCGCGACGATTTGACTGGCCAATGCGATGGCGGTTGGGAGGACTTCGGAGGGAGAGACTACGACATTCACGCTAGTAAGGCAGAGGGCCGAGTGGATTGAGTGGCAAAGTATTGAGTACATCCGACACTCACAATCCAAATCTATTCCTCGCGTCATCTGCACTGACTGGCTTACCGAGGAGCAGCATTTCCGATGCCAGCTGTAAGGCCAAACGGTCAGGATTTCGTAACTTCAAATGGAGGATCCTCACTTGATGACCTGCCGTTCGCGCCAATCTCGGTATGCCTGCAAGCGTTAGGTATACATCGGTGAATGAAAAACAGGACGTGGAAACACACCGCCTTGGATAGCAATGACGCCCCGTTTGACTTCAGGTAAGCCAAAGACGGCCTCCTTGCTGGCCACCACCAAATCACAATTTAAAATCAGCTCAGTGCCGCCTCCGAACGAGCTACCGTTGACCGCGGCAATAAACGGTTTTTTGGACTCCCGACGAGATATGGACGCGAAACCATTGACGTTCGCGAGTATAGTATCCGGTTCCTGTGACTTTCCGCTTTGTTCATTTAGATTCCATCTAATAACTGTGGTTAGTCGCTGCACATAAACTTCGATGGGAAAGTTGTATACGCTTTCAAGTCTGCACCTGCACAAAATGCACGGCCAGCGCCAGTTACTATCACAACCCTACAAAATAAAATGGCATGGGATGTGGGGAAAGGGGAACCCACCACAAGCTCGGCTCGTCTTCGAACCAATTCAGAACGCTCCTCAAGTCGTTCTCCATCTGCGGGGTTAACGCATTGAGAGATTTAGGCCGGTTCAGGGTCAGGAGAAGGACATGTTCCTTGGGGAAATTGATGATTACTTGGTCGGAAACAGCAGGAGGGGTAGGCGGAGGCATTATTAAGAGTTTAGCTTATAACTAGTGAGGAACGAGCGTCCAGTTATAGCGTCTGTCTGAGAGAGACTAAGTTTAGCTTTGCCTGGGAATAAGCCGGCAGTCGGCTGTCATTAGTGCCGGAACGCCCACAAGAACATACATGCTAACGCTACTAGACAGAAAAGGGAATTCTACCCCCCTCGAGAAAAGAAAGAAAGAAAGAAATCCCAAGCGACAGAGAGAATGATTTCTCATATACGTATGTGGTTGCAGTATCCTCGGTGTTTGGTCAGCCGTGTGCGCGTACTCAACGGACAATCGACCCGTCAACGAAAAACAGTTATGTAAACACAAACAAAAACTGGTTGTTGGGTGTGCCCGGAAATATCAGGAATGTGATAGATATTCCATCCTAGAAAACACCTCGTCGCAGTCGACCTCCCAATCGTCCTTTGTGTGGAACTCGTCCTCCAAATAACCACCGTCTTCACTGACATAACCCGAACCCGATTCCGATTCCGATTCTTCGCCATCCGATTCGGAATCCGATGAATGGGAGAGCTTTACGTGATGGAATTGCGGAGCTCTACACCCCGGCCAAATTGAATATTCAGCTCGGCTGATTGTCACCCGAAAAGATCCTTTTCAGCTACTTATTCAGCTTGCGGCATTTTTGCCATTGGCTCGGCATTTTCCGGGCCAATGGCAAAAATGCCTCCAGCTGAACATGTTGCCGAAAATAGTGTTTTCAGGTAACGTTTAGGCAGCATAATCCCGGCTGAATATTCACTTTTGCAGGTGTGCTACCTGCAAGCGTGTCTGGGTTCGTAAATTCGAAAACCTCAACCAGCCAAGGGGGCCCTAAGTTTATACCCCCTTCTTCGAGGTAACTTCTCCTATTTTCGAATGTGATTTCATCTATATTTTCATCACCCCTGTCCGAAACGCCGCGTTCCCCAGTCTCGAGGCGGGGAGGAAACCGAGCGGGCAAATCCCAAAGGTGGCCGAATGTCATCAAAATGCCGATAAGTATGCAAGGCAGGAAATCGGTCCATCCTTTGTGTAGTGGCTCTGACTGAACCCGTCGCAGTGGGCCACCTACCCCAAACGTCAACGTGCCGGACCGTTTTGTGTTTCCGCTCAGTGTGTTCGTGATTTCAAACGTAGCCCATGGCGAGGTGCTCTAGCCGAGGACACTTGTTCAAAAGTGTTTGCATGTTGAGGCCGCGGCCATCAATGACAAAAACGTGAGATTTGATCCATACGCGTCCATGACTTCAGCTTGGAGCGGATTTTGACGACTGGTCTTCGAGGGGGAAGAAGGATGCAACCACAGTCGTTGAAGGGTGGCCATCGTCCATTCCAACCTCGGGGGAGGTTCGGGATTCACATTGTCCGGAATATAGAGGCGGAGATGGACCAGCTGCTGCGAGAATGAAAACTGGGTCTGTTAATCGATGTCGTCACCGGGACCTAGCAGAGTAAAGGTGAGAGACCAAAGGTTGGACGAGCGATGGGAGCACAACGGAGCCCACTGTGCTGCTGCATTCGAAGGAGGTAATGGAAGAGGTAAGAGGTGGCAGTACCAAGGGGAAGGATGGGATAAGGAAAGGCGGAAAGAATCCTAAATGCGAGAGCCGGGGACAGAGCTGAAGTATCTGCTTGGTTCCACAGCGTCGAATACCCCCGAGAAATGAAACACGCGATATCCACATGTTTCACAAAGAAACCGAGGCCTTCCCGCCCTTCAAGTGTGCGAACGAAAGCCTGCAACTGGCCGATCCTTCGCAATTGGATATTTTCGTAAACACCAACCTGGTGCCATCCTTTGCAGACAGTGACAAGCTTCATGTCTAGGTACGCGGTCAGCCGAGGACATGGAATGTGCACCGACCCTTCGTAACCATTGCGGCGCAAGGGCATTCCGAAACACCCCAAGCAAAATTTCGGGATTGAATGCTCTTACCCCCAGTTTCCTGTAGAGAACATCGATCCCGCATTTCAGACAATCGTTCTCAGATTGTACAAATTCTAGTTGTTCCTGTCCATTTTTGCACGAGCAGTTGGGCTAGATGGATTCAAATCGCCTGACCTCGGAGTAATTAGAAAGTAAGTCACTCCGATCCTGAGCGCGCCAACATGAATTATTGCAATGGACTGAAGTGCGGAAATAACGCACCCATTCTTTGTATCACCAACACTTCGTAATATGGGAGAGAGAGTCTCTGAGAGAGGGCGGGATGATAGTGACATGGCACTGGCAGTCCCGTCCCGATTTGGACGGGGAATCTAGCCCAGCACGTGGTTTGCTTGAAGCCCGTCACGGTCTTCAAGTCTCCGCCACGTCCTATATGCGCAGAAATGACCAGCAATGGCGCATCGAGCCCACTTAAATCTCCCTCTTCCCCCGCAGGGCCATTGTCTCCCGCCCACGGACAAGCTATGAACGATATGAGACTCTCTCTAGACAGCGATCGGAGCAGCACATCTTCCCCACCTGTCCACTCCAACGGCGTCAACGGCCACGGCCTCCCTAACAGATCCCAAAATGACGATGACCTGCCGTCCGACCCCATCGAAAAGCTCCAGCGGGAGTTAGAACGGACGCGGGAGGAGAAGGAGACGCTTGCCGCGCAGTATCGCAATTTATTGGCAAAATTGACGACAATGCGCACTACGCTGGGCAATAAACTGAAGCAGGACGCGGTATGTAGCCTCAGGGAAGGCGGTGTTTCAAATTCCACTCATGCGTGCACCAGGAAGAGCTGGACCGACGGGAAGTGCTCGTACAGCAGCTCACGGCGCAAAACGATGACCTGAACTCGACGGTGGAGATGCTGAAGGAGGAGCTCATATCCACCTCTGCAGAGGCCGAGCGCGCGTCGAGTGAACTCGACAATATGCGCAGTCGTGCGTTTGAGGAGAGCGCGCAGGAGAATCAGGTCCGGGAGCGGGAACTTAGAGAGACGCAGGCGGAGCTGGAACGATGTAGAATGGAGAAGGATGAGTGGGAGCGAATGGCAATGCAGGATAAGGTCGTCGCTGATGAAGCCAGGTCGAATGCGGAGATGTACAGACGAGATCTGGAACTCGAGCGGGAGGCGCGGGAGAGAGATGCGGCAGAACTGGAGTCTGAACGAGAGAAATCCGAAAACCTCCAGTCCGTGCTGCAAGACTTCCAGGCAGGTGCGTGCCAACTAAATTTATCTTCTGCTCTCGTCCTAACATATCCGCAGCGAAGGACCACGAGCTACGGCAGGCTGTTAAAGATTACAACTCGCAGCTAATTCAGGTTACCCAGTCGCTGGCTGAATATAAGCACCGGGCCTTGACTGCCGAGGTACTTGTCACTCCCTTATCCGCATGCTGCGATTCACCCGTCCACAGCTTCAGTTAGAAGAGTCCCAAACAAATACGTCACGAACCCAAGAACTGGAAAAAGAAGTCAAGGAAAAGAGTCTGCTCATTGAAAAGCTGCGCCATGAAGGTTCGTTCATCTGCGTTACCTTTGGAGATATATCTCGCTTACAAGGGGAAAAAGCTATCATCATAAATGAGCACTTGATGGAGGCGCTGCGCCGACTACGGCGAAATTCCACTGACACCAACGTCGACAGGCGCCTTGTCACCAACGTCCTCCTCACCTTCCTCACCACGCCGCGAGCGGACGCCAAACGCTTCGAGATGCTCTCCCTCCTCGCCTCCGTTCTGTCGTGGACAGACCCAGAACGGGAAAAGGCTGGGCTGCAGCGGACACTTGCGCCGCCGGCGGCGTCCTTCTGGGGCCGCAACTCCACCTCGTCCGCCCCGAAGAATGCCGAGCTGGAAAAAACCGACGAGACGGAGGTGATTCCTTCCGGTGTACTTGTATGGAGGCCGCGCTGACACTTCATGCAGTCTTTCTCCCGTCTTTGGGTCGAATTCCTGCTCACTGAGGCGTCAGCGGGACAGTCGGACGCTCCGCCGCAGTCGCATTCGACGCCTAACACGCCTGTTCGGGCGAACAACTCCCTTCCTGGGACACCGACCAGCCCAACCATGAAAGCGCAAGGTACGCGACGGCTAGCGTCTTTCGGGCAGCAGGCGGCGGTGAACGCCAGTTCCCCCAATCTCCTGGTCGAGATTGGCCCTCCGCCGATGTCGCGGAAGGGCAAGGAGAAGGAGACGGAGCGGCAGGAAGGTGACGGTTCGTAGGTCTCCTTCCAGAGCCCTTTTCGTTGCATGGATCTCGCATTTTATTTTATTCTTTCCATTCGTCCGTAAACAGCACGAGTTCATATAATATTGTATTATTGCTCTCTCTATCAATCAAGGAACGAACAAGTGTGTAAAGTGTGTTGTTTAATGCGGGAAAGGTTCTATCGAAGGCATGCGATACGCATTTACCATCCTAGTCCTCCTGTGTCTGCACTAGAACTGTTCTACAGAAACAGTAAGTACTCCGAAACGGAATCATCTCCCAGGGTACACTTACGGTCCTGTCCTGCCTCCTCGCCTCGCAATATATAAACACGAGGATCAAGAAGACCTCGTCCTCCGCGAGCGCCGTCTTGGTGAGGTGCAGATGCGCAGGCTGCGACTTACTGAAGAGGTGGGGGCGGAAGGGGACAGAGAAGCGGCCTGCGATGCACATATTGTGGTCGAGCGTCGCCTGCGTGGTGCTCAAGGCAAGACCGCAGAAGAGAAAACTGCGCGGCAGACCTTCCACTCCTCGCGCTCGTACAGGATCTCGTATTCCTTTCGGTCGGGCGACCATCGCCAGTGCCGCGTTCTTCGGCGGATATTCAGAGGCGAGAAAGAATAGGAGACACTGTCTTCGTCACCTATTGAAGAAACGCCCCGCGTGTCGCTTGAGCTCCGCGCAGCTCTTCTTGTGGCCAGATATTTCCAAGGTGTTCTCCTGCCAGTGGATCGCGCCGACGGTCGCTGCGGCGCCCGGCGCGGGGTTCTCGTCGCACAAGATGGTGTCCTTCCGGCCGCGGTACCCGAAGCTCGTCCGGAGGGAGTAGATGACGGAGTTGTCGTGTACGGCACGGATCCGGGCGTTCAGGACGTTGGTCTTGTTGTCGAAGGTAGCCTCCATGGTAGCTGGCTGGGGTGGCGAGGGGTGGCGGGAAAGCAGAGCGAAAGCAGCAGGTTACGTCGGACGTAATGAGCGTCGAAGCTTCGGTTCAGCTTGGCCTTGCCTGACCCGAGCCTGTTCCGAAATGGACGTGCATTTCGGGGGGGAAGACATAGCTTTTTAAAATCTACATGTTGCGGCGGACTTCGAGTCGTTCAAAGGCAAGCAATCTTGAGTCCAAGGGTGAATTGAGGGTGAATCAGTATTTCTGCACGGAGACAAGAGCTTTCTGAGAAGTCCAAAAGTTCCGATACCCAGGCTGTAGTCTGTTGGTTATCCGTTGCCTGCCATGGCCGCAAAAGTGCCCAATGTTAAAAATCCAATGTTCAGGTGGAAGGCAAGAGCTTCACGTGCCACGCATTTCTTGATTCTCGCGCTCATCTCGAAATCTAGTTCAACTGTAACCCTTCGCCGTTTCTACTACTCGGACGGCTTCATTCAGGGCATGTAATGACTTCTGCGCCGACAAAACCTATCGATGTTCCTCCGTTCCAACTCCAAACGCTCATTGGGCATTGCAATGCCCGATGCGCGCAGGCCCTAGGCTCAGAGATCTATGTCGGCGGCTCCAACGGCGAACTCATCCGTTTTGCGCTGCAGGCTGACGATCCCAACTCGTTAGAGACATACAGCATAATCTCGCGTCAATCCGTCCCAAACGAGAAGCCTATCGACGAAATCGTTCTTCTGCCGAGCATCTCTCGCGCCCTTGTACTCTCTGACCACCAAATACACTTCTACACACTCCCAGCCCTCGATCTTGTCCCCCCGAATATCATAAAGCCTATACGCCACGTCGTCTCCTTTGCGGTCGACCAAAACCACATTAAGCGCCCAGTCCCGCCGCTGTCAACTCCCGTGTCTGCCATTCCGGCCGTCGACTTTTGTGTTATAAAGCGCAGTGCTATAGCCTTGTACAGTTTGCATGAGCGTCTCTTCTATCACAAGGTACGGCAATGCCCCATATTTCATCACTATATTGACTCGCGCAGGAAATCCCCCTTCCACCCAGCGCCATCCTTGCGCGCCGCAGCGACCACTACCTCTGCATCGCCGACAAGACGCAATACAGCATCGTTGACCTCGCAAACGCGTCCATCACGGCCCTCATGCCGCTCTCGCAGGCGGGCGATGCGGAGCCCTTCACGGGCTTCCCGGGCATCTGCATCACGGGCGACAGCCCCGCCGAGTTCCTCATCCTCTCCTGGACGGGCGCCAGCACGCTCGGCGTCTTCGTCAGCGGCGAGGGCGACCCAGTCCGCGGGACGCTCGAGTGGCCCGCCCACCCGCGCGCGGTCGTGTACGATTACCCGTACGTCGCGGCGCTGCTGCCGAACCGCACCGTCGAGATCCACAGCATCGAGTCCCAGACGATCGTGCAGGTTCTCCCCGCCCCGACCGACACCGCGGAGCCGCGCCTCGCGCTCCTGGCAGCAATCAACGGGTACCTCGTCCCCAGTACGCAAAAATCGGAGAAGATGCGTAAGACGTCGGTGAGCCTCTTACGGGCGTAGGTACGTAGATACATAGGATTCATCTAGATAATACATTCGGGTTTCAACTCCTCGAACGACCTCATTCCAAACAAGATCTGCCCTCCCATGCGGCTCATCCGAATTGTCTCGCCTGCGTACTCCCTCATCTTGGCTTCGTAACTGCCGATGTCACCCTTCTTCGCCAGAGTCTTTACCAACAACGCCGCATCGCGCAGCGCCATGTTCGCCCCGATGCCCGCCGTCGGTGACATGACGTGGATTGCGTCTCCAATAAGCCTTACATGGTCCGAGGACGGCCAGGTCGGGATCTCCGGCTTCACGGACGCGATTGAGAGGGCTGAGCTCTGCGTGGCGTCCTGGAGCGTGAAGAGGGCGCGGAGGGAAGGATGCGAGTCGGCCGTCAGCCGCAGTGAGAGCGCGGCGGCCTCTTCTGTGGACAGGCCGAGCAGCTCCGTGTCGGGCATGCCCAGGACGTCGCTCCGGCAGGCGAGCACCCAACACACGTAATCCACGGGCAGCCCCTTCTCCGCCCGCGACTCGCCCACCCCGACATGGAAGCGCATCGGCTCGAGCACGGCGCTCAGCGGCCCCGCGCGCGCGGCGTCGCGCAGCATGGAAAGCCCCGCCATCGCACGCGCGTCGAACGTCTCCTCGAGCTCGCGCGTGAGCGACGTCTTGCCGTAGATGAGCCGCCCCTCCGTGTCGAGTAGCCCGACCCCGGGCAGGAACTGCCGCCGCACGCCAGACCGTGCGCCGTCCGCGCCCACGAGCAGCGTGCCCTCCGCCCACCGTCTCGTCGCCGAAGCGCGCCGTCACGCCGCGCGCCGTGAGCTCATACGCGACGAATCGCTTCCCGAACTCGACGTGCACCTCGAGCCCGCGGAGGAGCACGCGGCGCAGGATCGTGCGGTCCGCCGCGATCTGCTTCCCGCCGTGTATGCCGGCGGGGGGCGGCCCGCGCCGCTCGAGGACCTGCGCCGTGAGCGCATCGAGGCTTGCCCCCGCCGTGAACGGCGCGCAGGTGGCCTCCACCTCCGCGAAGAGCGCGGGGGGAGCGTCTCCTGGAGCGCCGCGCGCCCCGTGCCGTCGAGGCGGATGCGGTAGCCCTGCGCGCGCACGTAAAAGTCCGGGTCGCGCTCGAACAGGCGGACGGAACGGGATGTTGGCGTTGAGCAGCCCTTGCGCGAGCGTGAGTCCGCTGATGCCGGTGCCGATGATGAGAATGGGTCCGGGCACGATATCGGGCATGGTTTTCTGCATAGGAGAGGTCTGAGTTTGAGTTCGAGGGTTCGATGCTGTTAGATGCTCGTTGGTTTGAGATCGAGATCGTGGCTTTTATAGCAGTGGTTGTGTAGATGGAAGCACCGGGATTAAATTGAACGGGGGGATGTTCAGGCGCTGCGGCTTGCAGGCCGACAAAATGCGTATTCATTGCCTTTTCGAGTTTGCGAATATCGGAGCCGGCGCATACACGGCGCACTGGCAATTGCTGACTGCGAAGAATCGGACTGAGCTCACTTCGAACATCGATAGATTACGTGTACTGCCTTCGTCGTGTTTGCTGCCTCACAATATATTCCTGTACTGTAGCGCTCAAAACTCAAATTTGCACCAAAGTAGCCGCAGGAAGCGAGATATATTGATGCAGTACACTCTTTCCGAACAAAAATCAAGAACGACTACTAGGGAACAACAGATGAGGCTGGAGAGGTACAAAAAGGGAAAGTTAGTCGAAAAATAGAATAGCAATAATAAACACACCTCGACACAAACACCAACGAGACACAGGTCTTCACAAGGAAGACCCGAAGGCCCAAAAATTATATCTAACTGACGCATCTGAAGGGCAACGAGCTCGAAAGCCCGCACCCAAGAGAAGGAGGTCAGAAAGAATAAGAAACGGGAACCATCCGCCAACCGTGAATAAAATGCCTCAGAGCTGGTGAGACTCTGAAACGGGAACCACCCGCCGGAATCGTCGCAGGCTGGTGAGACCCACCAAATGCCATCTTGGCCTTCCATATTCTATGGGCCCTGAAGAGAGTTGGCACGATCGAGGGCGCCGCTCGTACTCCCTTGCACTCGCGCGAGGCGCAAGCACAAGCGAGCCGGGTTCGGCTGCGTATCGTCCGCGTCGCCTCCAGGCCTCGCGCTTGCGCAAGGGTGTGCCGCTGTCCAGGGGCACGCAGCGTGCGCTGCTGATCTATTAAGATCCTTCGCAATCGCATAGCGGTCCTCGATACGAGGTGTCGCTATCTGCGACGCAGCAAGTCGTGCTGCCGATCATATACTGATCCTTCACGATTACATCGTGGTCCTCTATACGAGGTGTCACTGTATGTGACGCAGCGAGTCGTGCTGCTGGCTGGCAAGTCGGTGCCGCCGATCGATTACTTCGATCCTTCATGATACTTCATGGTCCTTCGCGCACTGCGAGGTCGTCGCGCGTTGCGACGTAGCAAGACGTGCTGCTTGCTGGCTGGCAAAATATGTGCCGCCGATCACGAATACAGTGATCCTCCATGAGTACTTCATGGTCCTTCGCGCACTGCGAGGTCGTCGCGCGTTGCGACGTAGCAAGACATGCTGCTTGCTGGCTGGCAAAAACACGTGCCGCCGATCACGAATAAAGTGATCCTTCTCGCTGACTGCGAGGCTTGTCGTCGTCGACGACAAGTGCCTCAGATGAGGGCTTTTCATCCCGCGGAGGAGCGCGCGAGGGAGGATGGTGTACTATGGTTAGTTGGACCAATCCGTTGGTGAGTGTTCGAGTTGAAAGAAGCTGACCGGAGCGGAGTTTCAAAGTTTCCTTTCGTTGCCATCCCAATCTGATGCGCTCGGACCACCTACGCTATAAGTACTTAGCCAAGATGTTGCTTCGCGAGGAGAAATCTCTTGAATTTGGCTAGCACACTAGTGGTTGTCCGAAATCAAGGAAGAACAAATCACAAAAGCATTCATTCCGCCAGACTGGACTCAAAGAGGCTTTGAAGAAACTACCAGGCTGCGACGTCTTTCCCCTCCGACGAGTCCGTACCAAAGCATTAAAATTTCGAAACTTATGTATGGCCGACTTGGAGGCTGATGCTTGCGTGCAGATCCAGTGCCGCTGATAAACGGGGCACTGCTCTCAGGAGACCCCATGGTTTAACTAGCGCCGGGAGATATACGCAGTACAATTCCCTGGCCGCTGTTGTTTTGCGTTAAACCATGGGCATGCGAAATGTATCAGGTACATTTTTTTGGTCCTTCGATTTCCTTCCGATGGGAAACAAACTACTTCTGGCTCCAAAGACGTCGAATGGGAGTGGAGCTCGAGAGTCGTGAACGAGCTGTTGCGGATGGTTATTAGCCGAATATTATATCCCGACATCCCACTGTATACATTAGAGTATCATACATCCCTTCTATCCGCCTACTGGATCAATCCATTCTCCCCGACTTGCTGTACCCATGCTCTCTCTCGTGCGCAGAACTATCTCCCAGAAAGCGCGTCAGGGCCAGATACCCAACGGCGAGCACCAATGAGAGAATGAAGAGCGTGTACAGCGGGTGCGCCAGCACGTACACCTCGAGCGCCGTCCCGTAGCTGTTCAGCCACTGCATCGGAATGAGCTATTGAGCGATAGAAGACAAATGGAAGGCACTTACCCGAGCCATCCGCTCCACGAAGTTCTCCGACTCCTTCGCGCGGATCGTCCCGCTCGCGGCACCCTCTAGCGCGGAGAAGATGCTCGGCGACGTCAATTTAATGGGCGCGTCCGATTGTTCAGTGTTGTAGTATTTCAGCACCTGCAATTTGATTTGAACGAGCAGCCGCGAAAGCAGGGATCAGCGCACCTTGTGGTCAGCAATAATGACGCCCACATCCTCGACGTCGGTCCCCCGCGGCTTCTTGAGCCCGTACATGCTCTTCAGCCAGCTCTCCCACTTCTCCGCGTCCATCCACGTGAACACGACGGAGCGTCCGTGGAAGATGCCTGTCCCGCCGGTGTGCACGCGCCACTTGAGTGCAATGTCGCGGAAGCGCTCCGCGACCTTGTCGCGCGTGTCCGAGTTCACGGACGCGATGACGACGAGTGGCTTGTGGGGCGCGTTCATTACACTCTGGAACGTGTCCTGCGTGAGCTCCATCGACGTCGGGAGGCGGTTCGCAAGGAGCCACGCGGGGAGGTCGCCGTTCGTGTCGAGTGTGGCGCTGCCGATGTACATCGCGGCCGCCGTACGCGGGTTGCGGTCCTTGAGCGAGACGATGGCCCAGGGGGCGGACTCGGGGATGCTGAAGCGCTTGAAGAGAATTGGCGAGGGGGAGGTGTAGATGAGTGGTGAGCCGAGGAGGGGGGCGGCCAGACGGGCAACGGTTTTGAGGAGGTCTGAATCGCCTGCGGGATGCAGAAGGAGGTAGATCACCGGGTTCTCAGTCACGTAGGCATCGACCTCTTCTGGCTGGATTGGCTGCGTCGCGCTGCAATGTATACTTGAGCGAAGATAAAATAGAAGAATACGGCACACACGAGGCACTGGCCTTCTCCACAAACGACTTGAGCTGCTCCAGCTTGCGGCCACTCATGTACTCGGTCTGTTCGCCGCCGGGCGGGTAGTACATGAGGGTTGGGAATCCGCCGACGCCCTGCGACTTGCAGAACTTCTCGTGCGCCTCGCAGTTCACCTCCGCGATGGTGACTTTGGCTTCCATCAGCTTGGCAAGTTGCTTCCATATCGGTGCGAGCTTTTTGCAGTGGCCACACCAAGGCGCATAGAACTTGATAAAGGCGGGACCCTGGTCGAGGGTGGTTCGGAAGTTATCCGGAGTCAGGACGGTGACCTCGCCACTCGGATTAAGGATGACATCGGCCGCCGCCGGGGTGAGTAGTGGCGACGGAAGCTCCGGAATGGGTGCGTGCATGGCGAGATACCCGGCGAGATACTCAGTAACGACGTCGAAGTCACGGCTGCCCTTGTACTTTTCGACAAACTCTCCATCCCGGTAGAGGTGAAGCTGGGGGTATCCGCTGACGCCATTGGCATTGCAGAGGTCTAGCAGCATCAGATAAATCGTATTCTCGGCGTACCATCGGGGTGCTCACCTCCGTTGACGGAACAGTCTACCTGCGCCAGTTGGACTCCCGCCGAATTTTCGCTCTGCTCGACGAGCTTCTCCCATGTCGGCAGGAACGCACGGCAATGGCCACAATACGGCGAGAAGTGCTCAACGAACCATACACCTTTAGCGATCGTAGGTTTGAAGTTGTCTGGGGTGAGTGGGGGTTTCAGCGTAGATGCTGTCTGGGCCGGCAGAGCAGCACACGCAAGCGCAAAAAACGTCAAGAGAATAGATACGGGCAGCTCCCGCAGAGCAAGCAGCATCTTCACCGCCAACATGGAACAGGTGAGTAGTAAAGCAGTGATCTAACCATCACTGATGAGAAATCTTTCGAGCTCTGGAAAATGTCGGAAAAATGTAAAGACCCTTATAAGACTCTAGTCTTATGACCCATTATAAGGCCCTTATAAGACTCTTGTGACAGACTGAACATCTTATAAGGTCCTTATAAGGGCATTATAAGACCATATAAGACCAAAATGTCTGGTAGGCCACTTATTATAAAATCATAAAGATCTCTTATAGTCTTATACGCGATTTTTTATTTTTCCGACAGACACGTCGGTCGATTGAATACAATGGAAGTACTTTAAAGGGCTATAACAATCAAATAATCTACGTCTGGTAGTAAAGTATGTTGACAACAGTATGTACTTGAGATGATGGATGAAACAACGGTTGACGAAGAACACTTGAACAATTTATTATCCCGAACCTTGATATGAGAAAGCGATGAGAACGGGGGGTCAAACAAGGAGAGAACTACGAACCAGATCAATAACAGGACACGAATAACGGGACAGCCTCACGAAGAGGACGAGGAGCCCAAAAATTATCAGGCTGCATTGCAGCTAACGGTGCTCGAAAGCTCCGCGCCGAATAGAACAACAGCTGAATGTTTTGGATGCAATGCGAGAACGCGTGCACCCGGGAGCCCATGAAACGAAAACGAGAGCCACCGCCAAAAACCGACACAAGAGACCGAGTTCGCACGCAGTATACATTGTCTGCATAAAATGCTAGACACCAAAACCATCCGCCACGGGCTGGACCGCCGTGAGGCGGCGAATTCTCGTGTAGAGGCGAATCTTGAACGTGACCGTCCGCATTCCTGCAGGTCGGTCGTACTTCATTCCTGGTCGCTTCCAGGAAGCTTCCGCCCTATCCAAGCTCGTTTGCATTGCGCATACATCAAGGAGGATGGGATTCGATTCCGATTTCGAGATCCCGGTTCAACAGCGGCACAAAATGGGGTCGCCGCTCGTACTCCGCTGCGCCAGCGACAAGCACTAGTGCGGAAGAGCCGGGTTCGGCAAACTTGAGACCCCATTGGTTTGGTTGCCCGTATCGGCCCGGTATTCTTCGAAGGCGCTCTTCTCGATAGGACTGCAACGGGCAAGACACCGCGAGGGCGTCCGCAGGTTGACGCCGATAAGGATGCACAGGCGGACCCATGCCTCCCCTCGTGCATCTGGCCTATCCAAAGTGCTGCCGATTTAGATCATCCACCTACGAGCTCTAGTGATGCTGGCGCTGGGCGTTCCTGCATTGCCGATGAGGGTGATGCTGAGCCGCCTCCAGCTGGTCTATCCGTAGCAGCTGTTTCGCCGTGTACAACCACAGTAAAATGGTCCTGCTTCATTATCGTCGCGAAGCTTGCACCCTACGGATAGCCGGTGTAGCTTGCTTCCTTGTAATCCAGGCCCGTTTTCTGCGTTTCAGTAAACGAGGATGGATCCCGGGTTACAACAGCGGCACGAAACGAGGTAGGCGCTCGTACTCCGCTGCGCCTCAAGAAGCGGCAGAAGAGCCGGGTTCGACAATAAGACCTCACTGTCCGTCCGTATTGCCCCAGATTTCGATTTCTTCGTCGGCGCTCTATAGGGCGGCAACGGCAAGACAACACTAGGTCGTCTGCGGGTTGAGACGCCGATGAGGAGGGATAGGCCTCCTTTCGTGCATCTGCCTTACTGAGAGAACCGGACGACCTGGACCATCGCCCTACGTGCCGCGCTGTGAAGCTTGCACCTAGGTGAGGCCCGGGTTATATGCCACTGTGGGCGTTTCTGCATCCATCGTTCTGTGAGGGCTTGTGAGAAGGTCGTCGTTCAAGACAAGAGAGCTAAGCCGCAAGCGGTGTTTGAAAATCCTTCCTTATACCAATCAAGTGCAAACAACCGTTCTTCTTTCGATCAACTTTCTTCATCGTGCCGCCGCCTTGGCGGCTCACGAAAAGAGGTTCGATTTTTTTGGTATCCATCCATAGTTGTCTTTGGGAAGGTGGATTATGCCATTATCCGACCGATTTCACAATCTAACAACGTGTTACCCATCTTCGGGCAAGTTGCAAACTTGGACATTCAGGTCTAGCAGCCGTCTGCCCCGGATTTGCGCGAGAATGTTTTATTTAGTTTTTACACCCACAGTATATTCCACAGAGACGGCCGTTTATCACCCGACATGTTCCAAATTCGAGTCTTCGACAAATCCTGGAGGTCAACCTCAAAGGTTTGGCGCGCGCGCACGTTGGGTATACGACGAATATGATGATCCCTCGAGTTCCCAGCCCGTCAAATTTATCTCGGAACACCATCTTGCTTCGTTCACACCATCAAATGGGCCGTAGTTTGAGCTTACCCCGAACCCCACTTCGCAATGTTAATTCAAAATCTAGCTGTAAGGCTTTGAGGTTGTGTGCCGGCGGCGGTCAAAATTGATTGTCATGGTTGCCTTCTAATCAGACAACTCACAGCACCGGTTCCTCAATTGTATGGGCCTTTTAGTTAGCTCCGCTTTTCTCAGTATGGTAAAACAAATAAATTAGCCCCAAACTCAATTTTATATGTCTGATTTGGGATTCACCCAAATTCGATATTATTTGTTCTAAGATATTTAGAGAAGTGGAGCTAACTAAAATGTGCACTTAATGCATTGGAAACACCTCTGATTGGCTGCTAATGGATTAAATGGGCATTTTAGTTAGCTCCACTTCCTTAAGTATCTTAGCACAAATAATATTGGATTTGGTTGGATCCCAAATCGGACATATAAAATTGAGTTTGGGCCAATTTATTTGTTTTATCATACTTAGAAAAGCGGAGCTAACTAAAAGGCCCATTTAATTGAGGTACCAGCGCTGTGACTCGTCGAAAACAACCACACTATCAAAATGGTACGATAAGTGACCGACTGATTTCACAGAAGCGGCCGCCATTCAAAACCTTCTTGGTCTTTCGCATCCCTGTTCAAGCAATTCCCCTAAGCCTATGTGCGATTCCAAAAAGACCAACGCCAGCTTAGAGTCCCAGACGTTTTTCACCAAATGGGCTTCTCGCTCTTTGATCCTGCTGCTCCTCATAGCTGCCAGCGCCTGGCTCGACCGCATCAAGGTAGGGCCCCAGTGCAGAGTGGTTTGGTTGGCACCACGTGCTAACACGAAGTCGCACAGGATCGCTGGTATGTCTTCGACCCCGCTGAGCTAAATGTGCTTGCCCAAGCCGCCATCACCTCCTCGCCAAACGACACGGCCGGGATGATCCAGCACATCGTCACCAACCTCACCAGCACGTACCCCGCTAACCACGTCAAAATCAATGTCAACGCCAGTGAGTGGGTGTCAACAATGCGGGCGGCGTGATGGGCGCCATGTACATCCTCCATGCCAGCATCACGGAGTATCTGTCCATCTTTGGGACCCCGTTGGGGACGGAGGGGCACACCGGAATGCATCCCGCGGATGATGATTTCAATATCCTGGTCGGAGAGCAGTGGGCGTTCAGTCCGGGGCAACTAGAAATGGAACAGTACACGCCAGACATGGTGCATTACCTGCCTAGGGGTGCCGCGAAGCAGTACAAGATGCACGAGGGATGTTTCGCGCTTGAATATGCGAGAGGTGCGTGCAATATTCTCTGCCTCCTTCTAATGTTAAATACGACACAGGTTGGATTCCGTTAATGATGCCATTTGGTTTCGTGGATACGTTCACTTCGACCCTCGATTTCGTAATGCTTTACCGCACAATCAAGGTAACTCTCAGGGAAATGAGTAGGAATTTGTTCGTTGGTAAAATATAATCCTCGTGTTGGGCTACCATACAAGTTTTTGAACCAATGTCCATTCTCATTTGATGGAGAGGCACGTAACCCCATGTCTGCTGTACGCAGGTACTGTTCACTTTGTAATAAAAGTAAAACCATATATCCTCTCTGGTTGGATGAGGTACCAGACACCATATATCGCGAATAAGCCCGATATCGCCATATCGAAGTGCAATATATCGCGACTTGCGGGCGCGACATATAAACTTGGGGTGGCATACTATAAGTATTGCGAGTTTGAGTTCAACAATAGCTAAAGTTTGAGCCAGCATATCTAAAGTTCGAGGGTCTCTTGACGTCGTTAATGGCAGTGAGCGGGGGTGTCCCCCCGTTCCCTGGAGCACCGACCGACCTGTGGTGGGCATGGCGGCGTCATGAATACTCATGGCCATCGTCCTTGGGAAGAAGGCCCGGATCGCCCTGCTGGTTATTATATTGGCACACTACCTAGATATATGGTCCCCACAAGCCTACGTCTCTGACCGCGGCCATCACCTGATAAGTCGCAACACTATCAAAGATTATAACAAACAGGTGTGGGTCCATGAGTGGACTCACAGAATCAAGCCTTGGAACTCGTATTAGGCAGAATGAAAAAGAGCAGATGGACCAATATACGATGAAGAATTTCGTCCCGTCATTCCGAAGATTAATAATGACTAGACCGGCCTTACCAGAAGCAAACAGAGGACAAGAAAATACTGGTGAGGATTCTGGTGCGACCCTTCATTTGTGTTGTGACAGCTTGTTTTGCAGATCAAGTTCAAATCCCTCCCAAATTCCAGTCCAAGAGAGGTGAAAATACAGTGCAGCGTACACTCCAGTGATCGTGGTCCACGCCCTGGTGGGAACCGTCAAGAGATTCTCTTGGAAAGTAGGCAGTTGCGGTTTACATCGTGGCAAGATATGAACATCGGAACGGTGCCTTTTCGCTCTCCTCCAAGGCCTGGAAACTTCATGATATTTGCTTGCCCCGAGAATTTAGATCGTAAGCAAGGTCTAGGACACAGATAACTGGAAGCAGGAGAGACCGCAAGACAGTCGAGAGGTTTCAAGTTAACCGAGTTTATATGCAGAGAACCCACATTGGCCCCACCGGTACACAAGTTCAGACTGGATCAACGTGGTTGAACGTTGAATTCTCGCCGGTACCCCTTGCGGCCGGAAAGAGCCACAGAAGCCAACACATCGGTCCGTATCTCGTTCTGTATCCCGCTCAATGTGCTGGCCGGTATGCTGAGGCTCAGTGTTGAAAAGGAAACGCCGATGCAGCATCGAAGATCGAATCATTGACGCGGCATCAGGAGCTATCCAGAGGAGGCTTTCAATTCAGGAAATAATACTCCTGGTGTGTATATACACACATATGATAGGGTCGTTTTGTCGACGTAGTAAAAGATATCCGCGAAACTATCAGAAACCATCATCGACCCTGACTGGGGTGAAAGAACTTACATCCCATAGCGAGACAAGGTAAAATTCCCGGTAACGTAAGTTACTGGGTCTTAGAGAGCCTGATTTTTAGATTTTGGCCGTGCATCACATTTTCGTCAGCAGTTTTCGCGTAATCGTTTTTCCCTCCCAGCCAAATTGTTTCGGCTTCCTTCTGCCGCGATTGCCGTTGCTCAATGTCATAATCATGCTTATGAAAACATGGAATCTTCTGGATCCTTCCTCCTAGTTTCGGATCAAGCCTGCCGTTCACTGATTGCTGATGCGAGATCAGTTCGGCGGTCAACGGCTTGCCGGACAGGTGACAGCCTTGGTCTGAACCTACACGGCCGCACCATTAACTTAACGCTTCATTAAAATTCCAAGGAGTTAAGGCCCCGATCGGGTGCTCTGCCTAGCGAGGCAGACCCTGCCAAAAGATAGGCGGATGCCTAGGCTCGGCTCGGCTTCGTCTTGGCGTGATTCGGCCCTTGTCACCTGGGCCTAGATCCATCATTTCGGATCTTTCCTTGATGACCATCAACCACCCTTCCTCATCGTCTCCTGCTCATTCCCGCCTCACCCCGCTGCCCCCGCCATACTTCAAACTGTTGATAACAATGGTTCAAGGAAATATTTCAGATAAGGTACAGATGTGATGATACTTAGTATTGCTTAGCATGATGTTTACACAAAAGCGCCTTAAATCCAAGCACTTTCGTTGAAACTCACCGACACCCGTCGTGGTCAGGAACGATGAGCAGACGTTCTTGTCCGTTGCCAAATATTGTTGCCAAAAGTGTCTATCGGTAACCGGATGCAATCGAGCCGGAGTGACTGATGTGACTGATGCAGCCAGAAGGCAGCTGCCTTCGCTAGGCAGGGCACCCGATTGGGGCCTAATATTTCACAACAGTTTTGTTACTATAATTGAGCTTGGGGACCCGTTATGAATTCTTAAAACACAGGATCGTAAGATTATTCTAAGACTGGAATATTAGCCTGGCAGCGCCACACTTGCATCCCACCATACAGCTCAGGACATTCATGGAGGAGGGAAGCAGAATATATTGAAGCCATGTAGATAAGAACATAATAAACTAAGCCCAGCGCTGTTGGCGACTGGGGCCAACTCACATGCAACATCACTTTCAGGTAAGACCTGTCGAGAGAGGGAGGGAGCAGAGAATACCAGACACAAACCTAGTAAATGGTGTGAGGATGTTCTTGATTTTGGTGGAAAGAGCTGAGGCGTGTGGCATTTGGGATGCGGCAGAGGAAATGGTCTTGCAGGAAATATCTTTGATGGTTTTGCAGGCTTGAGAATTGACATGGAGGAAGTTCCAACAAGTTCTTTGTACATCTTCTGAAGGTCTTGATATTACCAGAGCTAGATTTGCAGTCTTGACCCCGTCATGTTGAGATGTGGCAAGAGCAGAGCTGAGCAGAGAAATTCTGAGACTTGCCAGCACAATGCTTTGTGCGAGACCGGTTGTTTGGAATACTTGAAAGCTGTCTTGCCAGTGACACACGAAGTCTTGATGTTGGAACCTTTCAACTCCACCCACGGCGCAGGGAGCACAGGAAGGAATCGGTGCAGAGCCTGAGGTCAGGCGCGTTGGCGAGAAGAGAGATTGCACGTGCCCAACTCGAACCACAAACAAATAGCAACAGAGTTTATGTCAATAGCAATGGAGCATTCCAGAATGTCGGGCATCACCGGTTGCACTAAATCACCTCCCTTACCGTGCCAGTGTCTTACGACTCAACAAGTATTTCTTACGGCGCGACAGGTCTTGACAAATTGGTAAGGAAAGTCTTAACAGTGCCTGAAAAAAAAGATTGTTACAATTATTGTAAGAATAACTTCAGCGGAATGTTCACTATTCAGGTCTCAGGAAAAGTTACAACAACTGATCTTAAGATTTCACAAAACTTCTGTTTGGCCGTGTAGCTACCAGTCATTTTAGTAAGCAAGAACCTCTTGATCACGAGACGAACTGAGGGATCAAAGAGGCTTCCCAAAACCCGTGAAATGTGCAGCCACTGGCCACCGGTACTCGCATGATTTTGATCTCATCACCGTGCATGTCCGGATTTGGAAACCCTGCCCATTCAATGGCTAGACTCTGTGTAGGCTTCAGAAGCCAATCGGTTAATGAGTGGATTGGGCCTCTTTGAGGCAGGCGCTGAACCTTTAGGTCAGTGACTCTTTTCTTTTTACTCTGATTTTCCTTTCCTCCCACAACATCTGCTGAAACGACAAACAGGAAATAATTGAATAATTATATTGCAGCTTCAAAATACAAGATGAAGAGTCCGTGTTAAAACAAAGAGGTGCAGCATGTATGCACAGGTATAGCACGGATGTATGCTCCACTAAATTTTCTGTCTTGTTTGCAGGGAGGATGACTGGAGTCTCTAGGGCAATCAACGGGGATGCCAGTGACGCAGGCGACAGAAAAATGACTGCTCCCCTTACAAAAGATGGGTATGGGTGGGTGGCAACAGCTGGTGTACAAGGCATATGGAAGCCAATATATTCTTGGCACAGACTCCAGCATGGGTACAGTGTTTGATAAAATTTTTCAGTATGCAAGTAACTTGAAGGTCAGCCAATAGGTTAATGGATTAATCAAAATGAACAACCTACCTGTTAATTAACCATGATCTCGTCGCTTCCCACCGAAATGCCGCCCCATCGCACACATACAATAGAAAGCATGTTTCACAATGTGAGGAAGGTAGTATGAGTTGTCCTTAAACTTTTCCACCCATTTTGTGTGGGCTTGAAAGATACCATAGTTTCGGTAGTATGGACTTACCCTGACATGTGAATGGTGTGCCGAAACTGGGCCAAAACTCATGTGTTTCAATCATAATATCTTTGTGACTCATACTGCAACTTTGAGACTTCACAGACAATGAGAACCGAAGGAAAAAATAAGTTTGGTTCGGTGTTCGAACGCTGCTGAACCCTGAACCGAACGCGCTGAAACTGAACGCCAAGTTCAGGTTTGGGGTTCAGCAAATTGCTGAACCGAAGGCCAGGTTCAGGTTTGGCATTCGGGGAAAATGGCACTGAACCGAACTTTGCCATCTCTACCTGCAATGATATTTACAATCAACTCCTGGTCTTTGCAACACTTTGTGTACAAATTTCACATTCTCAAGCAAAAATAGATGTTTTGGGGTGAACTAGATTATGTAGGTCATGTGCACAGACCCGGAGACCAAGGCGCTGCAAAGAATTTAAAAAATCCGGTCGGAATGGTTTAATTTTGTGAGTTAGGCTCTTCGGGGCGAGCCGGATATTCGGGGATCACCAGTACTTACAAATTTCCACAAATAACCGCAGGAAAGCGTTGACTTCCCAATATTTGGCCTGGGACGGCATGTCCTATTCAATGAGGCATACATCTACGTACTGTGGAGTCACTCAGCCCTGAGTATCTCCCTCTGTGTGTCGGAAATTGTAATTTCGCTTATAAGGCAGTGTAAGGTTATACGTGGGAACTCATTTCAAAATAAACTCATATGCGAAAACTTGGTTTATGAGACTTCACTGTCCTGGGCCTGCAATTCAAATTGGGGCCACTAGGAATTAAGTCTTGGGTCCCTTATATACCTTACAAGCACCAGGCAGAGCAGGAACGGCCGGAATCATCTTCTACTTGCAAAACATTTTTGGGCTCTGCTTCTTGTAAGGCCTTATATGGCTCCCAAAGATTTGCCGCTGATTGGCAAGGGCTTATAAGGCCATATAGAGATTCTCTTGTAAGACCGAAATCAAATTTCCGACATGGGCTGTCCGGGACCTGGGGACTCTTTCCCATTCCGAGGCAGACAGTGCTGCTTTCGAAGCACGACGACATTAAAAACCTGATTTGTGGTGCTTCCCGTACGAAATCTGCCAAGATGGCGAGGCCAATTTACCGAGGCTGTCTAGCATCTTCTGAATTTTTTTTTGGTTGTATACCAGTAGTGTGCTGTGCCAATCTTCGGCCTTTCTGATCCCCAAGAGCTCGAAGAAAGCCTACCCGCTTCATATTATTTGAGTTTTAACCTCATCCAAAAGCACGACAAAGTTACCGGGCTCTGCCGCTTGGCGGCCTTACCTGCTTTATTACAATGTCGATCTTGCGGAGAAGCCTCTTCTCCGCCTCCGGAGATATGGCGCCGTCCGCACCATATTTCTCCAGAGCCTCCTCAAAAAATGCCGAGTTTTCAGCTGTTCCAAAGAACCGCTGACACAGCTCAATTTTCTCGGCATGCGAATCTTCGTTTGAGACAATCGTTGAATCTTTCTGTGATTGTCATACTGGTATTGATGAGGACGGTGGGAGGAAACGATCTCAAGAAATTTTTGCTCTCGGCCGCTATAAGCCAGGGGGGGGGAGCGCGGACCGTGATCACAGTCAGGTGTCTTTTAGTAACTTTCGAACTTGAACTTCAAAAGAATGGACCATCACGAAGCGGTAGAATATTTTTCACGGATGATTCTGAAACGTGATGAGATGAAGGCACGGCCAGAATCAATTTTAAGTTTACCCCGGGGAGTGATTGCGCCTCAATTCCCGAATCTCATCCGACTAGTGTCATCGGGGTTCCGACTGCGGTAATCCAGAGATATGCGAAATGCCTACATGGCTGCCATGGTGGTTACCGCTGATTACCGGAGGATAGACCAATCTCGTTGAAGTTTAGGTCAGGTTGTAACGGCACGGTGGGTACTTATGTGGAGCACGGGGACGTCAGAGATACAGCCAGCGAGGTGGGCGCTCACAGACACGAATTCCAGAATCGCTGTGCGACAATCACGGCGAACTCTCAATTCGCCATGTGCGAGCTGATTAGTGTGTTTCATCGGATTGCTACGGTACCCAAACGAGTGCAGAGGAATTTTCACTGGTGCGTGAAAAATACTTTGGTTCCGGCGGCTGAGTCTTGGTTGAAATTCAGTTCCGAGATCACTTGTACCGGCTTGATACATTTTCTGCGCCTTCATTAAAATATGCGTCCACTCTACTGTTAGCTTGAATCAGCCGGCAGTCCACAGCAATCGATGGGAGAAACGCACTACTCGATGAGACCAGGTAATCCGGAGAGATTCGGAGAAGGGCGGCCGGGTGCGGCGCGACTTCTATATTGGGGTCAAAGTCAGGGGGAAGTCTCCGAGTCGTGGCGTTCAGGGCTGGATTTCTCTCAAGAGAGCAGGCAAAAATTTGCCAAAAGCGGTGAGAGAATGAGCAGTGTTGACGCGTATTTGGTACGAATCCTCTCCATTTTTTCTCTTTCGTCGCAGATTGGATTGAGTTCCCTCAGATGCACCAGCTACTCGGAAAAAAAATACACACACATTATCAGTACATCAGAATTGGGCGAGTATAAAGCAGAAAGGCAGAGGCACGCCCGTAACATGGTACACAGTCAATCTTCAAGCTCCAAGTCGCGCTGCATCCTAATCGGCTACGAAGATCTTCTGGTAAAATCTCGGGTCGTGCATGAGCTTCACAGTGTCATCGACGAGCTTCATGTCTATCAGGAAGACAAAAACGGAATGTTTGTCAGGGGAAAGAAACACTTTGATGTAGAATGCGCACCGAGGTTGGTCCCCATCGGGATGCAGTGGTACATCTTGATCGTGGTGGGATTGGTAACGCTCCCGAGCACCTCGTAATACGTGTCGGAGGCCATGTGAGTATCCTGGGAGGTGGAGTGAGCCCAAGAACACACAAAGGTAGCAACAAAAGACGCACCGGGAGGAGTGTAACCGTGACTTCGCCGCCGTCGGATGCCTCCACCGTCGCCTTCGAGCCCATGAACTACATAGGCCGCAGTCGGTATCAGGAGTTTATTCCGATGTGTCTGACGTTGGACGCGCCTTGATTGGCCGGCAGGTCAGCCGGACATTCTTCCCAGAGAATCGGGGGAGGATAGCAGAGTTGACGCGCGTAGAGGTCAGAGAATCATTCATGACTGCCAGTGCGGAAAGCCTGAGGCGCTCAGGTGTAGTGGTTGCTCGGAAAGCGGACGCGTTACGTTTGGCACGTGTCCAGTGACATGCGTGATTTTGTATGAACACGGAAAAAATGCCGAAGGCGCAAACGAGGAGACAGATAAATATTTGCCGAAACACAGTGTATATGAAGACATGGTTGAAAAATAAGCCACAGAGTGGTTTTGTCCGACCAAAGGAGGCCCCTGGCCCATGTTGTCATGTAGATGCCATTGTGTAGATGAATGAATTCCTTAGGTCGAAAGCCTGCTAAGGCACCAAAGCATCTATGAGGCGAGGACTGCATTGTAGCAGGAAGAAACAGCATCCAAAGTGAGGCGGAAATCCCCTGATGAGATTGAACCAAAATCGCGTTACCGTGTCGAGTTGTATCGCGAGTCGGGCACCAATCATGGCACTTGACGCGTCGCGACGCGTGTTACGATATAGACAGTTTGGATTCAACTCCATCATATAATCTTTGGACTCGACGCGGACGATCAATCAAAAGACTCATTCCAAGTCGTACATCAAAAGATACGATCTGATGCTTACTTGCTTCAGGGTCTTAACACAATGGCTACTGCATAGAAAATATTTCCAACGCCTGATCACGGTCAACCTCCCACTGATCTTCCCTCGTGTAAAACTCATCGGCCTCATCTTCATCAATGGTCTACGCGTCTGAATCCGAGTCTTCTTCGTCCGCTTCAGAGGTCAACCAGGGATTAGGGGCCTCGTCGAGCAGGTAGTCGTCGTTGTAAGGTAGGCGTTCCCACTCCTCGCTGCATTCAATTATAACTCCGGCGAAGGAACCCGGGTTGGTGAATTCGAGGATTTCGGCCATCCAGGAGGGTGGGATTGAACTCTCTTCCTCCTTAGCACTTTCTTCGTCTCCAGAAATATTTCCTTCTCCATCGTCTGCGTATTCCAAAGTATCGAGGCGGGGAGGAATCCTGACGGGTAAATCCCAGATGTAGCTGAAGGTCACATCGAGATTCCGAGAGCTCTGCAAAGCAGGGAATGATCCCTTCAGTTCCAAAGTGGCCGGGCCGCGTGAGGGCCAGGAACACCAAACGTCGAGGTGTTTCACTGTCTCGTGGTTCCAACTCTGCCATTCGTCGCACAAATTATAACCGACGAGGAGGTGGTCCAGCCGAGGACACTTGTTCAAAAGCGTTTTGGCGTTCAAGTTCCGGCTGAGCATATTCAAGGACAATAATGTGAGATTTTGACCACATGCATCCATCAACGCTTCAACCAGGGGTTTATTGGGAGGGTTCGGGTTCGTGTGGCCGTGGATAGAGGCATTCAACCACAGTCTTCGCAGGCCGGGCATGGTCCATTTCAACGTAGGGGGGTCGTCGGGAAGGTATAGTCGAAGTTCTACCAACTCCGGAAATACAAGCTGTGTCTGGGAATCGATGTTGTCCTGGCTTGGCAGAGCCAAAGCGAGAGACCGAAGACTGCCGCAAAGTTGGACCAGCGATGGAAAGGCAATGGCGAAGGGCACTGCGATGCCGTATTCGAGGGACGTAATGGAGGCGACCATAGGTGGCAACGCCCGGGGAAGGGATGGGATGAGAAAAGCGGGAACGTAGCCGAAATGTGAGAGTCGGGGACAAAGCTGGAGCATCTGTTTGGTTTCGCTTTCGAACAGTGTCGAGTACCCCCGAGAAATAAAGCACGCGATATCCACATGTCTCACAAGGCCTTCCCGGCCTTCAAGTGAGCGGACGAAAGCCGGCAACTGACCAATCCTTTGCAATTGTATGTTTTGGTAGAGCACCTCCTCGCCGACCTGGCGCCATGCTTTGCAGACAGTGATGAGAGAGAGCTTCATGCGTAGATCAGTCGAGGCGACGGAGTGCGAAGTATGGATCTTCGTGCCATCCAGAAACCATTGGGGCGCGAGGACATTGCGGAACACCCGGAGCAAGATTTCCGGGGGCAATAGGGCCAGATGGCTTGGGCAGTAGCTCTAAGCTTGCAGTGTCAGATTTTCCACGGGACAATGGCTCGAACTGATCTTACCCCCAGTCTTGTCTGGAGAACATCGTTCGCGTGTCTCAGAAGATCATTCTCTAATTTTACACGCTCTAGCTCCTCCATTACATCGGAGTAATTTTCCTGCATGTTACGTCAGTAAATCCACAGAATGTATTCAACTCGCCAGACTTGCCTTTGTGTCTTTGAGGAGAAGAGACAGCTCCGTAGCTTCACGAACCCATTCCTTACTAGACTGAGCAACGATGGATGTTGAATGGGACGAGGAGGGCAGTGTATCGACCCACCCAGGAAATATGTTCCGAACCGCTGTAGAGGTCTGCCCACATTTCAAGTTGTGGCGGGAAGAAGAAGAGGTCGAGAGTTAGGGGCAGTTTTGATCCGAGTTCAAAGTAACCAAAGCTTATGGTAAGGTCGAAATTCCGAATCTGCCCATTTCGATATCCTCACGGGACGCGAAACCCTCCGCTGCCGTTAGACGGTCAGATAGCATAAAACGATTGATATACAGTGTGTCTCGAAAATGAAACGCAAAAAATGAACTTCAAGCGAATCAAGCGCGTTGTACCATGACACCAACGGTGCCCTGATCGGAGACCCATTCTACGCCGTGCGGCAAACTTCACAGGAACGAAAGCGTAGAGCTGGGGACTTGGTCCGTGAACATAAATTCAAAATGATGGAGAACGCTTACGAACCTAAGACGCTGGTGCGTCTTTTCGCGAGACCCAATATTATTCTACCTGAGCTCTCCAATTCCCTTCAGCCTCGCTACATCCTCTTCCTTCAAAACCTTGCTGATCCCGCGTTCCAAAAAACCTTTCCAATCGTCGTCCAGAGGTCCGAAGAGCCTAACGTGCTCCGAGAGATTATAACACGGCATCGTGACCGGGGCAAGATACACAACGGTGCCGGATTGGATGCATATCGTCAGACTATAGCGACGATTGCGAGAGGCCTGCGCGTTGCGCTCCGCGAGCATAGCACGAGTTGCATTGTCGAGGCCGCATTCGACCATGGTGCGGACAGATGCGGATTTGCACACAAAGTCGGCACGCTTGTCCGACGGCGCGGGGTTCAGCTCAACGACAAGCATATGGGTCGTGAGCAGAGAGGCGTTTGCACGATCGTGGAGCTGCAGGGCGTGGACGCCGCCATATACCATCAACTGCGTGTGTTTCTGCAGCAGCAGTGCCTAATCAAGATCGTGAAGGGGAAGAGTTGGCTCGGACTTACAGCGAACCATTTCTTGATATCCGATAATGTATCCCGCCCTGGAGTCCCCCGTACGGGAAGAGCGTCGTGGAGCTGACCAAACAATTTGCACGGCTTTTTATGATTTTTCCAGTCTTTCTTCTGGCATTCCTTGCTCTGGGCCAGAGGATTAGGGTCATGGACGGCATGAAAGGGTGATTTCCTTCTCACACAGTATACAGCCTCCTGACACGCGCCACACCTACTAAACTTGGGACTCTTGGGCTCGGGTTTGTAACAAGTGGCGCAAGTAGGGCCCGCGCGAAGTTCTGTGCCGAGAGAAGGTTGCGACATTAACGATCGGTAGACCAGGGGTTACAGAGAAGATTGAGGAGTTTCAAAGCCTATAGAGAGATCGAAAGTCCACAAGTTCTAAACGCCCAGGAAAACCAAAGGAAAACGCCGGACTACAAAGGTGATCAGAATTCACTGTAATTGTACTTAGAAGAACATCCAACCAAGTTGAGGCATACGACGGAGACACGTCTGCTCCTGGCAAGTTTCCAGCGATGCGTACGGAGAAATTCGTGAAATTGGTTCTTGAGGCAAGGCCAGTGGCGGTGTCCATCACGTCAAACAACAATTTCAAAGTCCGCTCTGACTTCTATCGCGAACCCGGCCGGGATGTAAAGACCGCAGACCACGAGTATTCGTGAAGGCCGGACAAGCAGGCCGACGACCAACCTCGCAGTGCACGAGAAGGGTCAGTAGCAGACCGAACTGCGTTGCACAGACGCCACAATCAGGCTCGGGCTCAGCGCTCGTGAAGGATCCTAGCAGACTACCATACTGCGTCGCAAATCGCGACAGCCTCGCAGACGGCGCCGACCACCGGACGGCTGTCCCATTCGCCCACTGACATCGATAGACTCTCGCGACGCGTCAGACGCACGAGGGGAGGCGGCGGGTCCGGTGCCTCCTTATCGGTGTCTCATCTGCAACGTGTCGAGCGGCGGCGGAAGCTCCATGGCCGCCTCATCGTCCTCCTCGATTTTCTTTTTGGCGATCGTCCCCATTGTTTCGTTCCGGGGCGTTCATCTACTTAGATTTTCGCATCACATATCCTCCAATTGTCAATTCAAGTTGATGTATCTACGAAGTCCCCAATACGATTTTACTTCACCGGCAGTACTCTCTGCTGAGAGTTGTTGGTCCGGGTTTCGAATTCCTTGCGGCACTGTCAAATACATGCTAATAACACTCGTCTCTCACCCTCTAGACCGTCGCATCCATGGAAATCTGAATGCTCTCGAAATGCGGCCTCGAAACGACGCAATAAGGCTAAGCGCCGAGGCGCTTGAATTGGTAGTGAATCTCAATAGCTTCGACAGCTTGCACTCCGAGTCCCGGTCGGTCAATGACCACTTCCCGCCCTCTCTCCTCGCCCTCCCGATCTCTTTCGTCTCGATGCCTCCCGGGATCTCAATGACTCAGTCGACGGCCAGCACCGAGAAGTTGCGCATCTTGTGATCGACGACCCCGGGCATGAACGAATACCAGCCCAATGCAACGTCTTTGGTTGAACTATGTGTTGCTGCCGCGAACCCGGTGTGTCATCTCCATCGCATAATTCCGACGCTGGAATGCAACTGGGTCTGAAACAAAGGAGCTAATCAGCTGGCGGCCTTCGTCGTCGCCCAAATTGCAGCGTTAATCCACAGAATGGCGGCTGTCTCTCTTTCCAAGAAGACCGCCGAATATCTTGAGATCTATGACCAGTAAGAACGTTTCGACGATACATCGAACAGATTACCAAGTAGCAAGAGGACTTGCGAAGAAGAAGACGAAGGTTCTCTTGAGCTATTATGAGTTGAATGGAGAGGCCTACCATCTTAAGGCAAACCTGAAGCGCCATTTGGACGTGGACAACAATGTGGGTCGCAACTTGACAGTGGGCGTGCGGCAAGCACAGAGAGGAGAGGAAGACGACGCGGTACGTTTTCGCTTCGATGAAGGATGGGTTTTCGGATACGATTGGAGAAGTGGCTCAGGATTCAGATATTGCGCCGGCTGAAGCGGATTCGCATACATCCAAGCTCGAATCGGATCCAAAAAAAAAACTCGCAGCCATCCGAACTCAGCTGGGCGCAGAGCGCGCACGCGCCCGCCACACGCCAGATCGCCGCTGATGCCAAGCAAGGCGCTAACAGTCGCAGAAGCCGAGAAATCAGGATCGACAGCAAGGAAATCGAGCAAGAGCGCAAACACCTGGGCGCCGAGTGGGCGCGCAGGTCGGAGTTGAAGGGGCAGATCGAGGCGGAGAAGAAGCAGCTCGACGGGAGAAGGGGAGCGGCTTGACAAGGGCACGCGGCAGCTTATGGATGAAAATGCCTGGCTCGAAGCTTACAACGTGAATCTCGAGAGGGAGTATGCCCGGCTGGAGGCTGACAACATGAACCTTGAAAGGGAGAAGGCCCAGTGTTGCAGGCTGAGCCTGGAGGGCCAGAACTCCCGACTGGAGGTTGAAAACGCGAGGCTGGAGAAGGAGAACACCCGGTTGCTTGACCTGAATATGTCCCAATATGAACGGGCACACTTTGAGGACGCGTCGGAGGCCGAAAAGGCGCGCCTCACCCATTTTGGATTTGGACTGGAAGAGACGCAACGGAGGCAGGTCGAGTTCCAGAATAAATGTTCCTATCGCTGATTTTGCGTCCCACAGGTCTATCTCGCGGGACTGCCGCCGTCGTCTCCACCGCAGCTCGCTTCTCCGACGCGCTCGTGCACGGCAGCACTGTCCGCGTTTGTGCTCCGTCTCCGCCTGCCTCATCCTCGCCCGGGCCCCCATACCTTACCCTCTCTCCTCCGACGACACAAACTCAAGCTCAAACACTCCCTAGTAGCCCCCGGAAATGCGGTCGCGGGGCAGATGCGGACACTGCAGACGACAGGCGTACGGCGGTGCACAAGGTGCGCATGACGACTGCGGGTACGAGAGCGGCCTCCGGTGCACGCCGTTAGGCGCCTTCAACCCCAACGCCCCAACGTTCGATGCTTTCCCTCCCCTCGTCGACTTCTTCAGCACCCTGCGGACCCACCCCTCATGCTTGAGCTCGTACGGGCGCGTCTGGACCTGCTGTTCGCGCCCGACGCGGATGGGCGCACGCGATGTCGGCTTTGTTCGTGGGGGCCTGGACTTACTGTTAAAATACTTGTTCCTTCCCCCGTTTCGCATTTGCATTGCTTTTGCTTTTTCAAGAATTTATGTGCATCGCACCTTGAATTTCGCAGCAACCATTATGTATCATCGACTGGAGGAATTGCACTAGGTATTTTGGACAGATTATGCCAGTTTCGTGCACAGTTTCGTCCAGTTCGGCGAGCGTTAGGTAGACAAAAAATGTCGTGGTCCATTGATCCATCAATGCATTTACCGACCACGATTTCTTTGTTTTATGGGTGATTTGGGCGGTTGTTGGGCGGTTGTTGAGGGGAGGAGTGTCGGTCTGTATTTTAAGTTCATTGCGTTGGCAAATAAGCACCGACAACACTCCTTCTCTCAACCGCTTTCAGCGATTTTCTCAACCGCATCGTCCCTTTCGGAATACATACGAATTCTTATCGCCAGGGATAGGAACGATCTTGCCCTCAAAAAATTGTAGTCGCCCAAAACAGTGCGATAAACCCGTCGGCGCTCAACAGCTTTGTCACACCTGGTGGCCTCGATCACTGTCTACCCTCCCTTCGTCTGCATGGTTAGAGCTGTAGACAGTGCTGTATTACAGATATTCACTCTTGTATATTCACTGACGCAGCGATGTATCTTGGACAGACTGCATTAAGTCACGACAAACTGCGCGACACGACACAATAATTGGCCTCATAAACTCCGCTGATGTGAACGTGTGAGTAAGCGCCCATTTCTTCTCTTTCCTTTCTATCTTCGACGATGAGTTCCATAGAACACGATGCGCCAAATGTGCAGTCTCCACCCTCCGGTGGCTCGTGTGTGACCGCGGAGAATGATAATACACAGTTACGTCGATTATCCACGGGGAATACGAACGCCGTAGTCCCCAAGACGTGTCATGCCCGTTCCCGCGCTAGGGTAAGTGGCTTAGAGGATGATGAGCCCGCGAGTGAAGGAGAGGCGAAGGACGCGGTGCGTGTGTTTTTGCCTTGACGAAGGATCGGTTTTCTGATGAGATTAGGATCAGGACGTTGAAGTGGCTCAGAATATTGCGCCGGCAGAAATGGAGGAGCGTTTGGAGATCTCCCCCGATGCAGCGCTCCTCGAGCTGACTCAAACGAGAATCCAATCCCATGAGGCCCGTCTTGCATTGCTCACTGCCCGCGTCGAGGGCGGCATGGAGACCCTCGAAGCCGAGAACGCACAGTTACTGGAAGGCCAACAGCATCTCGAGAGCGACCGGGTGCAACTCGAGAGAGACCGGGTGCAGCTCGAGAACGACCGGGTGCTGCTGGAGAACGACCGGGAACAGTTCGTATCTTTCCGAACTCAGGTCGAGCTTGAAAACAGTCAACTCGCAGTCATTCGAACCCAACTCGAGGCAGAGCGCGCACGCCTCACGCGCCAGATCGCGGCCGACACCCAACAAAACACTAACAGGATCGCAGAGGCGGAGAAACGTATCAAGCACGACCGCAAAGAAATACATCGTGATCGTAAATGCCTGGACGCCGAGTGGAGGCGCTTGTCCGAGATGGAAGGGCAGGTGGAGGCCGACAAGAAGCAGCTCGACGGGAAGTGCGCGCGGTTTGACAAGGGCACGAGACAGCTTATCGAGGAAAACACACAGTTGGATGCTCGCAACGCGTACCTCGAGAGGGAGTGTGCTCGGTTGGAGGCTGACAACACGAGCCTCGAGCGGGAGAAAGCACGGCTGGAGGCCGACAACGCAAGCCTCGAGAGGGAGAAACTCCGACTGGAGGCCGGCAATACCAGCCTTGAGAGGCTGAGCTCCCGGCTGCAGGGTGAAAACGCGAGCCTCGAGAGGGAGAGCGCCCGCTTGCTGGACCTGAATATGTTCTTGACCGAACGGGTGCGCGTTGCGGATGGGTTCGAGGCTGATAACGCGGGCTTCGTCGCCCAGTCGGAATTCACACTGCAAGACTCGGAGCTGGAAGAGGTAGGTCGAGTTCCCGACTGTGCTCTCCTGACTGACTTTACTTCATACAGTTCTCGATGTATCTGCCACCGCCATCTCCACCGCCTCTCAGTTCACCGACACCCTCATTGTCCGCTTCCATGCTCCCGTCTTCGTCCACCTCATCGCCCAGACCTGCGCCACCCCCTTCTTCACAAACTCAAGTTCAAGTGCCCGCGCACCCCAACAGCCCCTGTAAACGCGGCCACACGGCGGAGGCGGATACGGATGACATATGCACGGCGGCGCGCAAGGTGCGCAAAGTGCGCAAGACGGCCGCGGGTAAGAGAGTGGCCTCTGCGCGTTCCCCGGGCACCGTCGACCCCAACGTGCCACAACCGTTTGACGCAGTCGTCCCCACCCTCCGCCGCGACTTCACCGTGGCCCCCGCCGACCTACCTCTCGTGATTGATCTCCTCGGCGCGCTCCTCGGCCTGTTGTTCGCGCCTGGTGCAGATGGGCGTACGCGATGTCGGCTTTGTCTGTCAGTATTTGCATCCTACTTCATTACATCTCTCACGCCGCGTTTCCCCTCGTCTCACATTGAATCTTCACTGATGTCTTTCATAGACCCGAGACGGAACCACCATCGGGAGACTTTGGCGGGCACGCGCTGGAGGCGCACTCCAGTGAGTGCGTGGCGCTGCTAGCGCTGCTTCAACTGGGGCCTGCGCAGCTGCCAGCCGAGTGGCGCGAGAGGCTTGGGCTCGCGACTTGATCCGGTTCGTAGTATTTCTTTGTGATCTGCACTTAACAGACACGACAACTATCACGTCGCCCGCTGTCATTTTTTGTTGTTAGATTGACATACATCTATTTCATGAAAGGGGACACAGCAATAGCAAGTACTGGAGGGCTTGATAGTAGTATCGATACATGAATTTAATTGGACGGTGTGCGATGTGAAGATGTGGATGCGATGGATGCTGGAACGGAACGATCAAGGCCGGAAAGACAAATGACGAAAATAAATTAAGTCGAACAACAATTGAGCGGCACCAGGGCGCCAAACCGGGCCTCTGCCGCCGCTCGACGAGCTACGCAGGGCCTAGTTTGAGCAG
Source organism: Mycena maculata (assembly GCA_029448575.1). Taxonomy (NCBI): domain Eukaryota; kingdom Fungi; phylum Basidiomycota; class Agaricomycetes; order Agaricales; family Mycenaceae; genus Mycena; species Mycena maculata. Next base: position 241,978 of record JARJLG010000123.1, read on the forward strand.
CGCAGCACACTCGCCCTCGTGCGCCGCCACCACGTGCCCTACGAGCTAACTCCACGGCGCCGTCGCAGGGAACAGTCAGCAGGAACTCATACTGAGGAATATAGATAGCACTCCCCGACAAAGGCGACACCGCATGCGCGCACCGCGCCCTCCTTCCTATCGGTGTCCAGCTGTTTTCTGTCTCGCGAGAGCTGCGCATTTATAGTTTCGAGTTGGGCCTTGTTCACTTCGAGTCGTGCTCTGCGAGCTTCGAGTTCTGTCTTGTCGGCGCACAGCTGCATGCGCTCGGCGGAGAACTGGGCGTCGAGCCTGTCTCGGTAACCCAGACGTTCTAGTGTGAGCGCGCTGATTGATATCTTATCTATCACTTTCGGATTGATCCGGCGGAGCTTAAATAAAAGATAAGAGAAAGATGGGCGCAGATCACACTAGAACGTCTGGGGCATTTGGTATAGCAACACCCCCCCTCCTCCTCCTCCCTCCTGCTGCCTTCCTGCCCTGATGCCTGCTCCTATACTCACTTCTATTCCCTCCAGAGCCCCGACAATTTTTTCCGATTTTTTCCCCCACTTCCTGTGCTGTTGTGGGCCGTCCAAAATGACAACTATTTGGCAGGCATTGAGTGCGGTTGGTCCAAATTGAACTCGGGCTGCAAGTTCAAAAATATATATTGTGTTATATATACATAGACAACCCTTCTGCATTATTTTGAGCATCCTTGAGGCATGCTGAGGTGAGTGCGACACAAAAGTGAAGGAGGTGACATTCTCGGGTGTGACACCATGGGGGGTGTTGCTATACCAAATGCCCCAGACGTTCTGGCGTGATCTTGGGCCCGGTTTTCTTATCATTTATTCAAACTCCGCCGGATCAGCTCCGGATAAGATAAGGATCACGCCAGAACGTCTGGGTTACCGAGACAGCTTCTTCCTGGCACTTTCCAACTGCTTCGCTCACAACTCGAGCCTCATCTTGTCCGCTCCGAGTTGCTCCCTCTGGGTCTCGATGCACGCCTTGTTTGATCCGAGCTGCTCCCTCATCCCTTCGAGCTTCTTTGTCTGGCGCGTATATGCAGTCTAGCCGTGTCGCTTCAATATCTGCCTCTTCGTCTCCCTGTTCTACGCTCAGCACAGGAAGGAAATCAAGTCGAAAATCGAATCGCACGCGCATACGCGTGGAAGTTCTCCCAAGATCTCCCGTGAAACGACCCGATAGTGGTCCGCGTAGACGCGTGTTTTCCTTCTGCATGCTCACGAGGGCGGCCCACGTACTCGGGTATTCCGTGCGCTCATGCTGACCGGAAAGCTGATTGTCCGAAGCCGCACACTTTCCCTCGAGGGCCGTGCACCTCGTCTCCAGAGCTCAGTAGTTGGTCTGCAGCTCTGTGTATGTCGGCTCAAGAACCGCGCGCTCCTTCAAAACCGCGATGTAGTTCGTCTCGAGGGCGTCTCTAAGGCGACACATTCATCCTCGGGGGTCGTGTCCAGTGCTGCACGCTCATCTGTCGGCGCCACAGCCTGCCGTTGTGAATGCTGTTCGAGTCTAGGTTCGGAGCAAGCCTGTCTCCGCGCCGGCAAGCCGGCGATTCTCAGAATGCCCTTCGAAGCACGTGCATGTCACGAGGGAAGGCGGCTTGTTCCGAACCTAGTTCGAGTCCGGCAATACGCGCGTCGCGTTCCGAAAGGGCATGCGTGAGCCCGTGCGCATAGGTGTCGAAGGCGACGGTGAGGGGCGAAAGCAGAGGTCCTGCGGGCTGCACGCGTGGGGACAGGAGCGGGACTTCCTGCTCTGCGTTTGGATATGGGCGAGACGCGTTTTCAAGCCATACTACTTGCGAGTGAGATTGAGCAACCGGGCGGCCGCGATGCTCTGAGTGCTGCTGAAAACTTGGAGTTTGTTGCGGTTGCGGCTGAGATAAGTCGATGACCACAGGACGATTCATACGGTCTGGCCGTTGGCTTTCAGGTTGCGGTGCAGCTAGACTGGGGCCCATGGGTGGTGAATGATTTGAATGGCGTTCAGTTGACACGACTTGACGCGTCGGGGGAAAAGAATTGGAGTGGCGGATAGGTGGGTGGGGTTCGGAATTTGGTTACTTGGTACCGGCCGGCGGCAGCGGTAGTGATGATTGGAATTTTAACGGTCCCACGCTCCATTCATCTAGGCTCGTTTCAGCCTCTCTAGTCTACCGGGCGTGAAATCTGAAGATAGTCGTTCAGATCACGTATACTAGAGAGGCTGGAGTTAACGGTTAAACGAGTACAGGCGAACACGAGTCGCCTCGGAGTTTGAAATTGAAACGCCTTGGCAACCGCTAAACAATCACTCCATCAATTATCGCCCAAAAACCTCGAAAAGAAATACTCAGAGCTCCTTCATTACCTGTCGTAAAATCCACAAAAAATTCTGAGCACCTCTCATTGATCGAAATTCGTATCTGAAAAAAGAGCGGCCTCATTGGGGGCTTTAAAAGATGCGTAGGACATGTCATCATGATTTTCAAACTCCCAGGCGACTCGTACTAAGCTGTACTCGTAGATCCTAGCCTACATTCATCATCAAGGCGCGTCCCGTAGTTGAACTGGAGGATAAGACTGTGAAAGTATCGTAGGGAGCGTTTATATTTTCCAAACAGTCGTAAGTAAAAGAATTTGGTCCAACAGACATTTCACGACCTGTGGGGACATTTACGCAGAATTTGCATGAACCAAGCCGGTAAACGCGAAGGTTGGCGAACCACCGGCAGGTATTCGAACGTATAGTTACTCCGACCACTCGGCTCATTCGATGACGGGGCCATCGCACCCCCCAGCACTCGGTCAGTTTTGCTGCATAGACTGATTCCTTTTTCTCGCGGTGCAATTCCAGTTCAAATGTCTACTGGGAGAACTTTGGGAGTCAATGGGGGGGGGCACAAGCAAAGTTGTATATTGGACGACAAAATACATGCATGAATCGTGGACAGAACTATAAGGAAATACGGCTCCAAGCATACCTGAGATGTGTTATAATAATGAAAAGTCAGCGAGAATAAAGCAAAGAATAGCTAGAGCGAACCTGAGAGACGCGGCATGAAAACAGTACGGTCCTCACGAAGAGGACTCAAAGGGCCCAAAAATTACCAACTGACACGTCTCATCGACTAGCAGTACCTGCAAGTCCCGCGGCAAAGAAAACAACAGCTGAATGAAGAAGGGCCCGAACGTACAAGTACGCACAATGCCAAAGAACAGGAACCACCCGCGAAAGAAATAGGGGCAGGGCACGGAGTTGGTGAGGCTCTGAAACGAAGTAGACTCGCTATTTAGACCGGGGGAAATTGATGACAGTCGATCAATAGGCCGGGCGAATAGCCCATCACTCCTTGATCGACTGTCATCAAGCGTTCAGTGCTGGCGTGCGGCTGGTTCGAGCCTAGAAACGAAGCGGGAACCACCCGCCAAAAAACCGTCGCAAGAGTGGTGAAGTCTCGCCAAAACACTACAGCAGCAGTTCGCGCGGTCGCGCCATCGTTTATCACGATGCACATTCAATCCGAATGCCTGTCCGGGACAACAGCGGCCGAAACGAGGTCGCCACTCGTACCCTGCCGCGCCTGCAGGGCCGGTTGCGGCAGTGTCAAAGACCTCCGTATCCGTCCGTGTCGCCCCGGAACTCCTGATATCCTCCCATGACGATGCTGTCAGACGTCGCCACGCCGTCTGCAGGTCTCTGCAGGTGAGACACCGATAAGGAGGCACGGGCGGACCCGCACCCCCCCTCGTGCGTCTGGCGCCGTCGCGAGATTTTATCGATGTCCGTGGGCAAGTGGGACATCCTAAAAAGCCGGTCTGGCTTTACACCTATCTGGTGTCCGTCGCGGTATGCGAGGCTGTCACAATTTGCGACGCAGCATGGAAGGCTGCTGACCATGGTAGGATCCTTCACAAGCGCTAAGCTTTCGTGGTGTCGCCAGTGGTCTCTGCGACGCGCTGCTGATCATGGTCGATCCTTCTCGCGCACTGCGAGGTTGGTCATCGGTCTGCGACACTGCCGGTCTGGCCTTCACGAGTACTCGTGGTCTATGCCTCCGCTGAGGGTATACCCCGGCGGGGTTCGATGGTCGTGGTTTGAGACAAAGGAACGGAGTCACGTCGGACTTTTAATTCGTTTTGACAGGTGATCGGCACCGCTCCGATTTGAGTGGGACAAAAACTCTGTCGAGTCCAACTCGGGTCTCTCCAGTCTCGTACCGGAGCTTGCAATTGTGCGACTTATCACGGCAATTAGCGGTTATTCAGCGGAGTTAGACTGAGCAACTACAAATTTTTCAATCCCCCGTCAAGGAATCTCAACGCTCCTGAATATCAATGAAATCCAGGACGTCGACAAGGTCTTCGCCAGGCACTCCCAAAAATATTTCTTTGGTATAGATTTCTTGGGACGGAAGGATTTTCGGCCGGACTCTTCCAGCACGACGGGCCACCGACTTGTGCGCTTTCCACGCCCTCTTCTCACAACTGGGGCGGCCTAATGGACATCGGGTAAGCTCTCCATGTTTTGACACCCAAACGTCTCGCATTTGTGGCGAAAACGGCCACCGGCTTGGCCGACTTCGCAGCGTCCTCGATGGTCGTTGCACGAGGATCAACCCCCGGCACTCATCTTCCACGACTGTCGCATCGCTCCATTGCAGACGGGACATGCTATAATATTCAGATCGTCACGGTGAGGCGGTGGCTGCGGTTGCCAGCGAAATCGAACTTTCATTACAGCTGCTTTGAAAACGATACAGTATCAAACCGGGAAGCGCAACAGCACGTGGAAGAGCAACACCTTGGATTTCTGCCGCATCAGGGCCTTGGCCTGGGACAAAATTCCGTCAGAAGTAACTATACAGTCACGCCATCCTGTCTGCAAAAGGGTTCGTGCAAAACGAACCGGTGGAACGGGAAAAAAGACCCATTTTTTCGGTGGTATTACGGCACCATTAGGCTGACAACCGTTCTCTGTATTTTACTGACGAAAAAAATACATATCTTTTGGCTGTAGGGGGTTTTCGAGGCCTCTCAGTATGCATATGCAACTCCCATATCAAAATTCCCTCATGTTGGAGCTCCACAGGTGGCGGCGCCGTCCACATATTTGTGGAAATTCGGGGGTGCACCAAAGATCAAGCCCGATTTCAGCAGCCACATATGGTATCCACCTGAAGCAAATTTTAGTGTGGATTATGCCTCAGTCCGATCCAGTCCACAACTGGGACCTGGTTCATAGGGCCCGATTTGACTGAAATATCTAACAATCTAAGTGTTGCGCTTCCCAGTTTAACTTGAATACTGTAGACAACTTTCGTTCAATGTTGAGCAAAGGTCGGACCTAGCTCCTCTCGCCGCCAAATTTGAGCGGAGAAAATGGTGCTGCCCCAAAGCCGGGGTTTATTCTCGAGGAGGAACGCTCGGTCCGAAATCTGCTCCGAGTCTAAAATCGAGAGTGTCTATCGTTTCAAAATAGCTGAAAGTTTCGTTGAACTTGCCGGGTTCTAGACATTTTCGACCTGGCAACGCCGACTCAGGTGGAGATGTGCTTAATCTCCCGAGACGCGTCGTTGAATCAAGTTAATTGCGTGATTTTTCGATCATGCATAGTATAAACCTGCAAAGCCGACTCGTCGCCGATTAGCTACCATTGGATTGGCATCCAGTTCAAACTTCAAAGTCGAAAATAATCTAAGGCGACACGATATCTGACTACGCTTGTTCTGTTACAATGGCCCATAGCACCACCAGTACGATCACGCACATGTGGCTGTAGGTCCTGACCAAGTCAAATTCCAACAGGTAGGCGGGCAAATATACCGCGAGCTTGAGGAATATGTGCAATGCGAGCGCGTTGATTGGAATCGATGGGGATTTTGGGGTGATTGAGGCAGTAACAAGGGCGGCAGTTACGGCATACGCTTCGAGGAAACGCTTGTCAGGGGTTGGTATCGTCTCAATAATTTATATATACCAGGGAAAATGTCACAGAGTGCCTCGTGCGTCGCGATCATCCGATGGGTGAGGCCGTTCAAAATATTGCGCTTGGTGAGCCGCGGGGAACAGTCAGGACTTAGCAAGTCCAAAGGAGAGCGGCGTGCGAACCTTTGTTCTTGTATCCGGCCTTGTTACCCAGGAGCTGTCCCATGTTGGACAAAATTACACTCGCCATATAAACCCCCAAAAGATAGAATGCGGTGAGCAGCATAATAGCTTTTTGCGGATTGTTTTCGACCGTTGATGCGCCATCCGTTAGTTTACGTAGAGCGTTTGAAATAAGAGTCTGGCTCCTAAGCCAGAAGGCGCAGCGAGGAAGGAGAGGAGAGTTAGGGCTGAGAGACATGCGCCAGACAGTTATCAGGGGAAAGCAATGGGACACGTCAGCTTACGATGCGGTAAATGCAGTTCCTCACGCTACGTAGGAAGTCTGAGGGAAATCGAAAAGAGAATTCCTAGCAGAGGACATAGTTATGGTGGGTAATTTGAAAACTTGTGGAGGAAGTGGTGTACATACTTATATAGACAGCCACCACCGCAACGTAGAATATTGCGGTTGGAGTAGAAGCCGCCCGCCGGTGAGCGCAATGTAAGTTTTGGGTAGAATTAATAAACGTCCTGCCATCTTTGGTACAAGCGCCTGCGTCGCAAAGTAGAATATTGCGGCCAGCGTGTAGAAAACTGCGACAGTAATGATTCTTGGCGTGAAGCGAATTCGAGGAGTTGGCAGCCCGTATATGCTAAAGCGTGGCGAAGCCGCCACAGAAACGTAGGAGGTGGGGCTACCAATTTCAAGTACAAAGATCTCTTGAAGACCCCATCAAGCGGCATCAATTGCCATACGAGAAACTTGCGAGAAACAGAGCTTCAGTCAAAATCCGAGAGAACCAAGTGAACGGGGTATTCAACTGCCACAGTCGCCTAAATAGTACATCACGGTGTGGGTCCGGACTCCGCTGCAGATGGTTTGAGGTAAGTCATATCGGACTTGAAATTCTTCCTGATGCCGTGGTAGGGCCCAACTTGGATGATCCGTGGATCATCCATCAGCCATCAATCAAATCCATGGATGAGCCATCATCCATTTCCCACGGGTCAATTGTTTTATCTGCACCAACCGTGATAGTATTTTGCACCAAGAATTCGATTTTGCATGTCTAGTAGACCAACTGAAACTGCCTATTATTTTTTTGGGCCGACTACGCTCGCCGTTCACAAAAAAGAAAAATCCATGGATGATCCATATCCATGCACGTGATCATCCATCCATGGATTTCCACGGATTTGATCATCCAAGTTGGGCCCTATGCAGCCGTGGCAGCCGTACTGTACTATTTCGACCGTAAGTTCAGGTGACGGGTGACATAGGGTCGTGAACTGAACCTATTTAGTACATGTGACGGTGACAGAGAGGTTTTGAGGCTTAAAAAGGCTGAAAAACGTGAAAATTTTGCATCCGGTAGTTGCCGGTTTGCCATTTATGGGAACTTTCCCACGCTTGCCGAGGAATGAACTACGATTCCAGTGAACTTGCTCGGTGACGGGTGACAGGGCGTGAACCTACGGTCGAAATAGTACAGTACTCGCACTGCCACTCGATGTCTCTCTTCTTGTTCTTCTTCTGAATCTTCATATGCTTCACACATGCACTGGCTTGCTGCGAAAACAGAAGGATCTCGAAAATACATTCAGAATACTGAGTCGAGTCTGCTGGAGAAACGCCTCGGGAAATGCCGCTCGAATAACGGATTTACGCGAAGACTTCGAAGCTTATCAGTCTTAGGGAGGGAGGCTCTCCACATCGATCGTTTCAAGCCGCCCGCTACCATCGATGTCGCAAGCTCCTCCTCTCAGCGCCGAAATTCGCACCTACCGTACTTGTGCCGCCTGCTATAAATCTGAGACAAAAATGCAAAAGTTTAGTCATTGTGGTGTTTGTCAGAAGGCTGCTTACTGCGTGAGTAGGACATATTAATATCTGCGGTGTCCCTGGCACTAATCACCACACCTAGAGCAAGGAATGCCAGAAAAAAAGCTGGAAACATCATAAAAAGATCTGTCAGTCGCAGGGTCAAAATCGCGAATCTCTTCCCAGGCGAGGAACACTGGCACGGGACACACTCTCAGATATCAAGAAATGATTCTCCGTAAGTCTAAGGACTGCGTGCCAACCGCTTCCATGTTCTTGCTGGTTACGACTAATTAGGACCGCTGCAGAAACACACTCAGCTCATGATATATGGTGGCACACACGCCATGAAACTCCACGGTCGTGAAAACGCCTCTTGCCTCAAGACGCACATGCTTGTCATTCAACTTGAGCCTGCGCCATCTGACAGGCACGGGGAATTCATGCTCAAATCCTTCGCTGTTCGCAGCATGGCTGATTGTGGTCTCGACAGTGCCACTTGTGTTGCGCTCGCTGAACTTACAGACCAGGCTGCTCGCAATGGTCGTTATAGCCTGACAATGTACGTTCAATCTGGCATTGCAGTCTACCTGGTCCCAATCACGGTGCCGTGGTGCAATCCCCTGGAGAATGTTGTGCGCTTTGGGCATCCAGAGGATGGATGGGAGGAGTTTATGGAACGCGGGATCAATAATACCTTGCAGCAAGAGGATGAAGTGAGGACCAAGAGGATGCAGGGCCTCATTTAGACGACTCTGCTTCTCTGAAACGACGGTACCAGCGTATTGGGTGGTTGGCTACATTTTCAGTTGCCTCGATATTCTTGCAATATCCATGTAGGAACAGCTTTCACTTCTATCTCCTTGTCCTTTCTCCAAATACAATTGTGTGTCCTTCTTCCGTGGCCCGGGTGTGTTTCGGCAATATATTTTGGTAAAACCAGCCTGGGGCGTCATTTTATTATGAAGTCTTCTATGGTCCAGATGAGTCGGTGGAAGCGTAATCATTGTCCAACATCATTCGTGAAAAGTCGCTGGGAGAAGCATCTGCTTCGTATTATCGGAGACACTGTTTTTACACATTCGCTGGCCAGGTGGTCGGACTGACGTGGCGGTACCAAAACAGGTCAAACATATTGAGTTATCTGAATCACACTGAGATACATGACAAGGACTGTACCTTCTCATTCATCAGCCTAAAGAGCTTGAAGAAATGTATCTGAACACGGTCAAAAAATGCTAGGGCTATCATAATTCACCCCAGCGAGCTCCAGTGCGATTATTTAAAGGGCCTTCTAGGGCTATTCTTTGCGTCAGTATAATAGACCTAAGAGGGGTTGACGGCGGCGAAGGAAGAAGCAAAGAAGCACCTTACGTACCATCCCCACTTGGCCACCACTGGCGTGTCTGCTCTTTACCACCACCGCCGCTCCTCCCGCTCTCCATGGTGCCCTGTCGCTTCATGTCTACCTCGCCCACTTCCCTTGTTGTCATTGCCTTCTACCAGCACGTTACAGCGCATTCCCTGTTGGGGTTGCTGCCTCCTTCGCCGCTGCCGCCTGCCACGTTTACGGCACCTACATTGCGCTCAACGTCCGCCCCGTGGAGTGCGGTGTTGCCCTCGTTGCCGACAGCCTTCACATCCACTAGACTGGCAGCCACGTCTCGCTCTACGCCTCGTGCGAGCGCGCGCCCGCACCTCGCCCCCTGTCAGCCGCACCTCGCTTTACTTACCACTTCGCGTTCCTGTGGCGGCACACCTGGGCCCCTACATTGCTGTCTCTTGTCACCCCTAGTGGTACCTTTTAGGCTAACGGTATGAGCCTAGCCAACGGAATGGATTGCTTTTCGCATGAGCATAGCCAACCTTTGGCTATGCTCATCCACTTACATTCCAACCTTTGGCTAGGGTCATCCACTTACATTATATGAACTGTATAATAGATGGCAGGGCCTGGAACCTTATCCGGCCTGCCGCTGACGCAGGCCCTCGGCACTCATTAAAGTAGACATCAAATCATATTTTATTAATATTTTATTCGCAAACTATTCGCCTTTATTCCATGTCTTCCTCGACCCCCTCCGCTGACCGCTTTTGGACCCCCCGGTTATCACTGGCGTCCCGGAACTAAACGGATGTCTCGTCCCCCCTTACAAGAGCTATTTGTGTCTATTAAATTGATTAGCGCCTCGGCGCTCGGTCCTATGGATAGGCGCCTGCGGCTCTCGGTCCTACAGATAGGCGCCTTTGGCGCTTGGTCCTACACTACCCAGCCTGAGCAAAAAACTCATCTAAATCCGCCCCCTCCTCCTCCGAAGCCCTCTCCAACGCCACCATATGCCGCACCGCCACCAGTGCCAGCATATTCCATTTACCTTCCCAAAAAACCCTGAGGCGTGCGTGCCAATCTGCCTTCTTCAATGCGTACGCCCGCAAGCCAGCAGCCTCCTCTGGTGCCAGGTCCGCCGCGCGCAATTCCGCCCAACCCTTCCACCACAACGACAGGTAGGCCAGCATCCGCAGGACGCAGCGCATTTCTTCACGTAATTTTAATACCTCCTCCTCCCACCGCACCTTCCGTGCCAATGCACGTGTCCATTCCACTCACACAGCTAGATCACCATTAGCTCACGTCGTCGATCAGCAAGACACACTTACACTCATGTAACCGCTCCTCCGCGTCATCTGATGCTCCAGGCGCTGTCCAAATCCACGACATCAATCGTCTTGACGTCCCCGGTGCGTTTCGGGGCGCGCGGGCCCCCCGACCCGCCCCTATCATCGCCAACTTCCCTCTGGCCGCAGCATCACTCTCGCCGTCGTCACCGTCCAGTCGAACGTCCGCCGGCTTCAGCTCCGGATACGCCGCCTCAGCCTCCACTCCCCTCAACGCGATCAGCGCCCTCCGCGCCACTCGATATTTCTCGGCCGACTCTTCGATCCTCTCCCCAATCTGATCGATGAGAGTCCGCGCCTTCGTCGCGTGGACCTGTCCGTGGATGTTGTCGTTTCGGAAGAAGATCAGATGCCTCTTGGCGTGCAAGCGCGAGCGCAGCTGGACCATCGCATTGTCGCACTGGCCGGCGCGAAGCCTTGCCTCCATTTCCAGCAGCCCCTTCACGCAGCTGCGTAACGGATCCTCCGACTGTGGCATCCCGCTTGGCATGAACAGGCTGATCGTCTCGGGTTTCGGCGGTGCAGCCTCGGCGTCCCGCTCGCGCTCTGCCTCCTCGATCGCCCACGCCGCGCCTGGCATGAACCGCTTCTGTAGATCACGGAACATGCCAATCTTGACAAGCACCGCGCGCCGCCAATCGTGAAGCTTGCTCTGCCGGTCAGCAGTAAGCAGTGCTGTCCCAGCCAGCTCGGCCCTAATGCACCTCCTACGCTATGTCACGTTAGCCCTTGCCTCCACCCAGTTCGTTGAGGTACGCACTGTGCCACCTCGATCTGCAATCCCGCAGTGAGAAACGCGGTCGCGCTGCTTCCACTCAGCGGCGATCTCCCGGCCGCGAGCGCTGCGTCCTCGTCCCTTTTCACCTCCAATCGCACCTCGGCTTCTGACGGACAATCTGCTATCGTGTCAGCCTTGGGAACACCCCACTAGTACCACCACGTACCCTTCCGTGTCACTGTGTACGGGTTCGGCGCCGAGGGATCAGCGAGCCATGCTGCGATCATTTTCTTCCACTCACCCCTCACCTCGCTCTTCACGGTCGCGCTGATCTGCTTGAAGCCGGTGACCTGGCGCTCCCTCTCCGCTATCGCCACAATCAGCTTCCGCTGTAAGGTCTCCCCTATGTCTCTTTTCAGTACAGGACCTCGCCGATAAGGGCACGAATCACATACCTTGACCGAGGTTTTTCTGGAAGTTGTGGCTGTCGATTTTGTCTTCGACCACATCGGCGCGCTGCCCACAGCCGGCGTCCTTCGTGTGATAGGCCACGGGATTCATGATCGACCACACCTGCTCCACGCCCTCGCCGTCCGTTTTACCGACGCCCGGCTTGAAGCTCAAACTGTTGTTCTCCTGGCATTCGTCGTTGTGGGATGCTGCGTGCCACACCGGTAGCGCGCACTGGTAAGTGAACTTGTCCAGCTGGAGCCGCATTTCCTTCGGCATTTTCGCGTTGCGCTCGGCGAGGCGGGTCTTCCACTGGCAAGCAATGTCGCAAGATATTGTGAGCATCAGCAAGGAGAAGCCCGCGAGCGCTGAAAGAATGATGAAATACATGTTGGAGTATCTGAGCCAGCCGGAAATCAGCCGCCCCGTACATTCGCGAGTCGATTCCACGCACCTTTCACCCTTTTGCAGGTCACCTCGGCCATTCGGCAACACACATTCATGACGGGCGCATACGCATCCACCTACACCGGACACGTGCAGCCCCATCGTCAGACGTGTATCTTTTTGAAGTAGTGCCGCGAAGGCGATACAAGTGCTGGCCTGAATGTTTGGCGGAACAGTCAGCCAATATCAATACTAAACAAGTAAAAACATACATCCTTCTCGGCGACATATTTTTTGAGATGTTGTCTGTAGCGTTTCGGTTCCACCCAGTATCCCCACCCGGGACCCAAGGAGGGGTCGTCGATCTCGTTTGTTCGCATGCGATTTTTTAACTTGAAATTGGCGTCTACAGCAAGTAGTAACATGTACAAGAACCTGCCCGCATTCAGTAACGTCTCCGCCGCAGCCAAACCGACGTACCTGTATTTGGGATCCACGTTCCGCCAATCCGGCGGTAGGTTCTTGCCGTCCTGAGGACACGGCCAGCATCTCACGGCTGCCTCTCCCAGTTCTGTTTTTGCGATCCCCTCTGGGTCGTGCCCTCGCCCCGCTCGAATGAGCCGCTGTAGGAATGCCCATTGGCGGGCCATCCGCTGAAATTGCTTGTAACGATCCTATCGCCATCTTAAGTCAATTACCTTCCATCCCCGACTAAATCAGCCACGTACCGGTAGCCACCTGAGACCCGTAGATGCCGTCACATCGGTCGCGCGTTCCATCGCATGGATGAAGTCATTAACATTCATATTGCCAACGATGTTGTAAAGTCGGTAGGCTTCCAGACTCTTGAATGTAGCGCAGGTCCCCGGGTCGGTTACCATTGTGGGGTACCAGGCATTCCTCAGCAGCTGGGCGAGGTTGTCAGCATGGTCCGATTTTTCGCACTTGCAGTAGCGGACATGGATGCGGTGGATTACGGGCGCTTCAATCACGGTTAACTTGTGCACCCTCTCGTCCGGGAAGATGCACGGGAACCCGCCGTGGCCAAGTTGGTAAACCAAGCCAATATCAGCGAGTGAGCGGTCGACCCAGAACTCGCCTCCCCATTCCTGTCCACGCGTCAGAATAATGCCTTCACCGCAAGAAAACCACACACTTTGATTACATGGAGAGGCATCAGTTCATGGCGCGAAAGGCAGCACTCCCTGCATTGCAAATGCTGGCCGCAGTCCGAGCACTTGAACAGTCGTGTTTGAGTTCCCCCCCCCCCCCCACTTCGCCTTGCAGTGAGCGCATCACGGGTCATCCAGGTCATCCCCGAGCCCCGCATGCCGCAGAAGTTCATCTCCAAATCGATCCATCAGTGGCCGCCACAGGGACATGGGATCGTCCTGTGCTCAACACCATCAGCGTTCGCAGAACATCAAGCCAAGCGCGACTCACCGAGCTTGCATAATCCTTACGCTTTCTCAACCGTGGCGACTCTGGCATGGGTCCGACGTTGTTGAAAGGGTTGGATTGGGAGTCGAGGTCGTCAGTGACCTCGTAGCCCTCCTCCGGGACTGGCACCCACTCTCCGTAGGTGTCGTCCAACTGCTGGGGCTCCAAACGCCTCTTCTTGTGGCTGACATTAAGTAATTCCTCTTGCCGTCGCTGTCCATCCGCAGAAATGTAGATTCCACGGTCTGCACTGCGTGTTGACTGCCCATGATCTATGCCTCCGAAGTCAGTATCGACGAACTTGGCACGGCGTGGCATGGCGGAATGAGAGCACGTTGCCAAAGTCCCAGCTCGAGACACGTGATGCCCAGATTTGAAACGCCTGCGAGAACGAATCCCCGACTGAAAAGAAAGCCCCAGGAAACAGCCATAACTGACGGCGCGAAAACGAGATTGGGATTGAGGTAAAGCACGCGACACTTCCCGATTGGGACTTCCTCTCAAGACCGATCAAGATTCTATTTTTAATCCCAGGAGCTCCTGATGAGCGTCCTTTGTGACCTTGTAGCAAATCTATGGGCTATCCTCCACCGGAATAATGCTGACGAGCTTCGGGAAACACAAACCGTCCCACTTGTACTCAACAGTGCTATTGTCCTGCCAATCCGGGTACTCGGCCTTCAGAAATGCCTCTTCAGCCTCGTGCTGGAACGGCGCCCTCAGCATATGCACGGAGCACACTGGGCACTTCCAGTCAGTCTCGAGACTGACCCTGATGCACACGTAGCAGAAGCTGTGGCCACACTCAGATCTAGGTACAAGTCAGTTCCTTGCACAGTGCGCTGAGAAGAAAACACGCACGAAACTGGGTGAGATTTAGTCATCTTGCAGATTTCACACTTGTGGTGAGCGGCCCTGGGGACCTGAACGTTGGGCCTAGTGCCATCAACCCACAGATTTTCGCGAGTCAAGGGTTCCTCTCGAAGCTCACGCGCGCCACCAGGATATGCGCGCTCTTTGCGGGCGAGGCGACGATACAACGGGCTAACCGTGTTCTTACGGTCTCCTCGAGCTCGTTGCCGCCTCTCCGCGACCATCTGGACAGGGGTCAGACTCAGCGCTCGTTGGAGGCGATTGTGCGCCTCAGGCGAGACTGTCTGCATCGCACGGATACGACCATGCACTGCCTCCAAACGCGCCGCGAGATCGTTGGGGCCACGACCGCGACCGGCAAACATGTCGCGTGCCGCAGCATCATCTTCGGCGTCCGACGCGAGCTGGCCAAGCTGGAGAATCGACGATGGGGGGCCTCGCGCTGCAGATGATCTCCGTCAGCCACATGTTCTGTCGCACCAGAGAAGACTTACCGGAACCCCCACCTACCCGTGGGTTCTCGCGGGTGAGTCTGGTCAAGGTATGCCTCACTACACAGTCCCAACAACAGTCAAATCACGGCGTCGACTCCATAACCCCACTTACAAAGATTGTCCCCCCCCACGCCGATGCCTGGGGTGTTCCGGGAATGTGGCCGCCTTGCCAGGTCTGCGGACGGTGTTGGCAGACGTCCTGGTGCGCATGATGATGCAGGCTCGGGACACGCCAGTGCTCCCCGTGCTGCAGGTCGACCGTACGGTGCATGAAGCGAAACCTCTGGTCGTAGAAAACGACAAGGTGGTGCATGGCGATGAACATATTCTAGGCACTGATCGTCGGTTAGCCTCATGGGTAATCTGAACGCTTGCCGATTAATCACGTACCGAACACTGGCATCGACTTGCTTGTAAAGGGTGATCTGCGTCTTGGGGGCGGCTGCAGTCGGGTCCGCTGCTCGCGCTCAGCCAACGCACAAACGAAAAGGAAAACGAGTACTGACCTTCGAATGTGACCAACTCCGGAATTTCTTCGTCTGGGTCCATAACTGCTGCAAGGGATTTCTCAGCTGACATGGCCCCTGGAAGAGGAACACTGCCGACCATGTGTGGAGCCTCGCTGCTTTTAACTTCGAAACTATCCGGACGGCAGACACATGGAACCTGCACGGACGGGCGGACATATGGACCATATGGACCCTGCAGCCCAAATTTTGGGGTCCTGGGATCTCAGATTGTCGCGATCTCGGATGTTGAATTGTGATGGCACCAATTTCGCAAACGCTTCAAAAAAAAGAGAGAAAGTTTGTGTGAGTTCCCAAAGTTCCCCATCCCGACTTGGAAATATGGCTACCTTTCACGGAGAGGGGGCGCGCAGGGGCCGTTCAGCAGCTGGATTCATCTTCGCCACACAACCGCTCGCACCCGCCTTCACCAGTCTCCGCCCATATGCCTTCCGCCATGCACTAATGCTTCAAAATGAGTTTGTGACTTGGCGCGAGGACAATGACCCCGTGTTTCGTGGAGACGTACTGATTTTATCGCATCTGTTGTTATCCACGCTGACTCCCTTCACCTAGGTCGCTCCCGAACAGTCCTGCACGGGTAACGTCAGCAGCCACCCATGGGAAAAATGGGACAACGGCGGCGACAGCACCGACGACGACGAAGAGGATGAGCTCACCTCCACGGCCAGTGCGTCCTCGCGCCCGACGACTCCCGACGTTGCGACCCGCCCTGTCACCCCCGACGTCGCGACCCGCCCTGCGCCCACCTCCGCCTGGGAGCTTCCCATGAGTCCGCTCACTCCGCCTGCCCCTTCTCGCGAGGCCTCGCCCGTCTACGTCCAGGTCGCCACTGCTTGGCGTGCACGGCTCATCACCTACTCGGGGCCTGCCCGCAAGCACGCCGCGGCTGAGCGAGCTGCCCGCGAGGCCAAGGAACGTGAGGCCAAGGCGGCCACTATTAAACGCGCCAAGGAACTTGATTTGGCGCGCAAGCGCATGGCCCGCGCTCGTGGTCCTAACCATCGCTCTGCTCGCCTCCTGCGCTACCGCATCGGCCCGTCTCGCATGGGGACGTGGGACGCCGACAGGCTTGTCCAGATGGGCCTCATCATCCATGACCTGGATCCATCGTGAGTGGACCTCCTTCGTGCCGTACTTCAAACTCACCTCTTCGCAAGCGCCATCACCCCGCTTGTCGACAAGAGAAACTACGTTATGGCAGTGATCGCCGGGCCACCTAAAGGAGAGATAGCGTGGTGGGTCCATGTCTTGAAGCAAGCTGAACAGCACATAGGACGCCTTTACCGGAACGCGGTATTTCCCTACTTGGGACACAAGGAGTCGCGCGTGCGATTTGGCATCGGCTATGGCGAGGAAGGCCCCGTAAGTTCCTCTGTCACGGCACGGTGCACAATGAACTTACGTGGTCGCCCGGCAGTACCCTCATCGCATCAAGTGCCACGCATCGACCCTTCTCGACGTGGCGGCGATTCGGAGCAGCGATAACTTCGAGGCGATATCTCAGTACCAGAACCGTGAGTTCCTGCTATGGCCCGAATGCGCTGTCGCTGACCTGCTTCCAGATGTCGTGCGCCAGATTGCGCCAAAGAGCTACGCCAAACTTCAGTACCAGATGAGTCGCCTGCAAGAGGAGACTGACCTGGCCCCCGTCTTCTCCGGGTCGATATTCACGACCTGTGAGATATCGTACGGTGACGGGCCTCCGCTGTCCCACAAGAATCGCGAGTCCAAGTTCAACGCGATGGAGGTGCTCACCATCGGCGGCTCATATGATTGGAAGGAGTGCGGCTTGCTTCTCTTTTGGGACGACCATGGCGCCTTTCCCCTCCGACCCGGCTCCACTGTCGCATACCCAGCAGGCACTAAGCGTTTCTCCTTCATCCCCGTGGCGCCACACGAGACGTTCTATGTCTTCAGACAGTACTGTCATGCTGGTGTCATGCGGTGGATCGAGAAGGACTTCAGGTCGGACGCGCAATTTGAGGAGGAGGCCTCGGACGAGGAATTGGCTGACATGAAAGAGGCCCACGAGTCGCGCGGCAGAAACACCATTAAAAATTTCACTAAAATTTCACGACGTCTACGTGTTTTAGTTTTTCGTAGTCAGTAACACGCCGGCTCGCACAATAGATTTCAATTGCTCACTTGAAAGACTTGCGTCCATCACGCTCCATGTGATGACATGGCAGACAGACGACATCAGAGGAAACATGGCAGAGAGATAACATCAGACGACACCACGGCATCCATCAGATGTAGATCAAATCGTGATGTGATGGTTGGTAGAGGGGTAACCCTGAAGCTTGGACGACGAGTCGACAACGCGGGCATGGGGAACACAAAAGGAAGAAGCCTAGCACAGACACAAAACAAAACAAGGAACACAAGCTTGAAAGACACTAAAGGCAACGCAAACTACACGCCCCATTCCGATACCTCGCGTCCATCACTAGCCTTGCTGACGGAAAGTCCGACCATCGCACGCCGCTTGTCTCTCGCCTGCTGCCTACGCTCCCGTTTTGCAGCAACGTACTCTTTGTAGGCGTCGAGGCCGTATCTTGCCTTGTACACTCTGTAGCAATTAGCATCCTCCAAGTACGAGGGAATAGGACGTACGCGACACGACGCTGGGCCTCCCATATTCTCAAATCCTCTCGATGCCTGGGATGGGTGAGATTTTAGGGCCAATTTCAGGCAAGAAAACATACCTGGCGCGATAGGCTGTCTGGTGCTTGCGAGCGCGTGCCGCCGCCGCTTCTTGCTCTTCTTGAGGTCAGAGTTTGAGTTCTGGCCGCTTCCTGTCCCGATGGTCAGCTCAGTGAATGACTCCATCTCAGAAACACAAAAAAGACTCACTTAGCCATGCGGAGGCGAGCCTTCTCCTGGCGCGAAGCGTCACGTTGTAGCCTGTGAGGCAAGTAAGTCAAGGAAGTCACTGTTCAGGCCTCCTTACTGTATCTCGTAGTGGGTGGGACCGACGACGCGTTTGGACCCCATGGGGGGCGGCTTCGGTTTTGTAGAAGGCGGTGCCGTGGATTTACATTTGGATATAGAGGCTTTGGAGGCCTTGGTTTTCGGGAGCGCGGGTTGCGGTTGCATGATGGCAGGAAGCAACAACGAGTAAAACAAAACAAACAAAGCTGCAGCGATCATGTGCGGACAATTGTGATGGTGAAACGTGGAAAGTTCGCAGCGCCTGGAATCATGATGTTCAATTATTTGGACGCGACTTGGCAGAATTACGCGCAACGTACCATGCGGGAATGTAAAGTAATATCTGTCTGAGCATCATGCTAAAAGCCCAACGTTAACCCTTTAGTGTACGAGACACAATGAGGGAAACATGATTCTGTGACAAATTTGCAGTGAAGACACCAGATTTATGTGGCAAATTCGCACCGTCGAAATAAGGCGGAAAGGGAGTTGAATGGTCGGAGTGACGTTAGGTCCTGGAAATGATGGGATATTCACACTGATATGCTAAAGAATGTGGACAAGAAAGAGCACGGGCCAGATTCAAACCTGGTAGAGTACAGTACAAAAGTGGCTCAGATGAGCGGCGTGCCAAGTTCGCGAGAGTAAATGACCTGTGGACGAGAAACCATTGGGTTTGGCGGGATATAACCTTGATAGACGGAGGCAGCAGCTCCCATTGCATAGGATTAGAGTTTGTCGCGGGTGACTAAGAGTCGATGGGCGAGAGTTGCGGAGAGTTGGACCGAACCCGGTCAAGTTTGCGTTTGGAAGGATGAAATAGCTGTTCAACTTGTCACTTGTGACAAGTTCGTCGGCCAACAAATACGACGAAATTCTCAGTAAATTGCCCATGCCAGTGGGGATGTCAGTCCTTGACATGTGGGAAGATATGATGAAGATACGCCCCTGCGTTCGTGAGTTTGGAACATTATGGTGTCTTGGAGATGGATATTTTAGTGGCGAGCAGACGAAAGTATGTGGCAAGTTCGCAAAATGGACATTTCTGTGGCAAGTTCGCGTCGTACTTCCTCTTGAACTGGGGTTGCAGGACCAAAGACGTACGAAGCAGACCCAGAAATTAATTATAAGCAAGGGACAACTGATTAGAAGAGTTTGTACAACTCAAAAGTGAGACATGGGCGTGGCCAATTATGTAGTTTGAATTTTATTGCTCAGGAGCGGTCCGGCAAGTTTGTAGCTGCCGCTTTTGTGGCAAGTTCTCAGCTTGCCACAAGGTGGCGTGGCGGTTTATTCTTCTCAAGTCATGCTTCGTGAACTTTCAACGAAGAAAATTGGAATTGAGGACTCCGGGTTACAACATGTATGTAGGTAAATTAGGTACACGAACAGCTAGGAAAAAACATCGTCCGGGTACGGGGGTGGTACCTCCGCCACCTCACCCTGAGCACATGCATGCACATATTTTTCCAACACCTCTGTCCGGCTGGGAAGTGACTCGTGGAGGGATCCCCGGATACCGAGAGTATTCAGTTGAACCTCGAGACTAGACGACAATGAGAAAGCAGATACTCAGAGAAAAAACTATTACTCACTAGGAGCGGTACACACCCGGAGTGATTCCACGGTAAACAACATACCATTTGTGGTTGCAGGCTTGGCTTCCACTGAGAGGATTTAAAGTATCAAGTGAGCTGGCGGGAGTGGGAAGTCGGGGAATTGCCGCGACGAGGGGAGCATAACAGTTGCGCACCCAAGCCCGGGCGACAGCATAATCGAAGGCAGCCTGGGCCTCGGAGAGGCTCTTGTAGCCGTGGTAAATGGCGTTGCTGACGCCGCTGACATGTGCCTGGACGTCATCCCTGATGAGATGTTAGAAGCAGTACGAAAGGACGGAGAGGAACGTTGGCTCACCACTTAAGAAAGACTCCAAATTTGCGACCACAAAACACGACGTATGCGGCCTTGCGGGAACGGTCCTTTTTGCGGCTACCAGAGACGATCTGAACCTGGGTGCCCGCTACTCCTTGGGTGGCAGAGCTGGCGGAGGCCCTGAAAAGGCACAGAATTAGTTGAGGATCGACGGAGGGAAATAAAATCCTCACCAATCAGTCGTGTATTCTCGTCCGGTGGGAGTGTCATAGCGATATAATATGGGGGTGCGGGAGGGAGACGTGTGTGGACGGTTGGCAGAGAAGGTGTGAGATTGGAGCTGGAGCGTTACAGGCGGCAAGCGCCGCGTGGGAGTGCGCAGAGGCAGGGATGGTGGAACTGGGAACACCCGGGGATGCGAGGCGGGTTCGTCGAGGGCGGCGTCATTGAAACTTGAGATCAGAGCCAAGATTTCCGCGTCTTCATAATCGGGGGAGTCGTCTGGGGTCCAGGGGCGTTGGGATAGTTGAGATCGTGATGGAGTGTGGTCGGGCTCATTCAAACTGGCAAGGAGGGCAACAATCTGCGTGTCCTCATAATTGGAGGTTTGGGTGTGAGACATGATAGATGAAAGAGAACAGGGCAGATCAAATAGCATCAATTGGTGGGGGCGTCGCCAGGTGGATGGACCATCGGAATCACAATCAGAAGAATTAGAAGCGGCTGGGGCCAATAAAAAGCGGGTGCCGAGAGGAAGGACCAGCGTTGTTTGTGTGCCAGTCTGTCGTGCGGTACACGAGCGAAGTGGATATGAGAGAAGATACGAGACAATAAATGCGTGAAGTGCAGCAACGACGACGAGGTGGAACAGTGGGCGGGTAATACAGTACATTTGGACGGTGAATTGCATGGACCACTGCGAGGACGAAAGATCATCCATCTTCCAACCGCGTGATGTGGAGATGAGAGAGTGGCAAATTCCGATGTGCCGAAATGGGAAAGAAGCAGATCTATCTTGGGTTGGATCTGTTGATGTGCCATGTTGATGTAATCAACGGCCGATCTCAGCAATTTTGACGGAATCAGCGACAGATCTCAGATTCAGCCAAATGTATTTCGAAACTGAGCACAGAGGTTTCGGCTATGCGACGAGCGGACTACACTACATGGGGAACGGGTTTGATATGCGTTGCACCTGTGAAAAAAACGAGTTTAGAAGCAGTGAAGCAACTCTACACGCGTACATACCATTAGGCAACAATGGAGACCATGTTGTAGCCAAGCATCTCATTGAAGGCGGCAACGGCAAGAGCCTGGGTCTTGTAGCTCCTCATGGAGCTGCTGGACACACCGCTGACCGCCGCCAAAGCCAAGCCCTGGCTCTGATGGACTCCAACGTACGTGCCTTTGGTGATGGCGTACCAGAGGTCTCCCTCGTCGCCCTCCTGGCGGGGTGGCTCAGCGATGAGCTGCAAGGGAGCGGCGGGAACAACGACGTAGAGAGCTCCGGCAATCCAGGGACCGCGAGTGTGG
Organism: Mycena maculata; assembly: GCA_029448575.1. Classification (NCBI taxonomy): domain Eukaryota; kingdom Fungi; phylum Basidiomycota; class Agaricomycetes; order Agaricales; family Mycenaceae; genus Mycena; species Mycena maculata. The sequence goes on from JARJLG010000123.1 coordinate 263,808, forward strand.
AAGCCTCCTGTGCCAGTGGGCACGGCCGAGGAAGTTGTATCCACCGCGCCGGCAGGCGCAGCGGTGGTGGCGGCAGGAGCATTGACGGTGGCAGGGAAGTGGGCTGGGGGAGCGATCAGATGGAGGAGATAGACAGAGTGGGCATGGATAGTACCTTCAGTAAGGGTCGCGAGGGCGGACACTAAAAGTTGGAGGGCGGCCGCTTTGGCTGGTAATGTGTGAGAGGGTGCGATGACAATGACGACAAGGGGCTTACCGGCAGCTGGATCGGTGGGAGTCACCGCCGCCGCTGGAACAGAGGTGTGCTCTGTTCCAGGAGCAACGGGAAAGGTGTGCATACGCATACTGAGAGGAAATATCTGTGGTGGTGGTGCAGAAGAAAGAGGCGTGCTGAGTCTGGTTGGGGGGCTCAGGCTTTTATACGCTTATAGGTTTAGTTTGGAACTCCGGCTGATGGCAGATGAAGGAGGCACGAGAGACGAATCTTGCGGACGACAAATAAACAGATCAGAGACATAGATTCACACCCAACACTCCAGCAGCAGGAACTCAGATAGCCAACCAGGTGAGATTCTTTCATAAATTGACAATGACGAGTAGACTGAAGAGCACAGTTTTAAATGGGTAAACTCGGCAAATGCAAATGCCCGTCTGTACGCTCGCCGAAGAGTCAGCGCGGCAACTTGAAATTCTGGGCGGAGGGAGCGCGTGAAGAGATTTTGATGCCGTATATGGAGGAATACAACAACGCGATGAGAGAGGGCTGGCGCCAGGAGCGCCTTGTCCTCCAGCGGATTTGTAACGAGTTTCATGCGCGGGTGGACTGGAAGTTGGAGGACGACGAGGAGCCAGAGCTGAAGGCGTTCGACGCGACACAGGTGGCCCAGAAGGAAACACTGCCAGAGGACGAGGAGAAGGCCAAACGCCAAAGAATCAAGGTCCTGAATGCTGTAGGTCACAAATTGTCACAACGTGACACAACGAGCTCACCATTTCGGCTAGCGCATCCGCCGATGGTACAAGTACCGCATCCGCAAACTGCGCAAACATCGGGCCACGGATGTCCTTGACCCAAAGAAGGACCCTTATGCGGTATTGCTCGCCAAACTCTCCGGGATGACTGCACCGCCAAAAGCCCGACAAGCGTATCAGCAGTTCCAGGTCGAATCGCACACTGACAAGATCGCACCGGTGGTTCAGGAGAGGTGGGAGATAATGCTGAAGGAGGCAGGGGAGGAGCACAGCAAGAAGCAGCCGAAAGCAGGATTTCGTGCGCAAGTCGCGCGCGAGCTCTTCGCCAAGCTATCTGTGGAGGAACAGAAGGCGCTGGGCGAGCGGGCGACGAAGGTGGCAAAAGAGGCTCGAGAGGCATACGACAAGTTCATGAAAGAGCCAGCGTCAAAGCTGCCAGCAGACCGACAGAAGTAAGTGAAGCGACAATTGGCCGATTGGCGATCGCGAAACTGATCTGTCGTAGATGCATTGACAAGGTCCCAGAATTCATGGGGCCCATCTTGGCGGGGCTCCAAGAGTATACCGGCATGCATTCCGTCTTGGTGATGGGCGGGCCGGTGCCTAAGTACGGAGGGGAGATCCGTACCGTGCAGTAGGTGACGAGAACAACGCGGCAAGTTTATCCGCTGACCAAACTACATAGTGTATCGTTTGGGTGAAACAACACGACCGCAGCTCAGCATTTTTCGCAATGGGACAAGGAACACTTTAACCGCGATGTGCTGGAATTCATGCGAGAGTATTGTGCTACAGCATTCAGTAAGTACGGTACTTGAGACATAGGTGCCAGAGACTGACGTCCATCCTAAAGCAGAAAAAGAATGCCATGAAGCCGCGCTCCCCAACCTCGCAGATTTGTCGAAGGCAAAATACACCATCCAGCGCACAGAACGTGAGGCGAGCGATGGCGCCGCCCCCGTCAACACCCTCGGTGGCACACTCGGCGACAATTCAGACTCGTCAGACTCGTCTGACTCGGACTCTGATTCCAAGTCAGATTTGTCTGACTCAGACTCCTCGGATTCGGAGGGGGATGAGGAGGAGGAGGCTCCTGCGCGCAAGAAGAGAAAGGAGGATGGGGGGAAGCAGAAGATGGCGAGCACCATGCCCGCAGACAGCGCTGTGCCCAAGAAGAGAAAGGAGGGTAGGGGGAAGCAGAAGAAGACGGCGAGCGCTATGCATGCAGACAGCGTCCCCCGCGACGCGGCGGGCTTGACGTACATGGAGGCACGCGAGGCGAACGTGAGGCGGAACCAGGCCCAGGCGGTAGCTGACGGTCTATTCCCGCCGCCGAAGCCACCGCGGGTACCTCGCGCACGCCAGGCGCCTGCTGCTAGGCGGAAGTCTAGACGCCTCGGTGGTGGTGAAGGTGGGGGGGAGTCTTTGCCAGGGGACATGGAGGTTGAGCCGGGCAAGGGTGAGGGCAGTCAGGGAGCTACGGAGGTAGATGCGCTTGGGGGAGGCGAAGATGTCGCGGCAAGGGAGAGCGGGCAAGACAGTACCCGACCAGACGGGAGCTCGCGCCCAAGGCCCCGCCTGCGCAGGCCGACGCCACCACCCGAGACGATACGCCAGTCGAGCACGTCCTTGGTGGGAAGCTCGATGCCCGCCGGCGCTACCACATCTACGGCATCTTCCCCTCCCACCTCAGCGGCGCCGGTTACTCTGCCCCTCACCCATGCTGCTGCATCCAATCTTGCGCCTGACGCACCCCCCGCCGTGTCTACCATAGCGACGATTGCCTTGGCGGGAAGCTCCGCGCCCGCCGGCGCTACCATGGGATCTTCCCCTCCCACCTCAACTGCGCCAGTGGCCCTGCCCCGCACCCGTGCCGCTGCATCTACTCTCCCGCCTCACGCACCCCCCCGTCGCGTCTACGAGATCTTCGACCGCCTGCTCGACGGCTGCCGCTCCGTCCGCCGCCACCGTGCGCGAAAAGCCGCTATGTCCCCCCAAAGCGGCACAGTGGTTCATCGACGCGCACGCGCAGATGACGCGTCAGGATTTAGGCTGTCATTTCGATGCGGTTATAGAGGCGTGGACTCGTCTCGAGGTGGCATCTCGATATGAGCAAGGGCCGACGAATTTACCGCCCAAGGGACGCCCAGCGCAGGTGGGCGCTTGGATCGGGACGCACCGGGGGAAAAGGGGCAGCGACCCGAAGGTCACAGACCCGGCTGCGTTCGCGGTCGCGTGGAAGAACTGGTGGGACTTCTTGCAGCCAGCGTGGAGGGTCAAAGACGGCGATGGGAAATGGTCGGTGACGGGGGGATATGGAAAGGACGGGACGGAATGGGGGAATTTATACCAATGGGGAGTCAATGGCACGCTGAGCTTGCTTGCGGCGCTGTATTTCTGGGGAGTGGCCGTCGAGGGGCAAGGGGAATTGGAGACAGTGTGGGAGGCGGAGGTCATAGATGTGGCTTGGATGCTTGAGGGGATGGCGGCCTACTACGAGAGGTTCAACCGTAAATTCTAGACAGTTTAGGGACGCAAAGATCGCCCAAGAAAATACAGCGCTTTTTGGACGCATTTATACTTGACTTTGACTTGAAGATTTTCATTAGCCGGGGACACGTGATGGGAAGAGAAAATTCAGTGGGAGGTCAACGGCGGCAATACGGACATGAAGATTGTGTCGAAACGAAACCCGAAGGTACTAAATCCACGTGGGGAGTGATAATCGGGGGGGGGGAGGATCCCAGAGGCGGGCGGAAGGGATGCCGTGGAAGCCGGAGTTGCTTGGTCTTCAAACAATATTAAATAGAAACCAAAATGTGGGGATACGGGGCAATTCAGACCACCGGGGTCGAGGGGGACCAGAAATTTATATTCGGATAGAGGATCTGCAAAAGCAGGGAAGGAGGCAAGCCGCGGCGAAGGGCGGAAGGAGCCGTGCTGCAGGAATCATGGATACATAGTGAATATTTGTATACCGTACATTTAGCAACTGGAGGGAAGGAAAAGAGGGGATCGGCCAGGTAGCGGGAGGCGGAAGGCGACAGCCTGCGAAGGAGACAGGACCAAACAGATATTTGGGCGACATTCCGAGAAGGGGTAGGGGCATTGGAAGCCGAGAGAGGTATCCAAAAAGAACAAGAATAACATCCTCACAGATTATATAACAGGATATAAGGGCTGGAATGCGGAGGAGAGGAAGGGGCAGGGCATACCTGGAGGGAAATAGGGGCCATTTTGTGCCCGTGGGAGGGCAGTATGCCGGGTACGTGCCGAGGAGACGGGTGCAGAGGGAGCATGGATTCGGATGTGCCAAATGGGCCTACAGAGGTTCAATGGGTGCCATCAAAATTTTGGTATATTACCGACTGCACCTAGGTTCCCATCATAGAGTCAATAACCACAAAGGTCACTGGCCCGTGGGAGAAGCCGGGCAAGCACCGTTGTGGGGGTAGTTTGGCCTGTATGTCCATAGCCAACCGGTTGGCTGTGCTCATACAATTAGACTTCCATTCCGTTGGCTACGCTCATGTACTTTAGGTTATATATTACAACTAGGGCTCCTCTTGTTCTTCTCATATGGAATCTGCCTTAGCGCTGGGTAAACGTCTCCTCACTTTTCTTCTCTCCTTTCATGGCGGGTGTTGCGGACGTGCAGTGGCCCCACCAAGGACGGGGAGGGTTGGCATTCCACCCCACATCTGATCCACAGAAAAGCAGATACTGGGCTCAGCGCTTGAGGCGGGGTGGCAGTTGGGATCTGGCACGCGATGTGTGTTGCAGAGGTACGTGATTCCAGCCGTCTTCTGCACTGCCCTACTCTGCACACAGTTCTCCTCACGTGCCCGTCATTGTTGCACCGTCCACCCATCCTGCCGCTCACCGCTATCGCCGTCTCTGCCCCCACCACTGTTGCCGTCTGTGCAGCTGCTGCCATCTCCGCCCCCACCATCTTCGTTGTCCGTCATGCACGCCCCGCCGTCGCCGCCGACCATACACATGTACATCCCCTCGGCACCCCCACCATAATTTGCGTGCACCCTGCCGTCGGCCATGTCCGCCTTCGCGCCCCCTCGCCATCCGCCGCCGCCCTGCTGTCTCCCATGGCGCTGCGCGTCACGTCATGACGTTCCCCCGTGCGCTGCACGCTGCAACGTCGCCGTGGTGTCCCTCTGCACACACCCTCCTGCCACCTTTGCACTCCTGGCTGCTGCACCCGTCTGCATCCGTGCCGTGCGCTCCATGCTTGTGCTGCGCCCCAGCGGCATCCTAGCACCTTTCGTCAACGCCCCGCACTTCACGATGTCCCCGCGTGCCCTCGCCACCTTCACACTCCTCGCGGCCACGCCCATTCCCTTCCGCTGTGTCCGCGCCACGCACGCTATGCTCAGGCTTTGTGGCCTGAGCAGCGCCATCGTGCAGATCGACTGCACACCCCCGTTCTCGCCGCCCCCCTCCACACACTGTTCACATTCAGATGCGTGCTCACGCAGGGTGGCACTGTGTTTTTCTACGGCCGCCGCATGCGTGCTCGCCGTTCCGCGGCAAAGACAGGGCTGGTGTGGGGAAAGGAGGCTGACGGCTTGCTGGACTGTGGGTGCATACTTTGCGAACACCCACCATGTACTCCGTTGCTCTTATACATACAAATGGAATTCCAATTCTTTTACCCCGCTGGAATACTCCATTTGAGACCCTCTTTCAACTGCCTCAGACAGGAACAAACAGCTTCTGAGAGTACCTCACAGAAGTACAGTCATTCAAATGCATATTGCAGACCTTGGGGATCTTTTATGTGGTGGTTCAATCAAAACATTGTACTTGAACCAGCTATACTAATGAGAAGTTGAGGACTTTTCGGTCGAAATTGTGCACGCAATTTCAGACATACAAAAAAAATCTAAAAAATATACAGTGAGCAGGGGGCATGCTAATAAACCCCCAATTCAAGTTTAAACCCAAATAGTTTGTGATGAAATGCCCCCACAAAAAAAAAAAATCTGGAATGTTCATCGTTATTTGTCTTCTGATTGGTTGATTGGAGTGAGGTAAGTGACAGCTCATTCTCTCCCTCCGCCACCTCCATCGTCCCACTCAAATTCTATCTGATACAATAAATCAGATACTTCCTCCAAATGTCTGTGAATTTTCTGTGCATTCAACGCCTATTCAACTCCGTTTCCAGGCTCAAAAGTCACCTCCACCACCGCTGTTACTCCCTTCACCTCTGTCGCACCTGCCGGCAGCCGCGCTGATCGACAATCGTGATGGAGACAAAAGGTTCACAACCGGACAGAAACAAGTTGCTGCCAATATATTACACAACTTTGTGTTGTGGCCCATTCATGAACACTCTTGTACATATTCAACCTCCGCAAGCTTCCAAGACTATCAAATTTTGCTGTGGTCTCGCCAACTCCTGTGGTGCTTAAACCTGAAATACCTATGGGTCGGGTCACAGCATTTCGTGGGTTGAAGGCATCACAACCCGCACCCGAACCCAATCTGAACTTGCCTGACCAGACCTGGAAACCCCCAGGTTTTATTTGTACCCACACCCAGCATAGGACTTGCCACTGCCATGCCACACCACTATCTTGTGTGGTCGCAGCTGCCATTGCTGCAGCTGCTTGTCACACACCACACTGCCGCTGCCGCTGCCTCCTGTGTGAACCCGATCCCTGGCTGTCCGATCACTGATGACTCAAGCATAGCCTTTGGTGTTTAAATAGACAAGCACTTGATTAGGTGCTTAGATAAGGCGTTGTCGCGATTAGATAGCGTCTGAATCGTGACAATTCCAGTCATATGCCACCTCGCTCTCATCATTCCATTCCGCGTGTGCAATCTTGATGTGCTCCTCCTCCTCCCAGTCACGAACCGGCGCTGACAGTATGGACACGAGAATTTCTTTTCGAAGGCAACACGGATGCAGACATAGCAATAACTATAGCTGCATTCACACCTAGGTGGAACCAGCAATTAGCTCCATGTCCACAATCCCAGAAAAGACTCGTACAAAACCGGGTGCGACTTGACGCCAAAACAAATTCTGCAAACGTGATCATCCAGTGGGCGGTTATTGAGGGGTGGAGGGCGGGCCGTGCTGAGGTACAGGTCCTCCTCGGTCAGGCGATTCTCCCTCTCCAGCCACGATCCAGTGTAGCGGGTCCCCTCTGGGGTGCAGCGGCGGATGTGCAGGGGTCTGGGGACATAGTTCAGGCAGAGATCAGGGAGAGTAAGTGCAAGTTGCGTGGGGAGCATGACAGTCAGGGCATAGCTGGTGGATACACGCCACGCAGTGTGAGGGATCGTAGACATGCGACGCCTGGAACAATCCTCCCGCACTGTACGGATCGAAGTAGCGCTCCACAAAGCCCTGCCCGCCGCAACCGAGGCAGGATCCTGGTGAGCACGCGCTTCAGGGTGGATGCCTTGACGAGTTGTTGAGGGGACCATATCTGATATCGAGCAGCCGCGGTGACACAGTTAAGACTGCTTAAAAACATAAGTCAGAAGAAGGGCGCGCTCAGACCGTGTCATCACATATGGGCCCCATTGAGCGTGTTGAAAGGGTTGCTCAGGTTCAACAATCTAAATATGCAACTGCCAAAATCCCCCCTATCGAACGACTGAGTTACACCTGACTCACAAAGTGAGATTAAGCACGACTAAACCGACAATAGACAGACTCCAACACCAACACACTCCCTTAATGACCTTGATGAACTGACGAGATTCGGGTCTTTTTGGACACAGGTATAGGTCCAAGGAAACCACGAGTAAACATATTTGTCACGAAAGTATTCAATTCCCGTTCCCCCAAGGGTGGCTAAGTCTCAACTAGTTTCTTGAAGTGGTATTCAAGACACAACCTGAATTTATTGGGTGGTTCCCAACGTGGATTTTAAGTTTCCAACTATACAGATATAACGGCTCTAGACCGGTTTGTTTTGGTGGACTATTAATCCGGTGGGCTGTTTAGACCCGGTTGTTTGGCTCATGCCTTATTCCACTGACTTGGCTCGCGCCCCGTAACTATGGCTCACACCTCAAAACACACACAATGGCTCACACCTTGAACTTGGTATGGCTCACGCCCCGTAACTAACACTTATAAATCCCACTGATGCTATTCCAAAACTGAACTTAAATTCTGAGACTAATTAATTGACAGCCGAAGACTCAAGCCTAAACTTCAACTCCGTACGCAAGGGCTGTATTGCTCCTCACTTTCTGGGGTCCGGTTCAGTGCCGTCCTCCCTAGTTCTGCCCTCCTTATATACTGTACAAAAACTATTACATGTGCGTGATTACTAGGCTTCGGGTATTCTACTTAATTAATTAGCCTGAAATCGGTATCTGCGGAGTGCGTTCTGGTGTTCCCATTCGCTACTTGAGCCCTCCTATATGTCCGTCTAATGACTCCTATCGATCAGGGGATTATATGTGTAATTAGTCCCCTGAATAGGGTAATTGACCCATATCTTCCTCTGTGGTAGATGCCTCAACTTCTAGTATCGTTGACTGGATTGTATGGTTTAATACCTTTCCAATGATACCCCAGATGCCCTTAATCGATATCCAGAAACACGCAGTACAAGCTTAATCTGGTCTGTGGCTTATCGGGTGATTGTGCTGTCGCGGATCCAGTGTATAGGAGTAATAATTGTAGGTCCAGGCCTAGATCAGGTGACCCATCGTGTCGCGTCAGGTAAGCCAAAGTCGTGTAAACAACTAGGTGTTTCCCTCCCGAATAAGGTTCCCAGCGTGCCAATAAATGCCAGAGGTGGATAATATGATTCTCCCTTTGATAGTGAGCATTGCTTTGCCTTCCCACGTATAGAGGGTGTTTCAGGACTTTGATGTATGGGCTTTGAGCCTTAATCTGGATTCAACTCCCAAGTGTCCCAAAGGTGAAGTTTCCAGGAATAAGCTGTTATTGCCAGTTTAAGATGATAATGCAATATGGCTCTGGGTTGCACATTTGGAGCTCACACCAACCTCTGGATGAGCGCTGAATGTCATGCATTCGTAAAATTTGAGGTTTTGCAAATTTCGCGGCTTATCAGCGTTGTAGTTGCCTGCTGTACATGTTGCCGTCAAAATGGATACGCTCTGCAAACCCAAGCCGTCTCACTCACCCAGCACAAGCCGCCCACGCACATCCAGAATCCAAAGGTTGTCCAGAAAAGACCCTCCCAGTGTCCTGGTATCTGGATTACTGGGCATAGCAGAAGAACGAGCAGAATCAATATGTCCCCAGAACAAATCCACATGGTCGTGCGATTTGATCCCATCAGTCAGTGCAGCCGCCGCATCCAGAATTGAAGACATAACAATTGCGTCCTAGAATTCAGAGTCATTGTATCCAGCACAGGCCCCGGACTTCATAGCAGGAAGTGTTGTGGCAGCAGTCGTCCCAGCGGCGAGGTCGTGCCATGGGAAGTGAAAGAGAACGGACACTGCCCCAAAAGCACCGCATTCTCTGAGACCAGGCCTAGGAAGGAAATGGAGGTGCGACACTGCTACAGGAGTACAGCATCCTCCGAGACCAACCAACACGCGTGCACACTGACGTCAGACGACCATGTCCCATCCCACCCAGCACAAGGGCAACGTCAATGATTAAATCTTTCTGGGACTATGTTAAAATGTCTAACGTCCAGGGTCCCTCAGGAAAATTAGACCGCGCTCCTGTCCCCCCCTCTGGATATGCCGCCCTGAGAGAGTCTTCCTCAGCGTACTGGCAAAATGGCTCGCAGCAGACAACAGCCCTGCAAATTGGGCACTTCCAGCTGACCTCCAAACCCATTCACACGCACACATAACAAAAACTATGGCAACTAGGTGGCACATCAGTTCTTGACTCGCACTGGCAACAAATTGGACGTACGACACAGGATGTGACTTGATGAGTAGACGGACACGACAAATGTGACTTGATGAGTAGACGGACACGACAAATGTGATGCGGCTGCACCTCTGGTACTATGGGTGGGCGGGCCTCTGTTAGGTACAGGCTTTCATGCAAAACCGGAGGGTGAAGGTGTACGTGTCCGCCAAAGTAGACAAGTGATTGCTCCTCGGGTCGCTGCTCCGTGCCACCTGCCTCGGTATGGCCACACGCACATGGGAATGTTGGAGCGACAGACACGTCCTGTTGGTTAGACACTCGGGCAAAAGCGGCTGAGGGTTGCTTAGGTGAGTAACTCGCTCAATGGATGCAACCTGCGCACTCACATCTTGTTGCCCATCCCCGAGCTCGTTGGGGTCGTGCTCGTGCCTGTGGCATGGTGGTCCTAGGCCAGACGTATGTTACGTAACGTGCCTGCGAGCTAACACTGTTACCAACTGAGCCAAAAGACCACTATGACAGGTTAATCCTATCATAGGCTGCAGACTATATATACATGATTACACACATTTTGCATGCATGTAACAACGTATAGCAAAATCACAAGGTGACCAATGCGGTTGATCACTCAACAACGGCAGCTGTGATGCAAACTGTCTTGGTCAGTGCATCAGGAGTGGGCTTGCTTTTCCGCATACTAATAATTGCAGCTCTCACTGCACACAAACAGGCTTGATTCACTTTCCTACCTTGACAATGTTTTTCCACTGGGAAACTCGGGCATGCATTCTGCGTTACGTTGGCACCTACAACCGCAAACACGAAAATGCAAAACGACTCCATAACCTTCAAACTCTGCTCTGGTGGTTTCCCTCGTGGTTCAACCCTTGAAATTCACATGTCCTCTGCTGTTGGTGTTTTCCCCATTCCAACTAGGCCATCCCAGGCGGTGTACCTCCAAATTCCTTCACGCAGCTCCCCGGTTTTGTTCGATCGTGACTTTGTTGAATGTTACTACTGTGAAGCACCGGACGCACCAAGATCTCGGACCTGAGTTGGTCGATATATCAGGGTACCTGTCAGACCTGGTAGATCAAGGTTATTGAGGTTTAGTAAGCCTGGGGGGGCGTTCTAGTTAATGCCTGAGTAAACAATGTTTGGTCCATAATATATTCATTTGACCTTCCTTGCATGTGGTAGACTGCAGGCGTGAACGAGGGTGGTCCAGGTGGCACCTGCAAAACATTGGAACCAGAAAGACCCATGGAATATGGAAGAACAAGAAGAAAGTGGTGCACTCATACCTTTGTGGCTCACTCATAGGCTAATTCCGCAGACAAACTTTGGACTCTCTAAATTCATGCAGGGCTCCCTATGGCTGGGTTTCCATTACATCCAGTTCCTGAACGATAGTCGACGCTTTGGGCGCAGAAGTGTGGGTGAAAATGTTCCAATGAAATTTGGCATTCAGGATTTAAGGTCTGAGGAGTATAGGTTTGTGTGAGTCTCTGGTAGAAAATGTTGTCAAATGCTAAATTTTTTGATTGACCGCAAAAAATTGCCAAGAATCCAAGGGGAATCCCAAAAATTAATGTTGGAAGGTGAGTGGCCGGTCCGATAATGCACGGATATAACATGCTGACAAAATCTGTCATAGACACCTCGATGAGCGGCACGAAAAAACGCGCAAATGCATAGCCCAGCGTCACGCACAAGAAACGGAAGCGGAGGGGGCTGTGCATTTAGAAAAGTATCGTGAGGCACAGCAGCGCTACTGAGTGTGGTGAGTGGTGGCATGAGCTTGGTTACTGCTTATTGACACACCCACAGTTTCGATGAGCAGATTGCACATCGCGCGCCGTGCTGCAGCCAGAAAAAATGCGGCCACAGGAAAGGCGACTCACCTCCGTCCCAAATCACGTCTCTACTGGTCAGACAAAGACGAAGAACTCGGTTCCAACGAAGACAAGGATGAGGACGATTGGTAAATTTACAAGTAATTTACCAAAGCTGCAATCTACATAGCGCACTCAGGCCCTGCCCACTCAATATCGAGAGTAGTCTCTCTGGTGCGCATGCACTGTAACTCCACTTGAAGTTCTTCGGCGGCTTGGGACGCCCTTGCATGCTGGGCCGGAGGCGTGCTTGTCGTCTTTTCTTTTTCTGAGGTGTTTTGGGAACACAGGAACCGGCCCAGCCTCCCCTGCCTCCCCAGCCTTGTCCGTCTGTCCAACCGCCTCCGCCTCTGCTGCCTCCCCAGCCGACGCAATTAACGGTGCTGTTCCGACCACCGGTGGTCCCGTAGTGCACGCCGTACCCGGCATAATTGTCAACAGTGGTGAGGGACAGGCACACGGCGTGCCAAGTCAGCCAGTGTTCGAGGAAGTCAGGGTATTTGATGGCGAGGCACAGGTTTGCGATGGCAGCTGATGCAGCTAAGGATGGTCAGCAGGAGTGTCCGCAGGTGAAGTGGGTGGACTGACCGATGGGGGCGTCTAAATGTGGGCGCCATACATCGAGGAACTCAGCATAACTTTGGACCTGCAGGGGCACGCGAGCGCCAACGCTGGGTGATTGTGCAGCACTCCTCTTGCGACTGCCTCTCTGCAAATGCCACATTAGTGTTGCAGAAAAAAAATGTTAGAAGGCAGAGGTCTTACGGGCCTCCGAGCCAGGCACGAAAGCGAGTCTAAATATGCGGGTCAACATTTTGGAGGAGGAAAAGCACGTGTCAGAGATCGACTCTGATCTCTGCTTTCATGGCGACCACTGAGAATCTCCCCAAGATGAATCTCCGCCTGCATGAGATGGTAATGGACCGACGTCCTGGCGGGCAGGATTCTCGGTTCTACTGCCTCCCGCCATTCAGAGGGGATCCTACCCACCTGCCTCGCGTGCATGCGAAAAGTGGTTACCGGTTCCATCTGGTGACTCAAGGAGAGCTAGTGGGGATCTTCGACACTTGGTGAGTGCAGTGTATTCCAACGGGCAGAAGGCACAGCGACTGACATTGGGCACGCAGGGGTGCCGCGAAGGCCAGCATATCAGGATTCCCTGGTGGCAGCAATCAAGGCTACCACACGCGAGCGGAGTGCGTGGACGCATGGCAGGCAATGTGCTGCCTGGGTGTGCATGGGCATGTGGTAGACCCCGCATTTCTGCCATCCGCAGATCCCTACACACCAATGGATGCGCCTGCCGACTCGTCTGAGGACACCTGGCGCCTGTTGCGACAGACAGTGAAGGTCGAGGAGCCGTGACACAAGTCGAAGATGGAGAAGCCGTGCGCTCAGCCGGTGGAGGAGCTGTACACTCAGCCTTGCCGAGTGCCCAACAACGGGTAAGCAGAGCTCTATTTTTTTTTTTGGCTTGGCCGGCCACAGCTTGATGAAGATTGTGCTGCTGCGCAGACCTGCTCCGGCACTACCAAGTGCACGGCCCCCGCCAGCCACGCCGCCACGAAGCTCTCAGGTGGCAGATCCATTTCTGTCCTTCGCAATTTGGGGCGGTGGGGTCATATCTAGCAGCCCGTGAGTTTCTTTGTGAATCACAGGCGATGATTGCAGCTGACAGATTTTCAAAAATTAGCCAGCCCGCAGAGCAGCTCTATCAGGAGTGTGGAGAACAGCCCGATCTTTTGCTGACACGGAGCTTCAAGCATGCAGCTCTTTTTGCCTTGGACACAATGGGCACGGAGAGCGACGACCAGGAAAAAAATGTTTCTTAAATTTGTATACATGTGTAGTTCAGACGCAGATTTTTTCTGTTTCTTTTTGCTCTTTGCGCAGAGCCTTTTGGGAAACTGGTGAATTTAGACATGGCTACAGGAATGGTCGCCAGTTTGTTGATTGTGTTGTGGGAAGGGCACTTGCAAAAGGCTCCTGACCTGCGTCTCAAGAATCTTCTTCATTAAAAGATGCGACAGACAATGCCTCGGGCAGGAACAGCAGCACGAGCTGAGATTTTTGAAGGGTTTCAAGGATGCCTACGTGAAGGCGGCCAAAATGAGTCTAGTTGACGCTGGCAAAATGTACAACGACATCACGGAGGAATACCTGAAAAAACATGGATATAAGTTGGCGTACGAGGACGACCTCTGCTCTGACCAGGACGTGGCCTCCGATGTGGACCCAGACAAAGACATGGACGCGATTCCGCACGAAGAAGCGGCTCTTCGCGCAGACTATTGTGCTGAAGTTCGCACAGTGAGTAAAGCTTGCTGCTTGATATCGAAGTTGGAACTGACCTAGGGGAAAATTGGAGCTTGGCTGAGCTCATCCAGCTCTTCAGTTGTCAAAAAGACACGCGGCAGGAAGGGGAAAACATCGGGTTTCAAGGACCTCTTTGACAAACCCGAGCTGGCCCCCCCCCCAAGCCGGTGCAGCCACGCGTACTGCACTACTACTCGCATCACTAGTACCCGGAGTGAATCAAAGCTTGCTTTAATGAGAAGTGGGCATCAGTGTCAAGGACACGCCCTCCGCCGGGAAAAAAGGCTCCAGTACAGATCACTGTGCACAATGGGGCGATAAAGGAGGCATGGGAGGCGGAAACAGCACCCTTCCAAGCAGAGGTTCTTGCCGCTCTGAAGAAGGAGCACCAGATTGCAAAGGAGGCGTATACGATGGCAGTATCAGGGGTTGAGCCCTCAACGCCGGAAGAGTATCAGATGTGAGTGTTTTGTGAATGACACGCAGAGAGTTGCTGACCTTGTGGCTTGCAGTGTGCTGGATAATATCAGCTACTACAGCCATTCCTGAATGCAATACAGACGAGGCTTGGAATGAACACGTCGCTGTTGCTCTGCCACCCAGTCCCTGAGCGTGGAGGGGCAATCGAAATGTTCAGTATTCACGTTGGAATATCTAAAGGACTGGTGCCCCACATCTGGGTGAATTTAGACCGTGCAGGATTTGAAGCGACGCATAAGAGCTTCCAGGATTTCACTGACGAGTGTTTCTGTAAGCTGATTATAATATTGAATGAGTACGATATTGACACGGTGTTTGGTGCAGCTATAGAAGAACGGTGTTCGCGTGCTCTGAATGGGATGGCAGAATCACCTCCGAGAGAACAGGGTGCCACCCCGACAGATGACGTGATTGTTGGCGGTGCAGAGAACCTGGTCCCGGGCGGCGGCGGGGATGCGGACAGTACAGGGAACCCAGTCGAGGGCGGTGGCGGCGGCGATGATGGTAACCACGGTCATGGACATGAGGACAACGAGGGTGACAATGAGGAGGATAAGGAAGATGATTGGGAAGAGGACAATGACCCGCCTCTGAGAACGCTGCACCCAGCGTTGCTCGTGGAGATCAAAGCGATGACTCCGGAGGAAGGTAACAGTTTCCCATGGCGGCTGTTTGCAATGGGGTCGTACAAATTCCAGCGGGAGATGACGATGGCAAAGAACCGGGCACTGTTCAAGGAGGGGATGGGGGACGGCCCAACAGGGTTTGCAGGAATATTCAGCGATCAGCATCTGAACACCAGCAAGAAGGCACCAAAAAAGAAATGTGCAAAGAGGAGGGACCAGCTCGCAATCCCCGTAGGATGTCGCACACGGGGTCAGGCGCGATTGGAGCGGCTGAATGACAATGCAGACGGGGGCGGCAAGGAAGAAGAAGGGGGAGCAGCGGAGTCAGGCCTAGCCGATCGCCATTGCTGTGCTCCCTGTCCCTGCGTCCGATATGGATGCCATCCCCCCCTGCAAATGATGCAGTGGCTGTATCTCTGGCGCCCCCGTGCCCGAAGCCTAAGCCCAATGGGAAAAATAAGATGGAGGGACAGGCCACATCTCCCGATGGTGAGCCGAGACGCTCCCCATCCCCACCTCCCACACAGAGGCCGTCCCCCCCACCCGATGGTGAACCAATGTGCTCCCTGTCCCCGCCTCCTGCACGAGCACCATCCCCACCTCCCCCCGATAGCGCCCCACCTCATGCCATCTCCACCTCCAGATGATGAGCTGATGTGCTCCCCATCCCCGCCTCCCGCACGCATGTCATCCCCACCTCCAGATGACAATCTGATGCGCTCCCCGTCCTCAGCCTCCGAGAGATGGTGGGATGTTCAGGAGACGGGGACGTGGACGGAAGACTTGTGGAGTGCATTCCAGAGCTTTGCGCGCCTGGATGTGTGGGGAGGGCCGGCTTGGCAGGAGTGTGTCAGCGCATTCGTGGCATTTGAGGGCGCATGGAGCTTCCCAGACAAGGGTTTACTATCTGCGCCTACAGAGGTAGGCAGCTGGCCGCTAGAAATCGTGACATTCATGAGGAACGCACGCAGATGGGGAGCACCGGTGGACCTACTGTCAAAAGCAGGTGCAGAGGCGCAAGTGGGTCCGTGGAGCGCAAATGGGTCGTTTGCGCAGCGGTGGGCAGCGTGGTGGGTGCGCATGCGGCTGGAGGGACAAGCAGGAGATGATGTGGCATCCCCAAAGCAGCCAGAAGGTCTCGATCCAAAGGACTGGGAGGAATTGGTGAAGATGCACGGCAGGAATGGTCTGCTCTTCGTGGTGGCCGGATTCACCTAATAATCCCACATATCCCTTCATATTAGAAGGGGAATACCCCCATGTTCCCCTTCTAATATGAAGTGTTTGAAGAAAAGCCAGTGCGCTGCAAAGAATGCTGCACTTGAGGTCTAAATATGCTGCAGAGACACTGCAGCATATGGGCCTTTGGACTTAGAACTTTGGGTCGTTACTTGTATTAAGTAATTCTGCTGGGCGCTGACTCAACGGTGGGATTTGGGATGGCTCAAAAAGGAAATTTTCAAGAAAATGCAGGAAAAATAGAAGAAAATAATGAAAAAAATATGAAAAGGCTATAATGGTCTGACAGCGGAGGTGGGATATCCAAAAAAGGGAATTCACCAAAGAAATAGTGTAAAATACAGGAAAAAATATATATAAAAATAAGAGAAAAAAAAATCCTCTTATGCAGCATATTCACCTCAGTTGAAGCTTTAAAGAATGTATTACTTAATTCCACCAGGGTTTCAATCAAAACTTTACCAAAACACTTGAAATAAATCAGAATATGGGGTATTTACACTGTCTGATCCTACTTCCAATGTTTATTTCCCACTAAATGGTCTCCTTAGTGCCACATTCATGAAATAGGCAAAAGGTGAGATTAGGCATTTTCGAATTTTGACATCATATGTTGGTCTGTCTTTTGACCCAAAACTGTTCATATAGCCCAGGGAACTTGGTAAGAGCCTTCAGAACATCATCCATGACCCTGTGGCATGCTGAATATGGTGAACAAGAATACCAAACAAGATCAACCTAAATCATGGGGTACAGGGTGCCCTGGGTGTCAATTGCCTACTTTACTACTATGAATACATGATTCAATCCCAAATGATGTGTTTGGAGATATCTCACATCATGAAGGAACACATGATAAGGCCAAAGTGCAATTTCCTTATATGACCAAATTGCGATGTTTTTCATCATTGGAATACAATAAACAACCTGCAAGGTGTCTTTGTAGCTTTAAGGAACAAGGTAGTGCACTCAAAAGCCATTTCCATTTGTATATCCCCAGGATATTATGGCCAGGACTCAATTTATCAACTTCGCTATTTTCACCCTATTATTGCAATGTAGTAGGCTCTAATGTGTTCCAGTTGGCTTCAAAGGACCTAGAAAAACATTCCTATCCAGTTAGAACATCTAAAATGATCGAATTATGAGCCAGGGAAGGACCAACGGAGCAAACTTCCTTTTTGGGACGAAAGCGTTAGTGTCCCAAAAAGGAAATTCATCGGCTAAACCTTTGATCTCTATACCTAAGTTGTAGAGCTCATCAAGGACTATAAGAGTCATCTATAGCATTTTGCAATTGGTAGCCTTGTTGGCTTGCAAAATGCAAAATACTTTCCAAGAGCCAGCACTTTTGAACAAATCTTGACATTTAATGCAACTAGCCATCAATTGCAGCCTTCATATGGGTAGCCATCATTTGTCAGGCAACTATAGCATCCAGTATAGACAGCCATCAATTTCAAGACAATGACAGGACTCATCAATCCCAATACAGACAGTGAAAATATGGTTTAATTATGATTTGTATTATTTTTTCTTGCTGACCCAAATTCCAATGTTTTTCATCATTAGAATACAATGAACAACCTGCAAGGTGTCTTTGCAGCTTCAAGGAACAAGGTAGTGCACTCAGGAGCCATTTACATTTATATATCCCCAGAATATTATGGCCAGGACTCAATTTAACAACTTCGCTATTTTCACCCTATTATTGCAATGTAGTAGGTTCTAATGTGCCTCAGTTGGCTTCAAAGAACCTAGAACAACATTCCTATCCAGTTAGAACATCCAAACTGGTTGAATTATGAGTCAGGGAAGGCTTAATAGAGCAAACTTCCTTTTTAGGACGAAAGCGTTAGTGCCCCAAAAAGGAAAGTCATCCTCCAAACCTTTGATCCCTATACCCAAATTGTAGAGCTCATCAAGGGCTATAAGAGTCATCTATAGCATTTTGTGATCAGTGGTCTCATTGGCCTGCAAAATGCAAAATACTTTCCGAGAGCCTGTGCTTTTTGAGACAAATATTAGTATTGAATGCAACCACACATCAATTACAACTTCAATATGGGCAGCCATCATTTGTCAGGCTTCTATAACACCCAATACAGACAGCCATCAATTTCAAAGCAACGTCAACCCATCAATCCCAACACAAATAGCAGAGATATAATTTGATTATTATTTATATGAGTTTTTTTGCTGCTGACTATTGAGAGTAGCCCTGAACCACTAATTCTCCCTTCTAATAGAACCCGTAAATCTACCACGTTACCCATTCTAACTAGAATGATAGTATGGGAAAGAGTAGTGATTTTTTTTTACAATATTTTTTGGTTAATTTCCTTTTTGGGGATGCCTCATCCAATGGCAGATGGGTGGAGGGGGAAGAGTGGTTATTTTTTTTTTGTATTTTTTCCTGTATTTTACAATATTTTTTGGTACATTTCCTTTTTTGGGTATCCCACCCTGGTGGAATTAAGTAATACATTCTTTAAAGCTTCAACTGCTGCATAAGAGGATTTTTTTTTTTTCTTATTTATATATATATTTTTTCCTGTATTTTACACTATTTCTTTGGTGAATTCCCTTTTTTGGATATCCCACCTCCGCTGTCAGACCATTATAGCCTTTTCATATTTTTTTCATTATTTTCTTCTATTTTTCCTGCATTTTCTTGAAAATTTCCTTTTTCATCCCAAATCCCACCGTTGAGTCAGCACCCAGCAGAATTACTTAATACAAGTAACGACCCAAAGTTCTAAGTCCAAAGGCCCATATGCTGCAGTGTCTCTGCAGCATATTTAGACCTCAAGTGCAGCATTTTTTGCAGCGCACTGGCTTTTCTTCAGACACTTCATATTAGAAGGGGAACATAGGAGGGGTATTCCCCTTCTAATATGAAGGGATATGTGGGATTATTAGGTGGCCAGATTACTGCGGTGGGGAGAGGCGGTGACAAAGAGCTGTGAAAAGACTGGGTAGGTGCAGCGCAGGACGTGCGGTGGGTCCTGGGACAAGTGTCGAGAGACTTGAAGCCACTACGTAAAGAGCGCTTCCAGAGCGGTGCTGAGATTGACTTGCATGGGATGACAGGGTAGAAAGGATCGCATCAGAAAAGAAGGCAGCGAAAGGCACCAAGCGCAAGGCGGCAGAGGTGGCCGGGGATAAAGAAAATGGGAGCGCATCGGTGGGTGGTAGAAAGCTTAGATTCGCGGGCCCAGACGTTGCGGGCACGGCAGATAGCACAGTGATAAGCATGCAAAATGGCCAAGTCTGAAATTTACTAATTTCTGTGTTCTTGTTCCACTTACTAAAGTGGAACTAGGGTTTATCAATATCTTGCCCATAGAGAGCCATAGAGAGGTCCGATCTGTTGGCTAAAAGCACTACGCTTCTAGTTACATAGTAAAGACTTATCAGGTCACCGATACCATGAGGGCCAACGGCCTGGGGAGCTGCTATGTATTTACGCGTAATTCAATGTCCAACCATTTGATCGAATTGTGTTATACCAAGGACATACACACACCATCCATTCTGACTACAAATTACACCTGAAAGTACACTAGTGGGGTTGGGAATCAATGAACAAAGGAACCTTTGCTGAAGTGGGAACACGGCCCGAACAGTCCGGCGGTAGCCGACAGATCAATCCACGGCATATTTGATATTCGGCGCTTGGACTGAGGTCTGGATTGGGTAACACAGTCGTTGTCTAGGGAAGATTGATCCACTATCTCCATCATTCAAGTGCTGGAGTAGTTTATCTGTTTTCCTTACTATATGACAATTTAACCGTGGTTCTGCAGAGAGGGCTGGACACGGGTAAAATCCACATCATAATATGATGACATCTCTTGGATTAGAAGCAAATCAGAACACAGGTCTCGGAACAAAGTATCTATTTAACCGTTTTATTATCCGTTTGTGTTCATTGCGTGTTCATTGCGTGTGTTATGTACCGAGCCGGGGTGGACCTGAAGGGTAAAAGCCGAAGGACCGGAGGCTTCGGTATGTCGGAGCGTCGGAGGGCTGGAGGGTCCGGAACGTATACAAAGAGGAATCACAACACCACAGGGGTTAAGGGTGAGTGACTACCCTGACCGGCAGGTATCCGATAGGAGGGGACAAGTCGGAGTACCGGAAGGGAACTGGAGAGTATGGAGACGACTCAGTGCAAGGGAAGTGAGCCAAGCAACATCAATTATCAATCTGACGTACAAGACATATTAAAGACGTATTTATACTAAGTAGCTAATTGTTTTCCATATAAGGAAGGAGAGTGGTTCTTAACAATAAGACAAGTCAGAAGGACTGATGAGAAGTTGTATGACAATAAGATGGAAAGACGGAAAGACAGATAAACGGGAAACGCTCAGTAATCCTTCATTGCGTAAAAACCCGATGATACCGGATGGTTCGGAGGCTCCGGGAATATACCAGAGCCTCGGAACCTACCGGAACTACCCGAAGGTCGATGAGAGGGCTGGGTATGCTGCATGGATATAACAGTATCCCCCTCTTAGGTTCCTCTCCCATGAGGAACCCAAAAGGAATCAAGTTTGTCGAACAATGAGGAAGCGTGGGAAAATAAACAAGATCAGAAAGTCACGTGCTGTTGGTTTTGACTCAGACGTTTCTTTCTTCTTTACCACCACCATCTCAGGCACAAAAAACACCAACCAAGATGTCTTTGAGCAGAAACAGCGACGGTGGGCGCGAGGGGTCGAGTGATAGCGACCGCAGTGACGCCGAGAAGGGAAAGGCGCGTGCAACAACGGCGGAGTTGTGCGAGGAGGCCGCCCAAATGTTCTATGAGGAGCGCGAGGCATGTCGCACTGTGCTCATTACTACGTACCAGGAGCAGGTGGCGGAGGCTGCACAACGTGTGGAAGCAGCGCAGGAGGAGGCTGCGCGTGCACTCCAGCTTGCTCGCGAGCTGGAGTCGCTCGATGCAGAGGCTCCAGTTTTTGACAAAGTGCCGGTCATCGAGACGATGTCCCCAGAGTGTGCAGAGGGTGGCGAGGAGGACGACGAGTTGAACGATGAAGACGACAGCGATGTCAAGCAGGAGGGGGCAGATGGTGTGTCGCAGTCAAACCAGAGGTTCCGGTATTAACCGGTTTCTTTTAGCTTGCGATTCCTGCCTCAAGAGTGGGCAAGTCTGCATTGTCAAAGCGGGGTGCACCACATGCCAGCGGTGCCGTGACAAGCACATCCAGTGCAGTTGCGTCAGGCCCCTTCGTCCCCCCCGTGTCAACAAGCGGCGAGCAGCGCAGGAGGCCCGTCGCCAGGGGTCCACACCCGTTGTGGGGCCCTCGCAGACACGCCGGAACACCTGAACGGAGCGGGCTGACCAGGGCGACCGCGAGGTGCGTGATCATACAAGGAAGGAACGAGAACAGAGAGTGCGGAAGGGGGAGCGAATCCTGGCCTGAGGATTTCCAGGTTTTGGAGGGCGAGGAAGACGTGAGGATGGAGGTGGACGCGCCGGAGGGGCCGGAAGGGCCTGAAGAAGATATCGCCACGGCATCGCGTGTTGCAAGCCAGGCTGCGGAGGCGAGGACCATTACGGTCCTCACCTTCAAGCCCGACCTGGAGCCTGTTCCACCTCCGCCGCCCACTCCTTCACCAGCACCGGAGCCTCCGGTGCAGGTAAAGAGGGAGTCGGAGGTGCGCGAGTTCCAAACCCTCGTGCTGCAGCCGGGAGCGCCAGCCGGGTTCCACGAGGAGGGTGGAGTGTTTGTTTTGGACGATTCGGATGAGGAGATGGGGGAGCCAGAAGCGTCCGGAAGCGCGGAGTGAAGGCCCTGGAGGCCCAAAGATAAAAAGGACATTGTAAATAGAATGAACATTGTATTTTGAAATCGGAGAATTGTTTTCTTGGTTTTAAATTTATGTGATGAGTTAATATTCGGGTCCAGGCTTATTGGGAAAACACCAATGAAAGTTGTTGATGTGTTCAGCCGCATCCAAGTCGTCAGCACCAACCCAAGCGTACTGATCGTCAGTGTTCTCGTACCCGAGCCACTCAACGTAGTACTGGAGCTTAGTTCAGAACCTCCGGTCAATCTTTGAGTCAACAATTTGCTTGATTTTGAAGTGTGACTCGCCGTCAATGATTTCTACGGCAGCTGGAGGTGGCTCTTCACATCCCGGGAAGGGGTTCAGAATGTGTGGTTCGAGTTGGGAAATATGGAAAACTGGATGGACCTGTGACAACGAATTCGGAAGCCGAATGGTGTAAGAAGTGGCACTGGGTTTGCCAATAACTTCATAAGGGCCAAGGTAAGTCTCCAAGAATTTCGGAGTCGGCCGGCTGGTGTGAAGATGCTTCGCGAGGATGAAAACTTGATTGCCGATCGACAGCAGAGGTTGCAGTGACCGTTTCCGGTCTCCGGTTTCCTTGTACGGCTCCTGGGCAAAAGTGATTTGCTCCTGGAGGAACTGATGCAGTTCCTGAAGATCAACGACAAAATCCTTGGCGTACAAGGTGTAGCTGTACCTTTATATAAATGTGGGTACTGGTGGCAGGGGGGTACATTGCATTATGGGTACTCCTGGGCCACCCGGCCATTATGTACCCACATATCAATGTAGGCTCATATTTAAATATATTGCTTATATTGCTAAAAACTGGCTTATTCTTGTTGCTCCTTGTTTATGTGGAACCTTCATTGGGTGTTCCACCGTTACCCACCGGTTCCCCATCAATTACCGCCCAGCATCCCCCATTCCATCAAAACGGTACGCACCAGCATTTTCCATCTACCGGTCAGCTCATTTGGCATGGCACCCGCTTCCCACGCCTGCCTGACCATCCAGAATATCAATGGTTGATGAATGTTTATTATTGGCGCCATCATCTCCGGCCAGCGACCTCACTCCTTTCCAGTACGTTTCACACTTACATTCTTACACCCTAATCCAATCTCAAGACCTTTTCTTCCCAGAGAATTTGTTCTCCTTCTCTGCCTCCTCGCACACTGCCTCCCACATTTTCCTCATCCACCACAGTCGTACAATGCCGCCGCCCATCACCAGGAATGTCAGGAGTCGCGCCTCTGGCACCCAATACACGGCGCGACCGACGGTGAGATTCTGGAAGATTTAGGTTTTCCCCCCATGTCTGCGCCTGCCGTTCCCTCCGTGCCGGTGCCAGCTGTTCCCACCACCCTGAGCGTATCTGGCACAGGTGGCTCTCCCCAATCTCAATACCCCCACTCGCTTCAGATGCATGGGCCCAGGAAGAGCGCCACACCATCCTTGATGATGTCGGCAGCTTCTACGGCCACTGCTGCTCCTCACCTCTGTGCTCCTGATCGGAGCAGCGTCGGGTGCACAAGGTCTCATGTGCCAGGTGTGTCCTTTACTTTCTCTTCCTTGTCCCTGCTCACCCTCTCTTCTCTCAGAAGTGCCGTCGCTCTTTTTAAGCCCGTAGATCACAGCCATAGCCTCTTTGCCAATAATCATCCCCTTTTCCCATCTCTTGCGTCTTTTAAGACTTGCATCTTAGCGTCCGCGCACCGCTTATGACTCGTACACAACGACGTTTATTTAAGCAAAGAAAATATGGCATACTTTGCCCTTACCACGCCTTCCTACACACTCCGCCGGGTTTTTTCCTAGCACTCGCGAGTCAGTCCAAATATCATGGTCCACAGGTTTCTGTCTCGACACATACCTTGGTCTTGATGGTCCCACTGAAACGCTGACTATCTGAACTAGCGTGAAATGTAGTAATATGTAAATCAGCGCATAGAGCACTAATAACACAAAACCAACACTAAACACAAATCCAAACAATAAACGGTGCGAGTACGGGGATCGGACCAAGTATTAGGTCTCTGGTTGTGCTAAATATAAGTAATAGCTATTTACGCGTAAATACTGGTATGATTCAATTAGCCGATCTAGGGTCTCAGATGAGGTCTAGAGGAAGCCAAGAGGTGTTTTATCTCATGGGGTGGGTGGATTAGTCCTTAGACTTTGTTATCCTTTCAGTGTTCTCGGTCCCTTATGATTCTGTTCCATGTTCTATCAAATCCCTTTGCCTAAAACCTTATGAAACCCTTGTGAAACCCTTATGAGTCCGTTCTGTGTTCTGTTTCCTTAAGATTCTAGCGCGAGATGTGATCCAACAACCAACAATATATTGACCAAAATAACTAAAAGAACTCTACAAGTTCCAAGAGGTACTCCAAATGAATACAAGGCTTCCCAAGCAACAATACCAGCAGAGCTGAATACGTCTAGCAAGAAGGGGTGAATTCACTGCCTTCCCTCTCTGAACCTGCCTGTATTTATACAAACGGGTGACCCAACATGCAGGACTAATAAATATAATAATAGTCCAGGATAATTAGCAATGAGCACGCTGTTATATCCATGCAGCATACCCAGCCCTCTCATTGACCTTCCGGTAGTTCCGGTAGGTTCCGAGGCTCTGGTAGTTCCGGTAGGTTCCAAGGCTTCGGTATATTCCCGGAGCCTCCAAACCATCCGGTATCATTGGGTTTTTACGCAATGAAGGATTACTGAGCGTTTCCTGTTTATCCATCTTTCCGTGTTATTGTCATACAACTTCTCATCAGTCCTTCTGACTTGTCTTATTGTTAAGAACCACTCTCCTTCCTTGTATGGAAAACAATTAGCTACTTAGTATAGATACATCTTTAATATGTCTTGTACGTCAGATTGATGATTGATGTTGCTTGGCTCACTTCCCTTGCACTGAGTCGTCTCCGTATTCTCCGCTTCCCTTCCGGTACTCCGACTTGTCCCCTCCTATCGGATACCTGCCGGTCAGGGTAGTCACTCGCCCTTAACCCCTGTGGTGTTGTGATTCCTCTTTGTATATGTTCCAGACCCTCCAGCCCTCCGACGCTCCGACATACCGGAGCGCCCGGTCCTTCAGCCTTTACCTTTCAGGTCCACCCCAGCTCGGTATATAACAGTATTATCAATCTTGCTACTCTGACTGGCAATGTCTCGCAATCCTAATCCAAACCTACCCAACACGGAACAGATCCAATGTACCAGCACTGGTCGGACTGATCGGGAACCTCGCCGAGAATCCCGTATATTCGGCCAGATCGTTCCGATGAGTACTCCAGTCCAAGTTCTCAGTCCGTCGATGTACCCGTCCATTCTGGTATCACCCACTCTTTGCTACGCTCCGCAATTCACTCGGAGTTCACCTGCGCCGCCTATGCCTTCTCCGACAACTATTCCAGGGTTGGTTCTGGACTCCCGAGAATCCGGTGAGGTATCCAGCTTCACCCCATCCACGCCGCGCTGCAGCATTCTCTCGCAGCGTATCTCCCATCGCAGGACCTCGTATCGTCGAGGTTCTGGAGGATCCCCAGGAGGTTTCAGAAGACTCCGTACATTCTGGAGGTCACGCCGCAAGCTTTCACTTATTGGAGGATCTCCCCGAATGCGATCCTGCTCCTTCCCTACCTGAAGGGGGCAGTGACAACAGCGATGGAAGTGATGGCAGGGGTGGAGGTGATGGTGATGGTGGAGGTGGTGGTGCTGGTCCACCGCCCGGCCCACCCGGCGGTCCACCCGGAGGTGGCCCTGGAGGTCCTGGCGGTCCCGGTGGTCCTGGTGTTCCTGGAGGTCCACCCGGAGGCCCCCCTGGCGGTGGCCCTGGAGGTCCCGGTATACCTCGCGTTCCTCGTCGCCCTCAGACGCCTGATGTTATATCCATGCAACATCCCCGACCCTATCGTCGACCTTCCAGTAGTTCCGGTAGGTTCCAAGGCTCCGGTATATTACCGGAGCCTCCGAACCATCCGGAATCATCGGGTTTTTACGCAATGAAGGATTACTGAGCGTTTCCCGTTTATCCGTCTTCCTGTCTTCTCACTTATTGTCATACGACTTTTCATCAGTCCATCTGACTTGACTTATTGTTAAGAACCCCTCTCCTTCCTTTTATGGAATACAATTAGATACTTAGTATAAATGCGTCTTTAATATGTCCTGTACGTCAGATTGATAATTGACGTTGCTTGGCTCACTTTCCTTGCACTGAGTCGTTGTCACGATTAAGGAGGCTATCTAATCGGACAACACCTTATCTCGTTATCTAAGCGCCAGGATAAGCGCTGGTCTATTTAAACATCGAGGCTATGCTTGAGTCATCAGTGATCGGACAGCCAGGGATCGGGTTCTCACAGGAACATGCCGATGAAGCACGACGGATTGGTGATCGGACAGCTGACAGGTGTCATGGCTGCGGACATGTGGAGTGTGCATGGGCATTACTCAGAACACATGGCTTTGGGACGTTTCTTACTCAGAACACATGGTTCTAGCATGTTTCTTACCCAGAACACATGGTTCTGGCATGTCCATTACTCAGAACACATGGTTATGGTGCTTGTAGCACATGGACGCTCTATTGTATATATTATTAGCACTAGTTACATAGCCACAGTTGAACAGTATAAGTAGTGTAGCTAGTCGCATGTATTCCTTAGTC
Organism: Mycena maculata; assembly: GCA_029448575.1. Taxonomy (NCBI): domain Eukaryota; kingdom Fungi; phylum Basidiomycota; class Agaricomycetes; order Agaricales; family Mycenaceae; genus Mycena; species Mycena maculata. The sequence goes on from JARJLG010000123.1 coordinate 290,685, forward strand.
TTTTATTCCATCATTCTTCGAGCCTCACTCTTACCGAGCACCTCCAATCCGCATTGTGCGTCCATTGGGTGTTCTTGAGCCTTGAGCGTGACATAATAAAAGACTACCCTTCATACCTTCGTACCGCCCCTACCCTCCGACCTCCTTTCCCTTTCCCCCCATCCCTCTATCCACTACTTGGTTTCTTACCTCTACTTGGCTTCTCGTATTTGAAGTTCCATTCTCCCTATTCCCCACCCGCCGATTTCCTACCTCGTCCACAGCGAGTCTAAACAAGTGCAGCACCAGTTGTTTTCGGTTTACCGAACAGACAGACGCTAGGCCACGGGAAATGTTGAGTCCGTCCCAAGCCACATAGCAGTCGCAGGAGTGCCAGCTGGACCTTCGGGGAAGACTGCCTCGCTATCGCCGGGGGTGTTGTAGAAGACCCGGGGTAGTTCTGTCGCAAGAGACCGTTGCAATTTCACCAACCGCTGAGTGCGGATTCGTACCAACACAGTGACCTTCCGCGCCCCATCCACCTCCTCTTCGTCGGGAACCTCATCCCCGTCGACTTCCTTATACCGCTCTGCCGAACTTCCTACCTTCACCCCGTTCGACCGACTTTACGCCGCTCTCGCCCAACCACCTTACCAACCACCTCGCCCGTCGTTCATATTACCAATGGCCGACGAAGACCAGAACCAGGGCACCACCTCTTACATGCCCGCCATGGACCTCGACCCCGCCCCGAGAGAGACTAGGTCCTCTCGGATCACCCTCGCCCGCCTTCCCCCCACTTTCGATGGCTCTGATAAGAGCAAGTGGGAAACCTTCCTCGACGCCCTCCTTAATTACCTATGGGCGTACGACTCGGAGTTTGACTCCGAAAAGAAGAAGATTGCATTCACCCTTTTGTTATTGGGGCGAACCGATGGTGCCTCATGCCCAGCCACAAACTGGGTACGTAATTGGCGAAAGCGCACACTGCGCGAGGGGCTTGATAGCCTCTACCACTTCGATGATTTGATCTCGGAGTTGGAAGGGACGTTCCAGGACAAGAACGTCAAACAGACGGCGCACATGCGCCTTACGACAACCCGGCAGGGAAAGACTCCCCTGGCCGACTTCATCCAGGCGTTCGAGTTGAACGCCGAGGAAGCGGGGTACGCCCCGAACGACAAGGACACCCCCCACAACACCTTCCTAGTGGAAACACTAGAAGGCCTCGTCGAGGAGGCGGTGCGCACCCAGCTGTATGCGGGTGGAATTGAGGTCCCGGAGGATTACGCGGGACTCAAAAAGAGGCTGACGGCAATCAGCAGGGTCATGGAGCGGGGGAAACTCCGAGCGGCTCAGCAAGGCCGGATGTTCTGGGCCCCGGCGCGCGCACAAGCGCCGGCTGCCAAGACATCACCAGGGTTCGGGCCGGCGCCCAACCTCGCGAAGAAGATCGGGCCGGGGGAGACCGCCCCGATGGATGTGGACCGCGCACGGCAGACACCCCGCGTTTTTAAATGTTATAACTGTGGCAAGGAGGGCCACATGAAGCGGGAGTGCCCGGAGCCTCCCAAGTCGAAATTTAATATCCGGTCGATCAAGACCGAGGACTATTTGCAGGACGACCTGCAGGCTCTTGCAGCCGTCCTTCGGGAGAAGGGTTTTTAAAGGGGCCCCCGCTTGCGGCCAAAGCGCCGCCCCTTGTCACAAATAAATATGCACATCTCAAGGACATTAATATTAGCAACGTAGTTACAGACCCGTCACATGATATCTATACCCCAGAAAATACTAGTTTACGAAAGAGCATAAACAATTTCCTAGTAGCTAGTGTAGAAAACAAACAAAAAATACGTATCTTGGAGAATCAGAATCGGAAACATAATATTCGCAATCGGAAGATGGACGAAGTAAATAAGAGATGGAGTGCATTCAAAAAGGCCCCTGGAACCCAAACCAGTGCGAAAAATAGTGAGACGAAAAAGGACGGCGATGCCGTGAGGGCTCAATCCCAGGATCGGGAGGAAGCGCCCAAACAGAAGAAAACACGCGTGACGCTGAGTCAGAAGAAGACACAGGCGGCGCAGAAGCTGGCACAGTCTGAGGATCGGCTTGCCAAGGAGATGAAGGAAATCCAGAAGCAGAGGCGACATCACGAGATGCTAGTTCCCGTTACGCTGACTGCATTGGACACCGGGAAGACGCGCGCTGTCAAGGCTCTTCTCGATAACGGTTGCACTACCACGTGCATCGATCGAGATTATGCCAAGGCAGAAGGCTTCGAGCTCCACGAGCTTGATGTGCACATCGTCGCCTGCAACGCAGACGGAATGGAGAACTCTCGGGGAAAGATCACTCACTACGTTGAGTTGATGCTTTCGGTCGGCCCCCACGTTGAGCGCCAACGGTTCTTGGTCACAGGACTAGGCAAGGCTCGCGTGTTCATTGGGTACGACTGGCTGTTCAAGCACAACCCCGAGGTGGATTGGCGATCACAAAAGATCGTGTTCAGCCGCTGCCCGCCCGAGTGCAACATGCACGGCACGGAGTACCGGACTGGATTGTCCGCGGAGGAAGAGAAGTTGGAAGACGGCGAGTCGATCCTATTGGTCGACTTTGCGGAACAGATTGATCTACGTGCGCACGGATCACAGGCGCAGCAGATGGCAGAGGAAGCGAATCGTGGGAAGGAGCGCATGACCGAAGGGAAGGTCCCGGAGGAGTACCACGAGTTCGTGAAGGTGTTCGCGAAGGAATCGTTCGACGCCATGCCCGAGAAAAGGCCGTGGGATCACGCAATCGAGCTTAAGCCAGGATCAAAGGCTGTAGATTGCAAGATCTATCCGCTCTCAGTCACGGAGCAGGGGAAGTTGAACGAGTTCCTGGAGGAGAACTTGAAGAGTGGGAGGATCCGCCCGTCGAAATCGCCGATGGCTTCAGCGTTCTTCTTCGTGAAGAAAAAAGATGGCAGCCTGAGACCAGTCCAGGATTATCGGAAGCTCAACGAAATGACGATTAAAAACCGTTATCCACTTCCGTTGATCTCGGAGCTCGTAAATAAGCTCCGTGGCGCCAAATACTTCACGAAGTTGGATATCAGATGGGGATACAACAACGTGCGGATCAGGGAGGGAGATGAGTGGAAAGCGGCGTTCACGACGAACCGAGGGCTGTTCGAGCCGCTCGTGATGTTTTTCGGCCTGACGAATTCCCCGGCAACGTTCCAGACAATGATGAACGACATCCTTCGAGAGCTCATAAACGAGGGAAAGGTCATAGTCTACCTGGACGATATCCTTATCTTCACCGACAACTTGGAGGAGCACAGAGCATTGACGAAGCGGGTACTTCAAATCCTGCAAGACAACAAGCTCTTTCTCAAACCAGAGAAGTGTGACTTTGAGAAAACGGAGATCGAGTATCTAGGAGTCATCATTTCCTACAACTCGATGAGGATGGACCCGGTGAAGATCAAGGGCGTGATGGAGTGGCCGGAACCAAAGAACCTTAAGCAGACACAAGCATTCTTAGGTTTCACGAACTTCTACCGCCGCTTCATCCGAGGATATTCGGAGATCGCGAAGCCGCTGACGAGACTGACCGGGAAGGAAGGCTGGAGTTGGGGAGAGGAGCAGAGGAAGGCGTTCCAAAGGCTCAAGGATCGCATCGCTGAAGACGCCGTACTGGGGCTTCCCACGGATCACGGGAAGTTCCGAGTTGAAGCTGATGCCTCGGGTGGAGCTATAGGAGCGGAGCTCGCACAGGAGCAGGAGGGCGAATGGCGCCCTGTTGCTTTCATGTCTCATGGACTCAATGAGACTGAGCGGAACTACGAGATCTATGATAAAGAGATGCTCGTGATCATGACCACGCTGGACGAGTGGCGGGAGTTGTTGATGGGCGCAAGCCAAACATTCGAGATCTTTACTGATCATCAAAATCTCGAATATTTCAAGAAGCCTCAGAAGTTAATCGCAGACAGGCCCGGTGGATTCAGGAACTGGCGGAGTTTGACTTCACGTTGCACCACCGGCCCGGAGTGTTGAACAAGAAGGCAGATCTCTTATCTCGGAGATCGGATCACGACCAAGGGAAAGACGACAATGAGAACGTCGTTCTGTTGAAGCCAGAGTATTTTCGAGCGCAGGACATAGTGCTGGAAGGGCCAGAGACAGGAATCTTGGAAGAGATTATAAAGGAGAAGAAGATCGATAAGAGCGTTAAGCTGGCGCTCGAGAAAAAGCTACCAGCCTGGGAAAAGAAGGACAATATTATATATTACAATGGACTTATATATGTACCCCGGAATCAGGAGTTGCGCGATAAGATTATCGGACTCCATCACGACCTGCCCATGCTCGGCCATCCCGGAGAGAATCGCACGCAGGAAATGGTGGAACGTAATTATTGGTGGCCGAGACTGGGAAACCAGGTCGCCGAATATATAAAGGCCTGCGAGGCTTGCCAAAGGACTCGAGTGCGCCGGTACAAGCAGGGAAAGCTTAACCCGCACAAGATCGCTGAGGGGCCTTGGCAGATTATATCTATGGACCTCATCGGGCCGCTGCCGGTCAGCAATGGCTTTAACGCTATCCAAGTCTGGGTCAACACATACACGAAGATGCTCCATTGCGAGGCAACGAACATGGAGCTGACGAGCGAAGGTGTCGCCCGACTCACCCGGGATCACGTGATTAGATATCACGGCATTCCCCGTAAAATTATATCGGACCGAGATACCCGATATTTATCCGGGTTCATGCGAGAGCTTAACCGGCTTCTCGGCATAGAAATGAACCCGAGCACGGCATACCATCCGGCGACAGACGGACAAACAGAACGGATGAATCAGGAGATTGAAAAATATCTCAGGATCTTCGTCAATCACCGACAGTCGGATTGGGTGGAGTGGCTTGCATTGGCCGAGTTCACTCATAACGATAAGACCAGCTCGTCGACGAGCATGTCACCTTTCTATACGAACACGGGATACCACCCCTGGAAGGGGATAGAGAACTCAGTCGAGTCGCGCAATGAGGCCGCGAACGACTTCGCACAGAAAATGAAGAGGATCCGCGATGAAGCGTCGGTCGCTCTTGAGAAAACCCAGAAAAAGATGAAGAAGTATTATGACGCGCATAGGCGCGAGGCGCCTGTATTTAAAGTCGGCGACATGGTTTGGGTGGAAGGAGAGAACATAGAGACAGATCGACCGACAAAGAAGATAGACGATGTCAGGCTGGGGCCTTACGAGATCATGGAGAAGGCCGGGGCTTCGGCGTGGAAGCTGAGATTGCCGGAGACGGATCAGACATATCCGGTCTTCAACGAAGCACTTCTCACGCCTTACGTGGAGCCGCCCGAGGGACGGAAAGAGAAGCGGCCGGGACCGCAGATCGTGCAGGGACAGAAGGAGTACGAGGTGGAGGAGATCCTCAACCACAGGAAACGTGGGCGAGGCTACCAGTATTTAATCAAGTGGAAGGGATACCCTATCGGGGAACGGAACTGGGAGCCAACCCGGAACCTTAAGAATGCACCGGACATTCTCAACAAGTACAATGCAGAGCATGACTTGCGCCGATGGGCGGAGGACCTGATTGCCGGAAGGTCGAAGGAGAGCAATGACGCGCTGGCGGCAGAGCTCAGGAAATTAGGCTTGATGCCACCAAAGGAAGCGCTAGGCGCTGTCCCCAGGAGATGCCCAGGAACAGCCGCAGACCGAGGGGATTCCGGTCTTGCCGCTGGGGCATTGGGATTATCTTATCAAGCGGTATAAGCCGAAACAGGAGTCGGCTGATTATCCAACTCGCTATTTATACGACCCAATCACAAGACGAAGGATGATCGTGGAGAAATTCCCTAACGAAGAATGCTCGCGCGGTACCTCAGTCGAGGTGTGACGGATTCTCACGGTCGTCGGGACGCCGACCCTAAGAGGGGGGTAATGTCACGATTAAGCAGGCTATCTAATCGGACAACACCTTATCTCGTTATCTAAGCGCCAGGATAAGCGCTAGTCTATTTAAACATCGAGGCTATGCTTGAGTCATCAGTGATCGGACAGCCAGGGATCGGGTTCTCACAGGAACATGCCGATGAAGCACGACGGATTGGTGATCGGACAGCTGACAGGTGTCATGGCTGCGGACATGTGGAGTGTGCATGGGCATTACTCAGAACACATGGCTTTGGGACGTTTCTTACTCAGAACACACGGTTCTAGCATGTTTCTTACTCAGAACACATGGTTCTGGCATGTCCATTACTCAGAACACATGGTTATGGTGCTTGTAGCACATGGACGCTCTATTGTATATATTATTAGCACTAGTTACATAGCCACAGTTGAACAGTATAAGTAGTGTAGCTAGTCGCATGTATTCCTTAGTCTTGTATTCCATCATTCTTCGAGCCTCACTCTTACCGAGCACCTCCAATCCGCATTGTGCGTCCATTGGGTGTTCTTGAGCCTTGAGCGTGACAGTCGTCTCCGTACTCTCCGGTTCCCTCCGGTACTCCGACTTGTCTTACTCTATCGGATACCTGCCGGTTAGGGTAGTCACTCACCCTTGACCCCCTGTGGTGTTGTGATCCTCCTTCATATACGTTCCGGACCCTCCGGCCATCCGATGCTCCGACATACCAGAGCCTCCAGTCCCTCGGCCTTTACTTTTAGGTCCACTTCGGCTCGGTATATAACAGTATTATCAATCTCGCTACTCTGATTGGCAATGTCTCGCCTTCCTAATCCAAATCTACCCAACACGGAACAATTCAAACGTTCCAACACTGGTCGGACTGGTCGGGAACCTCGTCGAGAATCCCGTATGTTCAGCCAGATCGTTCCGATGAGTACTCCGGTCCAAGTTCTCGGTCCGTCGATGTACCCGTCTATTCCGGTATCACCCACCCTTCGATACACTCCGCAATTCACTCGGAGCTCACCTGCGCTGCCTATGCCTTCTCCGACAACAATTCCGGGTTTGGTTCTCAATCCCCGGACTCCCGAGAATCCGGTGGGGTATCCGGCTTCACCCCATCCACGCCGCGCTGCAGCAATCTCTCGCAGCGTATCTCCCATCGCTGGGCCTCGTATCGTCGAGGTTCCGGAGGATCCCCAGGAGGCTTCCGAAGACTCCGTACATTCCGGAGGTCATGCAGCAAGCCTCCACTTATCGGAGGAGCTTCCCGAGCGTGATCCTGCTCCTTCCATTCATGACGGGGGCAGTGACAATGGCGATGGAGGCGATGGTGGCGGTAATGGTGGTGGTGACGGAGGTGATGGTGCTGGTCCACCGCCCGGCCCTCCCGGTGGTCCACCCGGAGGTGGCCCCGGAGGTCCCGGCGGTCCCGGCGGTCCTGGTGTTCCAGGAGGTCCACCCGGAGGCCCCCCTGGCGGTGGCCCCGGAGGTCCCGGTATACCTCGTGCCCCGCATCGTGTTCCGACGCCTGAGGCCAACGAGGCCTTAATTATGGACACCATCTGGACCTTCCGGGATGCCATCAACGTGTTCTCCGCTTGTCCCGCGGACCTTCCTCCTCGATCCAACCGATCCAATCTCCGTAATCCGGACACCTTCGATGGATCAGACCTGGCTAAACTCTCGTCCTTCCTCACCCAGTGCTACTTGCACTTCGCGGAGCGCCCGCAAGACTTTCCGGACGACGATGATCATATCCTCTACATCATTTCGTACCTCCGGGGCAGCGCTCAGCAATAGTTTTCCCCCAACCTTTACGACCCGACCATCATTCCGGTCTGGGACGGCAACTTCGCCGCCTTCATTCAGGAGCTTACGTTAAACTTCGGGCCACATGATCCGGTTGGGGACGCCGAGGACAAGATTCGCGCGTGCCGGATGAAGTCCGGCGACCGGATCACCACTTACATCATCGAGTTCGACTTCCTTTCGGTTTTGACCCGGTGGAGCGATAACGCCCTCCGGTATCAGTTTTACGAAGGACTTCCCCATCGGATCAAGGACGACATGGTTCATCACAACTATGCCAACACCCTCGACAGAGTGAAGTTGGTCGCTCGCATCATCGATGGCCGGTACTGGAAATGCGAGGCGGAGAAGCTCCGGGAGCGTGAACACGATGAACCCTCCGGTTCCAGTGGCGGTAACGCTACCGGAGGTCAATCCGGCAACCCGAAACCCAGTAATCGGAACTCCGGCAAGAGTTCCAAATCTTCCAATGCTCCCGCACCCTCCTCTACTGCTGCGACTGCCGGTAACTCCGGTAACAATGCCGGACGCTCCGGTAACCAGGGTAAAGGCAAGGCCAAGTCGTCCGACGCCACCCCTGCCGCTCGCGCCTACGCCGACAAGCTCGACGCCAGCGGAAAGATCAAGCAGGACGAACGCGAGCGTCGCCGGAAGAATAACCTCTGCATGTACTGCGGAGGTAAGGGTCACACCGCCGACAACTGCAACAAGCGTCCTGGGCAGGCTAGCGCCAAAGCTGCCCAGGCCTCGACCTCCGGTACGACCACCCAGGCTCCGGCAGCTCCGGCTACGCCGGCCGCCGCGGCTGCTGAGTCAAAAAATTGATCAGCAACTCGGAATCCTCCGCACCTGGTCCGAGTTGCCTTGACTCACGGGTGCTCACCGAGGTTCGTCTCAACGCTTCCGCTCTCTTCCCTAATGCCCTTTACGTCTCACTCGATATTTCCTCCCTCCAGTCGGACATCTCCGAGCTGGAGCTATGCTCTTCCATTTCTCCATCTCTTCTCTTTCGAGTAGTCGCGGGATTCGACTCCCGTGTGCGTGCGCTTGTGGACTCCAGATCATCTCATTGTTTTGTATCATTGAAAGTCTGCGAATCTAATGCTTTTCCCACGTATACGGTGGACCCGGTTCGGGTCCGGTATCTCGATGGCTCTTCCTCCATCATCGACCGGATGCTCCGGTTGTTGCTCCGGTTTCCTTCTGGCGAAGTTCAATACATGGACTTCTTCGTCACACGTCTCGATTCTCCTTGCGATCTGGTCCTGGGATACAATTGGCTCAGCCGCATTAATCCGTTGATTAACTGGTCCGAAGCTTCTATCACATTCCGGCCTGATCCCGTAAGGAAATCCCTGTCGACAACCCCGGAAATTATTCCGGGATCTGCTACGGTAGTTCCGATTACGGACGAGGCACCTCCGGTACAAGTCGTTCCGGTTCCGGCGCCTACACCGACTCCGACGATTCCGCCATCCCCCCGCTCCTTCTATGGAGACTCCTGCTCCTTCCATGCAGATTCCGGAGGCCTCCGGGCCTCGTCCCTCGCTCTACCCCTCCGCTTGTGTCTCTCGTGTCTGCTGCGGCTTACCGCTCCATCATACGAGACAAGGATTGTTGTCAATACACTCTGTGCGCCACTCCCTCGGAGGAAGCCCGTGCCCGGTTTACTTCTGCAACAGCTCCGGACACTTCCGGTCTACCTTCTGAGTACCACGAGTTCGCTGACATATTCTCCGAGCAGGAAGCTTATAATCTTGCTTTTCATCGAGAATTCGACCTCAAAATCGAGCTCCTGGACGGCGAGGAACCTCCGGTCAGTCCACGTCTACTCCCTTTTGCCTACAGAGCTCGCTGCCCTCCGGGACTTCATTGACAAGAATTTGAAGTCGGGATTTATATACCCGACTCGCTCAAGTCATGGAGCTCCTATTCTCTTCGCCAAGAAGAAGGACAGCGGTCTCCGGTTGTGTGTTGACTACCAAGGACTTAATCGGATCACGAAGAAGGACCGCTATCCCGCTTCCTCTCATCGCCGATCTCCTCGATGCTCCCGGGAAGGCTCGCATCTATACAAAACTTGATCTCCGGCACGCATACCATCTTCTCCGGATCGCTCCAGGTGACGAACCTAAAACGCTTTCGTTCTCGCTATGGGTCCTTCGATTCTGGGTTGTTCCGGA